>OX596262.1:9744261-10316505 GCA_951394255.1 Polyploca ridens
AAATAACTTTATATTGTGTTCCTGCGCGTTTTTGTTTCCACACAATATTTTCCTTCACATAAAACAAAATGTGGTTTGAACCCACGACCATTGTTACCGACATTTGACAACACTACCCACAAAGCTTACACTAAACATGAGGTAATCCACTCGCGGTATCTAAGCGAAAACAACTGCAGCCAAGCTTATTAGTTCAAAATTAATGTAATATCCTTTTAGAAATAAATTACGTTACAATTTTGTCTTCAATTTAACTCCAGCATAATCTACTGGTAGTATTAAGATGAGCCAACCATCTTTCGCATCGTTAGTCGCAGGAAATCTTTGCGACGCCTGGTTTTTCAGTCGAAACCTTTTAGCTTTTCCATCGCAGGAAATGACGTTCGAACTGAGTGGAACGGAAATTAAGCCTCCGTTAATAGCTACGTAGGTTTGACGTAAGAGCTTTTTAATGCGAGAGCGTTAGTTGGATAAGCTTATCGTAAGCTTTCGAGTCTAATTCTTGGTATACATTTATGTTTCTTATTACAACTAGCTTTAATAGGTTTCCTACTTATTCGTATTATGAGTATAAATACTCAATCGGTATTGGTAGTTAATAGTTTAGGTATTTGATTTGTAAAATACCTATATCTATTTTGAAAATAACAGGGTATAGATATTTCAAGAAGGCATATTTTCGAAACCAATGTTGGGTTAGTCATGCTGAGCAACTTTTACTAGACCAACATAGAATTCACATTTTTAAATTTAATTTTCCTACCTTTTGCTCGATCATAATCACAGAATAAATAATAGTAGTATGAAAAGAATTGTTATTTGAGAATGATTGTGTGGGTCCATAGTACATTTTGTTCAGTATCATGACTAACCCAACATAGGTTTCGAAAATATGCCATCTCGAAATCTCCACCCGGTATATTAGTAGATAATATTAACACCTAACACTGAAGTCCGATACTCAGGATTATAAATGTATAACTAAATATAGTATTCTTAAAATATTATGTAATTTTTATGAAACAAAAATTAAAAGTGCTTTGTTAGTTAAAGACTAATAAAACAAATAAGTAACTATATAATTTAAGTTGGTTGTAGATTTACAATTCATTATTCTATACAAAGTGAAAACTAGGTACGTAATAAACTTCATCACTGAATAAAACTTTATAGAGAGTTTAAGTAATTTGTTAAATGAAATAGAATATAGACGCAATAGTCCGAGTAACTTTCCATGTCAGAAAAAATATCGAACGGGGGCATGGGGTGGTTCGATCTGGCAGGTAAACACCTCCACCCCTACCTACCCTTAGAGGTACGATATGATACTATACCTGCCTATTTAATCTCCTCTTTACTGAGGAATAAAACTAGATTTTTAATGACCGAGTCATTTAAGTACGAGTAGTTTATTTTATTGTTTATTGCTTTGAGATATCTTACGAGCTCGTTAAAGTGTATTGTTATTATTTACTAGTCAGAAATTCTATAAAGTGCTAGTAATACACTTTAAATGTAGACTAGTTTATTTACCTACAGAGTTAAATAGGAAAGTTTAAGGCTGGGATATAAATAACATTTCTGGGAATATCATTTAAATTCAAGGTAAAAAGAGGCACGTGGTAAAATACATATTGCCTACGAAATAAATTGTGCGCACAATTTTGGGGACTGTCTATTTCTACGACAAGTTATTTATTGAAAAAATAGGTCGATTTGATTTTGTTTATGAATTGATGAATTACCATTATTAAGTAACGAGTAGAGTAGCTAGGTAGTTTAATTAGACTGCAGTGCTTTCGAGTCGCAAATTTATTAAATCGCACTATAAAATTGCTCAGTAATCTATATGAGTGTTTATAGGGAACTCTTTTTTGTACACTAACGATGTAACAAAAAATAACAATACATTCTTAATATAAAAAAAATACTGTAATGGGCGGTCTTATCCTAAAAAGCGATTTCTTCTAGGCAACCTTTTTTATACGACTATGTTTGTAAACAAGCTTACGGGCCGCCTGTTGGCAAGCGGTTACCGTAGCCATATGGACGTTTGCAACACACAAAGCATCGCTTACGCGTTACCGACCTTTTCCCGCTCACCTATGAGCAATTATTATTATTATTTATATTATAAGAAAACAAAATTATTTCTAAAAGAAAAGGTAAAAATGTATTCAAGTATACAAATAATATAGAAGGCAGATAAGTTTCTACGACTGTAAATAAGATAAAGCCTAAATTCTTTCATTTTAACGCTCAGCTTTAAACTACGGGAGCATTTCAAGAGCTATTTCATAATTCTATGAATCTTTAATGCAGTAGGTACTAGGTAAAACAGAGATATTTTCAGCTATAGCTACTGTACTACACAAGCGTAGGGAGTGAAAGCTGAAGCGTGTTAATAATGGATGAAGCACTCTCAGGCGTCCTAACGAAGATTGTGTACTATCACGTTTGCACGACCGCTATAACATGAATGTTTAGACCTCAATCCTTACTCTCTTCAAAATAAGACACTTTTATGAACCTGCTATGGTTCAGAGAACCTTACTTAAATAAATGTTCACGATTTAGAGTACCTAATCTCAACGCTGACTTATCTTTAAGGCACTAATGGGAAGCAATTATTTTAAGGTAAGAAAACGGACTGAATTTTAATACCAAGTTCCAGTAAGCGGACTCCGTGATTACGATCTATAAATAAAAATATTCAGCGATTTTATAAAAGACAAATTATGAATTATTTATAAAGAGGAATTTTCTCCGTAATCGTGATAGCTTATTTAGGATATTGAGGTAAACACATACACCGCATTTTTCAGAAAATATATCAAGTATATAAAAAGCTTCAATACATTATATAAAACCGTTTAGACGAGAGCTCTATGTTTCGTTTTTTTCTGGCAGTATATGGGTTGTCGTATCGGCCCATACATATTTTGAAGGTATATATTTTCCCCCTTATTCATAATAAAGTTATCAAACGTTGATTAGCTAAAATTCCGAAGTCTTTATCTGACAGGTGACATTTGGTGATCGAAAGAGTGAGACGGGGCACACTATTACACTGATTTAGTTAAAAAGCGATTATGAATAAGGGGGTTTATCTCTGCACTACTATTTTCATAGCATGACAGAGCTTATGTTGGTACGTAATTACTAAATCAGCTATATAGCGTCTCCAAGATGTAAAATATGTTAATTTAGAACTAAGATAGTGACAGTTAGGAAAGGGTCCCCCTATTACTCGTTCTTATTTTTCAACTGTTATAAAATGTTATCAAATAAACAGAAATAAATTTTGTAAAGTAGAGTATTCATTTCCATATTCATAAATGTTTAAGCTGCTAACCTAAATTTTATTAGCAGGTTTATACACAACATTTCAGAGTAATCTCATTATGAACCTTCCAGTAACAACTTTTAAATAAAATCAGCCCACATGCCGTCTCTCAAGCGATGTAATTACATTCATGAATATTTTAGACATGAATATTTATACATATATCATATAGAAAATGAACGGCGTGTAAAAAAAAAAGAAATACTCGTATCGCCATTAAAGTGTATGCTATGTTTTTTTAAATTAAATACCATTAGATAGAAAAAAGATATAGCTCATAGAGTTAGTAAGCTGAAGTGGCAATGGGCAGGCCACATCGCTCGAAGAACCGATAGCCGATGGGGAAGGAGGGTTCTCGAGTGGTAACCACGTACTGGAAAGCGCCGAGCGGGATGACCTCCCACCAGGTGGATCGACGATCTGGTCAAAATCCCTGGGCGCCGGTGGATGCAAGCGGCCCAAAACCGTTCGAAGTGGAAGTTTATTGGGGAGGCCTATGTTCAGCAGTGGACATTCCTAGGCTGATATGATGATGATGAGATGGAAAAAAGGTATATTTGAAATGTTTTAATTAAGCTTAATAAAGGGAATATAAACATCCATATATACAACGTGTAACAGATTTGGATGCTATATCGTTGAACGGTTTGTTCAGAATCGCCTATTGAATGATAAAATATCGATTCATAAAACGATTCTGAATAAACCATTTAACGGTTTAGCATCTAAATAATCGGCAAAAAATAAATCTAAAGAACAACTAACCTCATTAACTCCTCTGACGATGGCCCTCATGGTAGCATTGCGAGGTCCGTCCACCGTTCTGCCATCATCAGTGGGTCCCCATGATGCGCTGTATATGTGGATCTTGTGGGGCTCGTGACCCATGGAGTTTGCCTCGATCAGGTCCGTCATGTATGGCTGATCTAACATCCTTATACCTGGGTTAAAAAAGGAGTTCTTATTAGAAAAAACTAGAAAGTTATATCGAAATTTTTACATTGTTTGCCGGTGCTAAAATTCGTGTTAATCTATCTATACATACATACGAAAACAGAAGAGTTTTTATGTTTGTTTATTTAAACGGGCTAATCTCTGGAACTACCAGTCGGATTCCAAAAATTCTTTCACCAATAGGAAGCTATATAATCTGTACTAATATAATAAAACAGAAGAGATTTTTTATCTGTTTGTTTTAACGGGCTAATTTCTGGAACTACCAGTCGGATTCCAAAAATTCTTTCACCAATAGGCAGCTATTTATCCCGGGAACGCGGCTGAAACCGTGGGGAACAGCTAGTTTTTATAAATTGTAATTAAAATATTTCATGATGGATCGACTAGTAATATTTATTTAAGTTTACGTATCAGATTTATAAAGGGCCTACAAAGCAATTGAAATAAACGTCGATTCCAAATACAGTCTTACAGAAGAAAATTGCTACATAGCAATTTTACTTCAATTTACGAACAAAGAAAGGGGCGTCCGCCGCAAAGCCAGCAATCAGTCGGCAGAGTCGCAAATCCCCAATTTCAAGTCTCAAACAAACCTAGTATTCTGGTAGTTTAACGTTCTAAGTCGGTTGTAACAATTGACCAGAGGTAATGTAAAACTAAAAATAGACAAATTGTAGATTTTTTATCCTATAGCTGAACGTAGAACTTCATGGATGTCTAACTAGCCCACAATAAACGAGGATGTAAAATTTAGACAAATGTCGCAATAGGTATAGCAGCGAGCTAATAAGGTATGTTATCTATGACAATTAATGTAGTTAATCTTTGTTGACCAACCCCCTTACTCATAAAACGTTATATAACTAATATACTGTTTAAAGGGTCACGTAAATAAAGTCACTCTATTGTCATTGTCAAATAATGTGACATTATTTACGTGACCATTTAAATTTGGGGGTTAATGTTGGTCATGACAATATGACCCATCGACTTAGTACTCTATTTCCATATAATCTTGTGTAATAAAATTATTAGAAATTGTAATTTGTATATAATTTGTTGTAAAGTATCTTATAAAATACAAAAAAATAAAAAAATAAACTTGTATCTTCAGTAATATTTATATAATGTATACATTGTATACCAATCGGATACATGTACCTACGTTTGAATTAGAGCAGACATATTTTGATACATTTGATAGGGTTATCAGGATTACAGTCAGTCAAGCGTCCATTGCTCGGATAAATAAGCTTCTTCACATACCTATATTAATTTCATCTCTAGACCGCAATTAATCTACGTTTCTGACCTTCACATAATATATAACTCAGGTAACTTATTACTGAGGAGGTTTTCCCAATAAAAACTATAGCTTACTTAGGCTTTATTGAAATTTGACAGTATGATATTTCAAGTATGGTTTAGAAAAGAAATCATGCATGGAAATTAATTCTAGATCATATATTTAGTGATCCCGTAGATTTATATGGTTTAGATTGAATATTAATAAGGCTCTATTACAATAGAGTATGTGCCGTGAGCACGGGTATGTGCAACGCTGCCTTGACACGAACTACGCGTTCACAGTTTGAACGAATAAATACATATAATGAATGCCTAAAGACACTCATCGCACCCTTCCTGGAAGAATGTTGTAAGTGAAAAGTGACAACTTTTCAGGAGCGTAAAAAAACTGTCCTAAAAAATTATCAACAATATTAAAAATATGTAGTATACATCAAATGATAGCTAAAACTACCTGTGAGGGGCCTACGTGTTCATATTTTAAATTTACTCAATGTGTATTGAGAAAAACCTAAAAAGGAGCGTTGCGTAATTATTCTTCGAAACATATTAAACACTTGATGGAGTAATTATGAATATTGCATTGTTGACATGTTATGGAAGTCTCACTGTTCGGTATTATTGCAGATAACTCTTTATTTGAATTCTGATTTAGTAGTGCATTCAATGTGTAAGTATCGTTTACATAGGTTTTCCTCGAGCTACTCGTTTGTGTAAATAACATATCAATTGTTATATAATATAATGTGGATAAAAGTTTCGTGGAAAAAGTAAGCAAACTAGACTTGCACTACGATACCCACCAAATAAATTCGTTCAAAATGTATGTAAGTATGAATATGCTATTAGTCATATGGAACTTTAGTGAATAATTAAAGTGCAAATATATTAACTTCGTTTTTATGATGGAAATATAAATATTTTAATGTTGCAATATTTTACATATTTGTATTTTATTCCTTCATTATGAGGATAAAAATTATGAAAAAAATTGACAATATGTATTAGCTTTTTCTTGATTTTTTAGTGCAATAAAAAAAAAAACACGCAAGTCGACTTGCATCGTTGTTCCAGGGGGGGTGCGTCATATCGAATGAATGCATCTAATTACTCGTATATGCAAACTCCAGCCTGCTACAGCTTCGCACAAGGTAATGTTGTTAAAACTATCACTCTATAAATATTCTTACTCTATGGTTTAACCCTGGAATTTGAATTTACTTGAATAAGTGGAATACGAATCAGCAAATTTTTTCTTTGAAAGTAAAAAAACGTGCTTGACTTTTATTTGCATCTTTAATAGGAATGTGGCGATAATTCAAAATTACATCTTGTATAACCTCGAGTTTAAAATAGGGTGAGTTGTGAATACAGTAAAAAACTAAAAAAAGTTAAGTTAACTTAAACTTAACTTAAACTTAACCAAAACTGAAGAAGCATCCAAAGCAAGCCAGCCGATCTCCTGGTTAACTTTGGATGTATCTGAGTATGAAACTAAAAGTTAAATCCTAACCCCAGAGTCTTCGGTGCTAAAGCCACGTTTGTAATTGAATTCAGTAACGAAGCTCTTTCATAATATTGTAGGTACCTACTACAAGCTTTAGTGATTTTCCTTTGAGCCCTTTGATCTTATATATTCTTTGACGTAAATTTTTTATTGATAAAATAAAAAAATATTTGATAAAAACCATGATTTTGTTTGTTTTAGGGGAAAATCTTTCGTAAATATATAAGCAGAAAAAAACTATTGTATTTGTTTGCCATAAAAATTATTGTTTGAAACAGAAATTCATCTCTGACAGTCTTCATTATAAATGTTGTTTTAGAAAAGCCACTCGAAATAAATAATTGCCTTTGAAAGTCAAATATTGTCTTTGTTCTAGAGTCAAAATCTGATATATCAATGTCTATACTGGGTGGAGACTTCGAGATGGCATATTTTCGAAACCTATGTTTGGTTAGTCATGCTGAACAACTTTTACTATGGGACCAATGGTGAAATCTCAATTTTTTTTTTTACTTTTCATAGTAAATGTCAACCTTGCTCGATCATAATGTATGAAAATGAAAAAAAAAAATTTGAGAATTCAGTGTTTGTCCCATAGTAAAAGTTGTTCAGCATGACTAACCCAACATAGGTTTTGAAAATATGCCATCTCGAAATCTCCACCTATTTCAGTTCTAATTTTCATATTTCCATAAAGCAAAGATTAAAAAAAACTAGTTTTTTTTTTTTATACTACTTAGCAAACAAGCATACGGCCCGCCTGATGGTAAGCGGTTACCGCAGCCTATGGACGCTTGCATCACCAGGGGTGTTACTCGCGCGTTGCCGACCCTGCAGAAATCTCTTCACACCCTTTTTGAAGAACCCCATGCTGTACTCCATTGGGAAAACCACGGCAGGGAGCTCATTCCACAATCTGAGCGTCCGCGGAAGGAAGCTCCTTTGAGACCGCACAGTTCGAAACAATTTTGGTTACAAAATGTGGGGATGGACTTCCTGTCGATGGCGAGAGTTGCGATGGTAGAATGTAGCCGTGGGCGTCATCTTAAACAATTCTTCAGAACACTGTCCGTTATACAAGCGGTAGAATACACATAAGGAGGCAAAGTCTCTCCTCAGACTGAGGGGCTCTAGACCGCTTGTGAGCTCAGGATCGTTAACAATTCTAGCAGCACGTCGCTGAACCGAGTCCAAAGGCCCAAGCTGGTATCCAGGTGCCCCTGCCCACAGATGACAGCAGTACTCCATATGAGGCCGGACTTGCGACTTATAAAGTTGCAGTCTTTGGCCCGACGTGAAGTACTGCTTCGCTTTGTTGGGCACTCCAAGCTTTTTGGATGCCAGCTTCACCTTGTCTTCTAAGTGACTACGGAACAAAACATCGCTAGAAAACTAACTAGCAGTAGTTACTAGTTAGTAGTAACTAGTAGAGGGTAACTCACAGTAAATTAAATTGACTGCTTTTACACATCATAATATAAAACAGTTATATCATAGTGGTATAAATAACTTAAAGCGAAATAATAGCCTCACTGCATTATAACTACCTATGCAACAGACTTTATATAACGTACAAGTTATATAATAGATTTATTCAAGTAAAACACAGAGCTTTTACACAATATGTTTTCTAAAGTGCATTGTACAATACGCGTCCATCTGGAACAGGCTTTTCTTGTCCACAGAGAATGGACGAGAGACACGTAATGGGGGTATTACGTTATACGATGCCATATTCATGAGTTGAGATTGATATACGAAAGAAAATAAAGTAAAGGATTGTCTCAAAAAAGATCGGTAAAAATGTATGTTCAGTCTCTTTAGAAGCTCGACCGATTTGGCTGTTTTCTTTTGTTGTGTTCGTAATTGTCAGGACAAGATTAGTATGAAAGTTTTTTTTTGCAAAATCTACCGTAAAAGTCGAAAATTTCATTAGGGACGCCAGACACGAGCAACTAGTAAAATAAACAAAGAATGTTTTATGGTTTTGGTCATCATCATCATCAGCCTATAATGTTCCACTGCTGAGCACAGGCCTCCTTTCACAAATGAAGGTGAAAGGGAATGGGCAGATACTCCACCATGCGTGCCCACTGCGGATCGGTGGAGGTAGGCTAGTGGTCAACCTACTGTTGGAATTTTTGAAGCCGCCTAGGAGGCATCCAACTAGCTTAACGACTATCACAATTAAGTGATAACCGGGACCAACGGCTTTACGTGCCTTCCGAAGCACGGAAAACGTTCGATTTGAAATACCACTAGGCGGTCACCCATCCAGGTACCGACCACGACAGGTGTAGCTTAACTTTGCACATCGATTAAGAACGGCTAATCATGCTACACCAAGAGCGCTTCATTTCGCTTGGTTTTGCTAATAGGATCTTATTGACCAAGTGAGCGCGAATGGCGCGCGGGAGAGGCCTATGTCCAACAGTGGACTGATAAGGGCTGATGATGATGATGAGCGCGAAACGCGAGCGAAGAGTCTTCGTTTCAGCTTGAACAAAAATGCTTTCTTTTTGTCCAAGCTGATTCTCAACCGATTCTCGTGAATTTTTCTGTACAGGTTCGGTACTATCGAGACTCGTGAGGTCTACAGCTCACATATATACTATTATATAAAATATTCCAATTAACTTATTGCTATTAACAATAATTTGATATTCCACAGTTTATAATACCTATAACTTCAAAAACAACTTATTAAATTGCAGCTCAGCTCGTTTACGTTTCATTTAAATTAGTAGCCGTATTAACACAATCGCGTTTACCGCTCGAAGGGACTAAATTGTATGCTATTTTGGTAAACCGTCGACTGAACTTTTAAATTAAATTTTAAATACCAACATGGAGAGAAAATGTGTGTGACATCAAAAGATTTGGGTACAGGAATATGCCAATCACGCGGTCCACTGAAGCGCGGGTACTGTCCACAGGGTTGGATCCACATGGAAAGTTAAACGTGGACGGCCATTTTAAAATCTAATTAGCACTTCAAGTTATATGTTTATTTCTTTATTTTGCAGATTTTATCAAGGCTCGGCTATATTCACATATTATTTATCATTTCAAGTCCTTCACATACACAGTACGTACCTTTCAGAAATAAACTTTGTTGATAAAAAGAATAAAGATGAAAAGATTCACAAATTAAAATAATTTAGATATCATTTATTTTATCATTAGCCAAAAAAACACTAGAATAATTTGTAAAGTAAGAATTAAGTATGTGTACCATTTAATCATGTTAGTAAATCAGCAGTGCTTTGGTATACTGTCAGATTAAAAATATTATATTCCATTCCTTTGTCCTTTCGAACGAAGACTAACATAGGGGTCTACTCTTATCCAATGAAAAACGAAGTTTCGTCCAAAAAAAATCGCAAGTATCCTACCACGGTTCGTTTCGAAATTTCTATCAAACAAATTTTTTTTTGGCGTTTAGTTTCTTGTATACTTTTCATCGTGGGAACACTTGCGAGAAGTCCTCTCTGTAATGCGTATAAAAACGGAAAGTTGTTTAAAATGAAACTTACCAGCAACTTTGGAGTGGTACGCGACGCCGACGCCACAGACGCCGTTATCCCTTGCCGCTGCCACTTCACCGGCGCACCGCGTTCCATGGCTGACAACAAATATTATATTATATTATTGCGGGGAGCTGTTTCCGCCAACGCATCAGCTTGGCTATTCAAAGAGGAAACGCTGCCAGCCTAAAGAGCAGCTTGACTGGGGAAATCTCTGTGGGGAAGAAGTTTTTTTACATATAGATTATGTATTGGACATAGGTATTTGCTGTAAATATGTACATACATTATGGTAATAAATATTTTATATAGGTATGTATAATCTAGGGTCTAGCTATACATACCGTCGTCGTGCGTCGGATACCGAGACGAAGGTCCCGGGTTCGAATCCTACAATGAGCTTGAGCTTTCGGTGAAGGAAAACATCGTGAGGAAACCATAGCACGGTGGTAGGGTACTTTGTAGTACCCGCCTGGCTGGCTACCACCCTCAAGTTGAAAATCTGTCGCCAAGCATCTTTCGGTGTGTTCCGATAGCTGCACTTGAGAGCCAGTTCCTTCTAGGCTTTGTGTGCTTACCACCTTCGGCCGCATCATCACTTACCATGGTGAGATTGCGGTCAAACACAGGCCTATAAACAGTAAAAAAAAAAAAAACTTCTATATAACCAATGCGGCATATGAATGGAAAGGCTAATTAAGGTAAAATGAATAGCTTTTGACTTGAGTGATGACTTGACTTTATCAATAGTTCCAATTAAACTACACGTTTAATTGGAACCAAAGCTTCGTCTTTACCTACGTATAACGTTTATTCAGGACGCATTCAGGACAATTTGATAAATTACTGAAAAGGCTTGCTTAAGACTTTAGAGTCTACATAAAACATGAATAGCATCGGCTTAAAGTAAAAACTAGGATTAATATAAAGACCTTCGTGTCGAATAAAAAGAAAAAAGTTTGCTGTATCTAATAGCCCTCTCAGGTTTTTTACCCTTAAATACGTTCTAGAAATAAAATCGTATTAGCCGCGTTGCTATTTAATTTCAAGATTTCTATACCCATTTTTGAGATATCCGTTCAATCAACTTCGCTGTAAAAAGTTACGTTTGGATAAATTGGACACTTTGCAAGTCCCTGATTCTTCAATAAAGCGTAAATTGAATTATCGTGCCGTCTGAAAAGTTATCGAGTTAAAAACTTTCCGATATAGAACACTCAAATTATTTTTGAAGATTCTGTTTGAATTTCTTTAGGAGATCATTAGTTTTATTTTACTTGGTTCAAGATTATTTATAAATTTCGCTGGGTTCATTATTCAGCTGATTTAATAAATAATATATATATTCTATTAGCGTCACTATGATCAAGATGCTATAGTCGAAGTTTTTGTTGAAAAACATGTAAAATTGTCATAAATCGAAAACTACAAAAAAATCGCCATCGAATCACCATGTATGTTCATACATGGTGATTCGAATTTCTCTAAGAATTTTCTACCTGTAGACTTCCAATTGACACTACTACTTGGAATAACCTGTATAACTTGTAGATAAATATTAACAACGAAGTTTACACACCAAACTCAGATCAAACAGATGATTATTCACACGGTTTGGAACGCACGACCCGTGACAAGGCAGATAGAGTAGGTAACCTCCACGCCCATTATGATTAAAGTGCGTTAGTTACTAATTATTTAATTATTATAAAATTTCGTGTATATTTTTTTTCCTTTCTTAGTTTTTAGTATTAGTTATTAGTTTATTATTATTTAGTTTTCGTTCTTTCATATAAAGTTTTTTTGTTTATGTTAGTAATTATAACTGGTTGAGTTATAAATTAAGTTATTGACTTATATTTTCTAATGAAAAACTAAACAATACTTATTAATTAAAAACTTTCATTTATACTACACCAAACGTAATTCAAACAAACGTAATTTAACTTTCTAGACGGCTATATACTTTATAACTGGGCATGTAAGTTTTGTTTAGCCTAAAAGGCTTTACAATCCGACCGTCAGTTTCGAAAAGACCAATCAAATAATTCTATGATCAAAACTCTTACTGTCTTTGTTATTTTATACGCCAATGACAGTAACAAGTATACTTTCAGACAAGAAATTAAGATTGATAAGGGTTCTAACATTGGCAATAAGCTCTTCAAAAATGAAACTTTACCCTGGTAAGAATTAAAATTGATTTGATGAACGTTGGTTTTTAGGGTTCCGTATCCAACGTGCTAACGGGATCCTAGTACCAAGCCTCCACTGTTCGTCTGTCCGTCCGCCCGTCCATCTTTCAGTCAGTTTGTTAGTGGGCATACAAGAAACGTCTTTACTTCGTGTGTCAGTCCGACTAGCACTTTCGATTTTTAATAACTTTCGATTTCAGAGAGATTACTTAAGTAGGTAAATTCAAGATAACTCCTTCCACAGATTCAATGTTAAGTACCAATCTTATTAAACGCAGTGCTTAACGTTAAAAAGAGCTAGATAGAACTTATCTTAGCCTTAGAATTATCTTAGAACAACCTCACAGCTTGACATTGTCAAGGTATTGATTGACATTGTTGTATAAAATAAACAATGGAACCTCAACACCCAGCGAATAATAAGATTGTCTTTTGTCCTATCTGACTTTGTAGGACTATTCTTTATGCTATTGTAGTATTCATTCGAAGGCTATAAAGTATTTAATGCCAAATACGCCTACCTAAGTAGTGTCTTAGTTTATGATTATATCAGTTGTTTATATTTTCCGTCAGAAATAGGGTTTTAATTTTATTGACTTCGAGTAAATCTACATCGCCGTTTTATTATTTAAGTAACATAAAAAGTTAGTGTACTTCGAGATAAATGACAAAGTTAATCTAAGTTATCTTTTTATTAAAAAACCGGCCAAGTGCGAGTCGGACTCACACTCGAAGGATTCCAGAAAGACGTTTTTTGTGGCTCCCATACAAAAAACGTCTCTTTATTTTTTTTTTATTTTTTTTTTTTTACTGTTTTTAGGCCTGTGTTTGACCGCAATCTCACCATGGTAAGTGATGATGCGGCCGAAGGTGGTAAGCACACAAGGCCTAGATGGATCTGGCTCTCAAGTGCAGCTATCGGAACACACCGAAAGGTGCTTGGCGACAGATTTTCAACTTGAGGGTGGTAGCCAGCCAGGCGGGTAGTACAAAGTACCCTACCACCGTGCTATGGTTTCCTCACGATGTTTTCCTTCACCGAAAGCTCAAGCTCATTGTAGGATTCGAACCCGGGACCTTCATCTCGGTATCCGACGTCACTACCACTGAGCTATCATCGCCTTAAAATTATTATTAGTTGTTATAGCGGCAATAGAAATACATTTTGTGAAAATTTCAACTTAAATTTTAGTCTTGCAATTCAACGGGAGGATTTGCAGGGAGATTTAAACGCAGTTTTATATATATATTTACTTCCATTGATATTATTGTTCCTTCTTTAATTTTAATGTAGTTTTAGTTAAGCTTTAATTTTATTAATTTTTAGATGAATATGTATTTACCTGAATTTTTCATATTAAACAATAACACTTAAAATTTATAATTTTCAATATATATAGATTTTAAATAAATAAATATTATAAGTTTCTTGTTCTTTGTAATAAATAGTTATTTATTTAGTTCCAAGAAAATGAGATTATTTTAACATCTCGATAACGGTAAAAAAGGGTAAAACCGCAGGAGGAAGCTAGCAGTCAATTGAAATACTAAGAATAACCCACCTGTTGAACCAATCGTCTGTGTACCTCGGATACGGGAACGGATCGTTGCTGCTGAAGTCATATGAAGCCTCCGCGTTCTGCAACAATGTCACATGTATAGGAAACTGCCATAGAAATCTAAACAAACATCGTGACATAAACCGAGAACGTGTACTACGCGGCTATTACTAAATACACAAAACACTATTTAATTCTATACAATATTAAAATCGTTGTACACATTTTGGTCCTCCTCGGTTTAAACCGAATTCATACAAAATCCGATGGAAAAAAGCAGTTTCAGCTTAACCCCAATATTAAAAATAAAATTGCCAAAACTAGTTCCAATAAAACGATACCCATATACAATTTTTCTGATTAATTAAAAACACTATGTTGTAATTAATTCCGATCACGCTGTGTGCGCTTTGCAACGTTCTATGTGACATAATTTTGACGTTTAGGGTACAGTCGCGAACTTTAATTCGGGCTTTGTTGCGTACTTGTGACATCATTTGTCGTTTAGGGTACAGTCGCGAACCTTATTTAGGCTTTGTTGCGTACTTGTGACATCATTTGTCGTTTAGGGTACAGTCGCGAACCTTAATTTGGGCTTTGTTGCGTACTTGTGACATCATTTGTCGTGTAGGGTACAGTCGCAAACTTTAATTTGGGACCCATTTACCAAAGGTACAGCAAACTTAACGTTAACGTAACCTTAAGACCTATTTATTGATACTGCACTGACGTAACTAACTAGGGCCAACTGCTTTCAATATATGAGTATTATGAGCATTAGTGAAACATATCTAGGAAATGGGTCCTATATTGATTGACTCTACCTGACATTGACGGTAGTGATTTTAGGTGAATTTAATATAATTTATACATTCAATCTCTACAATACCACATCTATACATAAATAGTCTATGGTACAGCATACGTAACACCTCTATTTTGTTCCACTTCAATCAATATTGCTAAATGGTTCAGTCCACTTCATTTAGCTGAATTTTATCCGAACATGTGCACTGTGCCTTTATTAATAATGATGAAAATACATACACTCAGAGCAGCGTATTGTATTTTAAAGTAATGTATTTCGAACGAAGTGGTCTCAGTTTTAAATACCATTCTTTGCATTTTCTTGATTGAAAGCTATTGTTAAAACCTTCATCATAAAACAAGTTTCTTAAAAAGATTACAAGAAATAAAATTGTTGTGTGCAATAATACGAATCCATAGAAAATAAAAATACAAAAAATAATTTGAATTGCAAACAAAACAATGTAGGTACATAATTACGTTATATTCTAGTTATAATAACAGGGTGGAATTACTAAATGCTTCAGATATGCGATACATAATTGCGAGTTAATTGTTTCGTGTAACGTTACATGCTACGATAGTAAGTAAATATAATTAACATAGAGCTTTTGTAGAGAAACCCATTATTATTATGAAAGGAATAATGAATATCAATTTATATTGAAGAACTCAAGTTTCCCATGACTCTACTCCTGGTGACTCTACCAACTACTATATACTCCGTGACGTTTTATTCGTCTTAGAAACGCAGCCCACATAATGTACCCAATGAATACCTACTAATCATTAAAAAAAAGTTTTTTTTTTTTTTTTTTCCCACCAGAACGCTCAGACTAATAATAGATAGGTACACACAAAATAATAACAATAATAAAGAAAAATAAAACAGTAGCAACAATTATAATAATAGAAATCTGTGCGTCGCGGTGTAAAAAAGGCACGGAATAGATAAATAAGGTTGGAAAGGCCCTCGCTCCAATTTTGTACTAGGACCAGTGTCGCCGCTTGACCCCCACTATTTTAATTTCTACACATACGCAATCATATTTTTACAAATATTTCGCACACAACCAAATCACGCACACATAAATCTCAGGGCAGATATTCGTTCGCCCACTAGCACTAAGCTACCGTGGGCATAGACACTCACACACGCAAAAATGCATACACCTGTCAAAAATATTGACAACTTACAGTAGGGATGGGTAGTGTATAATCGTTAATGAATCGGTTCGATTATCAATTATTATTCTCATAGAACTTGGAATCGATAGTTGCATGGTTATGCTGTACGGATTACACAAAACTAACATATCTTTTTCTATTGAATTAATTATATTATTATTCAGCATAATGATTTTTTGGACCGGCAATAATCAATTTGTGACAATTAAAAACTAATAAAACTATTAGGGTATGTAGTGGTTTTTTTACGGATAACTGCGTGATAGATATATAATATATTATATTATAGTGCGCAAATAACGAAAATTTTTACAATAAATTATATAGTTAACTAAATCTTAAGAGGACTCAATTCGTCATACTTTTCATACAAAACCCCTGTACTTATTATGGCGTTGTTAAACATTTTTCGTTACATATTTTGAACAAATTAGTATCTTGTGTACTATATCTAGCCTTGTATCTTGGCATAATTTAAAAAAAGTGTGAAACAAATTCAGTCAAAGCCTCCGAAAAACAGCGTTTTTGCCTGAACTTTGGCCATATCTAATGTACCTATAAATTGTAAAAGTAAAGAAAACATTAAGATACCAGGCTTGCAAATGTATTGGAGATTCTAAATAACTAACTTTTTTTTCACAAACTTGTAAGATTTTTTCTCAAGAAGTATACTCCTGGAACAAGTTTTATGAATGCGAAATCATGAATGACGACCTAGCGGAGCGGCCGCGAGTGATCAGCGGAATTTACCGACTGATAACCGACGGCTCTGATGCTATCTCTCTTTATTCGCAGTCAAACATTAGGGGAAGGTCGGGCAAAGTGGATACCTTAAGGTATTTAAGGTTATAGCAGAAAAGGTATACAATACAAAAACACAATAATTATCACAAACCAGTCTTTATTTATTGCTCTTACAAATACGAACATCAGTTACCATTAATATTTAAACAATAAACAACTGCAATTAAAATTTAAAAAAGTACGAAAGTATTCGCTTTGCCCGGTACCCCGGGTAAAGCGGACACAGTACTTGGGCAAATTGAATATCCATATTCAATATCTGAAAACATAAAAATAACTTTGATAAACTGTAATAAAAAACTTTGCTTGACCATAAAATTAGACAATTAAGATTGGCAATAGTCACAGGTTTATCCTTGAGTGCCATCAAAAGCAGAACAATCTTCGTGTCACCATTGTTGACAAATGTCACATTGAATCCAATTTTCAATTGGTTTACCGTCTTCTTATATATATATATCTCCGCAATAAAGCATAAAATATCCTTAAATTATTTTATTTTCTTTGGCTGTTTAACCTTTTTAGCAGTTTTTTTGTTGATACCATGAAGTGGATACCATATCCACTTTGCCCTATTCACTTTGCCCGATTAGGTAAGTTTTGAGGTTAACACATTTCTTACAAAAACTAATAATTCTGACTTTCTATTGAATATACCATAAAAACCTACTTTAATATGCTACCGAATTAAGACATTCCTAAAAATCAAGAACTGGTAATACAGGAGAATTGATCAATGTACTTACCGCGTAAAATCAATCTTTTATTTACGAAAACACAAATCTCCACACCGCGGACGGGTCGCGACGCGGCCCCTCATTTCGATGTTTGCCGCGTACTAAACCAAGATGGCCGAACGTAACAGTGGTGGCGTGTTGGATGAAAAACTAATAATTTAGGAGTAGTTAGGAGTATTCGCTTTGCCCGGGGTATTCACTTTACCCGGCCTTCCCCTACGTTGGATGAAACAACAAGCTTTTAGACTATGCTCGCGTTGAAGTTGCGCCGGCCACAGAGGGCCGCCTTAACTTCTAATGTTCGATTTGTTTTATTTCTAAACTGATTATTGATAGTCTGGTTGTTCGTTGTGCTTGGCATTTCACTAAGTGGGTGGGACCCGCCAATGAAGAACGACATTATCGTTAGTAAGTAATTACCGAAAAAATACGATACTTCATAGGCGTGAGCTGTTAAAATTATGAAGCTAAATTTGACAGATTTGATTTGCTTGATAAAGTCGATATTTTTATCGATAAATTATCTGATGAATGCGTGGGGAAAAATGTAACATGAAATTAATATTAAGAAATTATTTTATTTTATTTTTTTACTATATACTAGCTAAAAGCGCAGCTTTGTAAGGGCTCGTAAGATTTTTTTGTAACTAAGTTTAATATTTTAATTTCAATAAGCCCAAATATGGTTAGGATAAGGATACGTCGTTCCACTATGGAGTTTCAGTGCTTACCCACACTTCAACTCCATCATCAGACCCTGAATACAATATATGGCCAAAGTTCATCTCACGACAATTCCAACAACCCCAAACACGGCTAGGATAAGTTGCTCCGTTATACAGTTTAAATACCTACCATTCTACTCCATCATCAGACCAGGGATACCACATGTGGTCAAAGTTCATCTCACGACAATTCCAACAACCCCATCCAGCGCATGCCCTCCTACTTCATCATCACACCCCGGAAAACCATATATGGTTATTGAGCTATTATCACTATAGCTCAATGTATATGGTAAGTCTTATCATCTAGACAAACATTTTAATTACCTATGCTAAATTTCAAATATAGATTTGATCCTATACTTTCAATTCTTGATTGTGCATCATCTGTAGAGGTGTGATCGTTTTTTCGTAAAGTGTACCACAATGTGTAGAACTGAATCGGATAGTAGATCTGACCAGGGAGAAAATTCTCATTCACTCGAATTAATCACTTGTTCCAAATAAAGTTCGAATTCGTACTTTTTTCGAGTGAAAATCAAGTTAGGCTATTCTGAGAATTTCGAAGCCGCCATTTTCTCTTATTTTTCGAGGGCTAGCGCTCGAACTAGTGTTGGGTTCCTCGCACGTGTGCTAGCACGATTGTAGCTGCACACTTTTTCTGTAAGAGTACCTCACTCATTATGTTGAAATGTGCTACCACAATATCGATGCCTCGCGAGGCGGGACGTAAGGGTGCGCGAGCAACTCCTCGCGAGACGTAGTGTATTATCTATGGTCTGATCTGACTGCACACACACATAGTTAAGCTCGCGAGTCGCGCCAACATTTTTAAAATTTAAACGGTAAACAGCTAAAATATTATTCCTATATCTACATGTTACACAATTAATAATTAGGATTTTTAGTACTTTTAACAGGTTGAAAGAGCTATTTTGATAAACACAATCGTGTCGGTGAGTTTATCCAAATCCTCTGTGGTGCTGGGAATGCAACTCGTAACGAGTGCGTGTTACTGTATGTATGTATATGTGCATCTTGTATTCTCGCACACATAGCACAGCACACAGGTGACACACACAAGTGACACAGTACGAGCGGCAGCCTCGCCGGGCCTCGCCTCAATCGTGGTAGCACACTGTGTTGCCACAGTTTATAAAAAACAGCCTCGCACAATTCTCTTTTTTAAAATGTGTGCTACCCAAGACTAGCTCGAACTACTTCGACTGGTCGGGACCGTTCGAAACGTATTTCGAATGCGAACTATCAAACGTCAAACAGTTAGGTTGTCATTTGGAAACGTAATGACAGATAAGCCTAAGAATTTCCGTTACTCACAGAAAATATTTTGTCATATTCATTTATAATTATTATATAAAATTGATTAACTTATGAATTCCGGATATATTAGGATATAATAAGAGTAAAACGTTGTTTTAAATATTTTATATTCATTAAAATCTTTTAAATTTTAATTTAAGATATAAAATTATCACGTACGTTAACAAAACGCAATTATCAAGTGAAACGAAACGCATCGTGCAATTTGTATCCATCATAATGGCAACATTTACTCCTTACACTCGAACTTATTTCGAAGGTTAGTTCGATTAGTGCCGAGAATACAGGAATCGAAAAATAGACTCCGCCCCTCGAAATTTTACGGTCGAAATAGAACTCGTAATGCAAGTTCGATTCGAAGGCTAGTTCGAGGGAAGTAAGAATTGGGCCCCAGGTCGTCGGTCCACCTGGTGGGAGGTCGTCCCGCTCGGCACTTTCCAGTACGTGGTCGCCACTCGAGAACCTTTCTTCCACATCGGTTATCGGCTCTTCCAGTTACCTCTACCTGTCACGCCAATCCATTGTTCCCTGGCGTTAGGTTCTTTAGGAAACCTACAATTTATAATTTATTGCATTAGTCAAATTACATTTTACTTAGATTATAATACTAAATACATCATAGTAAATACTCCTAGATGAGGAGGGGTCTTATATGTCCATTTATATCATTCGGTCACATTCATTCAATGATTAATATAATATCTAATTTCAAAATACGTCTAACTAAAAATGTACTATCGTTAATCTAATAATATATATAAAATGCTTTTGTGGGTACGTAAATACACAGTTTTCTCAATCACCACCAACCCCAATCAACTTCCCGTTGGGGTGGTAAATACCCCTTGGTCTCCAGGTGGTAGTAAGGGAGTTTGGTCGCGGTGGGTGGAAGGGGGTGGTTGTGGGTGGCGAAAATGTTAAAACATATATTGCTGTCCTTTTCTAACGCATGAGGACTTCTGAAAAGATCTCAAAATTTCTGAAATGGAAAGTTCCAAAATGTGTAAAACGGTTATAATCGATCTGGAATGTTCTAGAAAGTTCATCAAATATCTGGAATGATCTAGAAAATTCTAGAGTGAATGCAAACTATTATAATCGATATAGCATGTTTTGACAAAGTTCTACAAATTTCTGGCTTCAACTAGAAAGTTCCAAAATGTTCGAGATCGTTCTAGAAATTTCCAGAATGATCTGGAAAGTTCCAAAATGAGTGCAATTTATTATGATCGATTTAGAATGATCGAGGATGTTCTAGAAATTTTCCGAATGATCTGGAAAGTTCCAAAATGAGTGCAATTGATTATGGTCGATTTAGAATGTTCGAGAAATTTCTTGAATGATCTAGAAAGTTCCGAAATGAGTAAAACTGTTATAATTTAACTGGCTTCATCTAGAAAGTTCCGAAATGTCCAAAACTGTTATTATCGAGTTAGAATGTTCAAGAACGTTCTAGAAATTTTCCGAATGATCTGGAAAGTTACAAAATTAGTGCAATTGATTATGATCGATTTAGAATGTTCGAGAAATTTCTTGAATGAACTAGAATGTTCCAAAATGAGTAAAACGGTTATAATTTATCTGGAGTGTTCTAAAAAGTTCAACAAATATCTGGAATGATCTAGAAAATTCTAGAATGAATGCAAACTATTATAATCGATATAGAATGTTTGAGAAAGTTCTACAAATTTCTGGCTTTATCTAGAAAGTTCCAAAATGTCCAAAACTGTTATTATCGAGTTAGAATGTTCGAGAACGTTCTAGAAATTTCCAGAATGATCTGGAAAGTTCCAAAATGAGTGCAATTTATTATGATCGAGAATTTTTGGATTGGTCTGAAAAGTTCCAAAATGTGTACGAGTGTTATTATTGATCTATAAAAACCAAATCGAAGTGATGTACATCTAAATATTCTAGAGTGATCTGGTACTGGAAATTTCGGTATATAAATCGAAATTCAGTGACTTTTCGTCAGTTCAATTGTGATTGCAGTCGAGTAAAAAAAATGAACAAACTATTTGAATGATCTGGAAAGTCTCTCAATATCTAAAATAGAAAAAATGTATCCTTATATATTTTTTATACCATTAAACATGCGATGTATATTAACCCGAGCAACGCCGGGTTTCGCTGCTAGTTAAATATAAAATAATTCGAAAATTATCTTTGTCAAACGTAATTATATTATATATAGTCTAGAATTCTATCGATGATTTTATTTAACCAAACCACATGGTCACGTCACTATCGATAAACATGCTGCGCTTTACATCACTGCCAATCAGGGAAGACGCAATGTATGCAGTACATTGAAAGCGGATTTGGTCATTGCGCTGATTGAGCGAGTACACATCGGTCAATGTATGTTTTTCATAACTTGTTGTAATAATTTTGTTAATGTTTGGTATTTCATAGTGTTCAATATGTTTTTATGTTTTTTACTAATAATATTGTAATTAAATGTTATTTTCGACTTACCGATGGAAAGATATACCTTCTCGCTCTATACTTGAGGTCTGACTTTTTTGTCTTACACGTTATTATAGCACAACACGGCATTATAAGCAGAGCTCTGTTCTCCAATGTAATCCGACGCGCACTGACCGCGAATCGGTCGAGTTATGATTATCGAATCATAACTGTGGCGCGCTTGCCCCGCCCACATTACCATTCTAACCTTATTTATCTGTTCTGTGAAAAAAGGCCCCGACTCAGTATAAAGTTGTGGGAGCTACCCACAACACTGGTATTCTGTCGGCAC
The DNA here is from genome assembly GCA_951394255.1 of Polyploca ridens. Taxonomy (NCBI): domain Eukaryota; kingdom Metazoa; phylum Arthropoda; class Insecta; order Lepidoptera; family Drepanidae; genus Polyploca; species Polyploca ridens. The sequence continues at coordinate 9,767,024 of OX596262.1, forward strand.
CTTGTTATGCGTAAGTCACGAACATCGGCGAGTAGGTACAAGAAATATAAAAATCAAAGCAAGAAACCAGAATATAAAAAGAAGGTAAAAATTGCGAATATGTTGGAACAAATAATTAAAATGACATGCAGTGAAAGATTTAAGTGCTGTTAAAATGAAAACGAATAACTTCTTTAACAACCACGAGAGCCCCGGTAAAACGACCAATCAAAACATGCTACCGCACCATCCGAAAATAATAAGTAAAAAATTCAAATACATTATGACGCATGGCGTAGTTTTAAACACCCTGTTACGCGCGCAGTCTACTTGACTCGTGCTCTGGATTGGTATTTTCTGCCATTTTATATGTACACTTTAATTATTAACACGATTTTTCATAATTCTAATGAAATTTTTGTTTTTTGTTTCTACTCTCTAGTTGCTTTTCTGCACCAACGCAACACAATTTATTTATATTTCAGCTAAGAATTTGATTATTTCTTTGATCTTCTGGTACATTGAATCAATATCCAAATTGTCGCCAAGATAGAAAAGTAGTTACGTTAAAAATATTAAAAAGAACGACGGTAATTTAGAATTAATTTATTCCTATAATAATACTTTTAATCTGAAGATTTATCAAAAATAGTCAGATTCATTGAGATATTATTAGCAATATTATTATTTAGCTAGCAGTGGTTATCTGTGCGTTCATACAATACACACAACAAACGCAGAATTTTGCAATGTAAGTAAAAATTGATTAAGTATCGAATGTCTCTCAAAGTAACAGATACCCTCCGAGAGGCAAGACAACCGCTTAAAGAAAGTGTCCTTCGCTCAGAAATGGCTGAAGATTAAATTGGCAATTGAATATCAGTCTTCATCTATTACTTCGTTATATTTATTTTATTAGAAAGGATCTTTCAGCTCGTCGGTTGAGTTAAGCGAGAAATTAATTTCAAACAAACCCAGAAGTATTATTTTCAGTGAAAATATTTTTGCAGTACCAACCGTAGAACTTCCAGTCTTTCAACTTTTCGTGAACGCTCAGTGATCATGAATAAAGCATTTTCATTTAAAATTCAAGCGCAAAATAAATCTCGGGAATGGGGTGATAAAACAACAGAACACAGCTTTATGTGGCGACTCACTGAAATTTTAACCTTTTGTTAATTTCACGCTCACTTTAAAAAATTATGAGGGGAATTAAAAGATAATACTCGAGTTCGCTTTATGGTTGAGATTATTTGCCTTTTATAAGCCGATAATAGATGTGAAAAAGATTTGAAAAGCCGATTGTATTGCTTTGCCATAAATTCATCCAGTTAACAATGAAATACGAAATTTAAAAAATAAATACGAAATATAGAATTTTATGGATTTTAGATTGCTTTTTAATAGGCTGGAATGTCAGCTTTATTTAATAAATGTGTAATTTATCGCATGACATCTGAAGCGCTATCAACTTTGTTTTTGTGAAACTATTTACCTACACATGATAGATTTAACATAATTTTTCGCCTACGCGTAATTTCTGAAAAACCAACTGTTTTCACAAATAAAATAAAAACTGATGCAAAAACTAAAACCTTAAGAGTGCGTATAAAGCAAAATAACAATCTTAGAATTGAAATTTATATTTAAATGAAAAAATATTTTTATATGGGTATTTTCATTATATACTCGAGGGTTCTATCTGAGCAAAAACATAATGGAATGAAATTTCCTCGATAGAAAAAAATCACAAAGCTACCTCTAATAATAATGAATTTTTGGTTTTATTCCTTCATGGTGTATCTAATTAAGATAAAAATTCGATAAATAATATCACTAACATATGACCTAGGGCTGCTACTAACGATTTTTTAAAATATTCTATACTTTACGAGTTATTTAGATAAAAAGCGCTTAGTTCATTTTCTTTCCGCGAAACACGCTATCTCCACGCGAAGATTAGACATAAGTTTGTTTCATCTGACATTGCCATATTTTTTTGGCTTGGTACGCACTCTTAATCTTACACAAAGTACATTCAAAGTGTTATAAAAGGCCGATTCATAGAAACTTGTAAAAATGTATTTCTAAATTAATAAAAAGATTGATACTTACATAATTATACTTCAAATCTGGATGCATATAGTCCACACCTGAAAAATAATACTAAAATTACTTATTTATTCAGTAGGTAAGTACATTTAATCCAAAAATCTCTTTTTAAAACATGAATATTATAATACAAACATTATTAATAACTAATGCTAACTAAAAACTTGATGAGTTCTCGGGTCTCTCATTAATATTACATTTTATATTCACTGAAACTTCGTAATATTCTATGAAAATGAGTTTTCGTTTCACATTTGCAAAGTTCAAAGGGAATATTGTCGTCTCTTATTTGAGAAGTGAAATGAAGCAGGTGTTTTGTAAAATTAATAATTTAAATCAAAGTGAAGATTGTTTAAGGCGGCCCTCTGTGGCTGGCGCAACTTCAACGCTAGCATAGTCTAAAAGTTGTTTCATCTAACGTAATGTTTGACTGAGAAAAAAGAGAGACAGCATCAGAGCCGTCGGTTATCAGTCGGTACATTCCGCTGATCACTCGCGGCCGCTTCGCTAGGTCGTCTTTCATGATTTCGCATATCATAAAACTTGTTCCAGGAGTATACTTCTTGTGAAAAAATCTTACAAGTTTGTGAAAAGAAAGTTAGTTATTTAGAATTTCCAATACATTTGCAAGCCTGGTATCTAAATGTTTTCTTTACTTTTAAAATTTATAGGTTCATTAGATATGGCCAAAGTTCAGGTAAAATTTGAGCAAAAACGCTGTTTTTCGGAGGCTTTTACTGAATTTGTTTCACACTCTTTTTTAATTTCACCTAGATACACGGCTAGATATAGTGCACAAGATACAAATTTGTTCAAAACATCTAACGAACATTTTTTAACAACGCCATAATAAGTACAGAGGTTTTGTATGAAAAGTATGGCGAATTAAGTGCTCTTAAGTTTTAGCAAACAGGTGGATGTAATAACATCATGAGTCTTTTTTACTAACAGATATAGTATTGTGGAATAAAATTGTATTAAAAAAGGGTCTAAACACAGATCAAGGAATCACGCTGGGGCGGCGTAATTCCTTGGTTGCCATGTCTCAGAGTAGAAAGTTTGTTCCAAAAACCACGTACCATCATCCATAATAGCTGTGGTGACATTAACCCCAGTATACCCCAGCGCCCAGGCAGCTTCCACATTCAGATCCAGTTTGGGCTTCCCGCCGTTCTGTCCAGTGTTTTTGAGATACCATTGCAGGGGGAAGTAGGGGTCGCGAGGCTCAGCCGCTGGTTCGGGCTCGGGTAAGCTGAGGGGTCGGAACCCACGCTTGACTCGCTTGAAGCCAGATTGCTGGACTGCTGTGTGGACCTGATAAACGAAGATTAAGTTAATGGTTATCTGAGAGAGAGTAACGGGATATGGCAAAAAAATGCGATATTTGCACCATGTGAGAGAGGTAGAGCATAGCGTAATATTCGCTCAAAGAGCAGCTCGACTGGGGAAGTACCTCCACCTTACAGAATACCGCAGCCAAATAACTTTATGTTCTGTAAAGTTGTGTTCCTGCGCGTGAGTAAGGTCGCCAGAGCTCATAGGGGAGGGGGGAAAGGTCGGTAACGCGTGAGCGATGCTTCGTGTGTTGCAAGCGTCCATATGGCTACGGTAACCGCTTACCATCAGGCGGGCCGTATGCTTGTTTACCGACTTAGTTGTATAAAAAAAAAAATGTAATAATGAAAATAACAATTCAAAGAAAATCCAATTTACAGTAGTACCCAATTAATATGGCTTACCGATGTACCTGCGCAGAAGATACATTTTCAAAGCGCGGGAAACGCTATTGGTCGGCAGCTGCCACCATGTTAGCGCGCGCCGTGCGGAGGGGCGTGACTTGCGAGTGAGACGGAACTAACAGCTGCAGTGTATTATGAACCTTATAGTATTAATCTAAGGTTGATTGTAAGTTTTAAGCTTTCTTTCGTTAATCTTCGGGGCCATACTTTCTTTTCTTTGCAAACGAAGATTCATGACGCGCCATATAAGTTGGGTAATACTGTACAACATATAAAATATAATAGTGACAATTATCTGAAAACAATTATAGGTATATTATGAATATTATTTGATTCTAAAATTGTTACTAGATAAATTCAAAGGAAGGATCCAGAAATAATATAAATACTTTGCCGTGTTTCTTGCTGAAGTCTTCTCAATTTAAGTGTATTACGAATATTTACGAACCGGTCGTAGAGTCAACTGTAACGTTTATAAGTGCCTTTTCGGGGCCAACATTGGATTATGTATAGATAATGGTAATTTATTATCTGGTCTACAGATAATAAATTACCTCTTTAGTTCTGTTGTCTACTCTGACTAAACTCTTTCATGAGTAAAATATATAAAATAACTTTCAACAAAGTCGGTAAACAATCATAAGGCCCGTCTAATGGTGAGCGGTTACCGTAGCCATGTAAACTCTTGCGACGAACGAGGCATCACTCACGCGTGACCGACCCTTCCACACTCCCCAATGAGCACGGGCAACCTTACTCACTCGTAGGAACACAATTATAAAGTTATTTAGCTGTGGTATTCTGTAACATGGAGGTACTTCCCCACTCGAGGTGCTCTTTGAGCGAATAAACGCTATGCTCTCTCTCTCTTAAATATGACCTTATTAGTATGACTTCATGACCTTGACCTTGTCATGTCATATTCTATTGTCCCAATACCTAATGTGGCCCTTCATCGGGTGACATTGATACCAAATAGATACTACACATTAAATACAACAAACATTAAAAAAAAATAGGTATGGTAGGTAATTCGATACATCTAAAGATAGGTTTCCAGTAACTAATAAACTTCAAATAGAATGAATGAATTTAATAGAAGCTTTGTAATGATTACGCATATTGTATAAATGGAGTGCTGAAGGTGTCACGATATATTCGAGCGTTGTTAGTTACAGCGTGTCTTAATAAACATGCAAATCAACTCTTAGAAACACATGATGGAAGGTAGCTTGTATAGTTTCTACGGTCTACAGTTGTAGACTAAATATTTGATTACATCTCATGGAAACTTCACAAGATATAGTACCTACCTAATAAGACAAATCTAAGTATGAAGGTAGGGCAAGAGCCCCGGTTTTGGCCAGTACCCCGGTTGTGGCCACTTGCAATTTTAAAAGTCAATAAATAAGGCGTTGAAGCCTCGTTTTTTCATCATCTGCCTGCCCTGGGCCCTGTTCCCAATCGTTTGGGGCCGGCGCAATATGTACGCTTCTTCCATTCATCTCTTCTATCCGTCATACTAGCATTCACTCCTTTCTGACCCATGTCAACTTTCACACAATCCATCCATCTCTTTTTCGGTCTTCCTCTTCCCGTATATCCATTCACTTTTATATTCATATCTCTTTTAGTGACGTAGCGAGCAAACACTGAATCTATAAGGGAATGTCGAGACTCGCGAGGTCTACAGCTCATAGAGTCACTAGTAATTTTCTAAAGTAAAATGACATTTCGTATCGTTTTGAAGCCCAACAACTTTTTACCATCATCATCATCAGCCTAGGGATGTCCACTGCTGAACATAGGCCTCCCCCATAAATTTCCAATTCCAACGGTTTTGGGCCGCTTGCATCCAGCGGCGTCCAGCGATTTTGACCAGATCGTCGGTTCACCTGGTGGGAGGTCGTCCTGCTCGGCGCTTTCCAGTACGTGGTCGCTACTCGAGAACCTTCCTTCCCCATCGGCTATCAGTTCTTCGAGCGAGGTGGCCTGCCCATTGCCACTTCAGCTTACCAACTCTACGAGCGACATTCGTAGGAGAACGAAAACTACCGATGTTTTCGCTCTCCTACGAATGTCCTCGTTTCGGACCCTGTCACGTAGAGATTCCGAGCATAGCTCGTTCCATAGCGCGCTGAGTAACTCTGAGGTTATTTTTACTGTTTATAGGCCTGTGTTTGGACCGCAATCTCACAATGGTAAGTGGTGATGCGGCCGAAGGAGATAAGCACACAAAGCCTAGAAGGAGCTGGCTCTCAAGTGCAGCTGTCGGAACACACCGAAAGGTGCTTGGCGACAGATTTTCAACTTGAGGGTGGTAGCCAGCCAGGCGGGTACTACAAAGTACCCTACCACCGTGCTATGGTTTCCTCACGATGTTTTCCTTCACCGAAAGCTCAAGCTCATTGTAGGATTCGAACCCGGGACCTTCGTCTTGGTATCCGACGTCACTACCACTGAGCTATCATCGCCTTAGAATATTCACCTTATTCGGCCACCATCGCCTTATTTATTCGGCCAGCAGTAAAAGACCACGTCTCTGTTCCACTTTTTACTAGCTAGGCACTAAAACAAAGCATAAAAGCAAAGTTACTCCACGTAATAAGGAAACCCAATCCAGGTAATTTAATTTCCGCTGCCTACTGAAGTTATAACAATGTCTTGAAATTGTAAAGCCATGTTGTACAATGCCTTTGTCTTTTTGTTTCAGTTTCTGTGATACGCACCGGCCCATTGTTTTATTTTAGGTACTAAAGCGTGTGATTCACTCAGCCACATCAAAAAAAGCAGGTAAATGCTGAAGACATAACTTAGAAGGGAACTGGCTCTCAAGTGCAGCTGAACTCACCGGTAGGTGCTTGACGACCGATTTTCAACATGAGGATGGAAGCCAGTCAGAACAGGATACTACAAACACCCTATCAACGTATTTTATGTTTTTCTCATATTGTTTTCCTAAACTGAATTGACTGAATACTCAAGTTCATTTTACGATTCGATCTCACGGCATTCGACGTTTCGCTTTTTTTACGAATTGAGTAACTCCTTTTTAATTTCGGTTAAAAAGTACCAACCATATTCTAATATTTAATAACAATCCATTCTTAGTTTTGATTTTTAAGTACCAATCATTTTATTTAGTATACTTCATTTACAATTTTGCCAACAATTACACCAATCAGTGGTGAATTAAATACTTTAATCCTATAAATGCGAAAGAAAAGATAGACTTAAACATAGTAATACAGTAACCAGACTCAAAACAAAATAACTGGCCGCCTACTCAACAAAATTAATCGATATTTATGTCTGGTACAAAGTTAGTGTGAATCTTGCTGATATCTTGACAGCAATAAATCTATCGCTGAGCTCTGGCAAGCGTCAAGATGGCGCACAATGTGACATCACGTCAGCTAGGATTAGACTGTGATGAATGATCGTTTTGCCGCCTATCTATGTAACAACAGACCGCAGATTCATTACTAAGCAAACATACTGCGGTTTAAAAAGTCTCTAAAGATACGTTAATTATCATAACTGCGATAGTCTTTCGTAGATCTAATAATTTAGATGCGTTTTCCAATCATATCCACATTCCAGCCACTTTACTGACAATAAATAATTATCTGATCGCAATAAAATTTCAAATGGGAGCCAAATTACCCAATATGGACGCTGCAAAGCATCCATTTCAATATAGAAGAATTATTACATTGTTTTTTAATATTAAACTGGGTTTAACCCTAGAATACCAATCCCGATCCCGAGCTCACAAACGGTTTAGAGCCCCTCAGTCTGAGGAGAGACTTTGCCTCCTTATGTGTGTTCTACCGCTTGTACAACGGACAGTGTTCTGTAGAATTGTTTAAGATGATGCCCACGGCCACCTTCTACCATCGCAACTCTCGCCATCGACAGGGAGTCCATCCTCACATATTGAAACCAGAATTGTTTCGAACTGTGCGGTCTCAAAGGAGCTTCCTTCCGCGGACGCTCAGATTGTGGAATGAGCTCCCTGCCTTGGTTTTCACAATAGAGCACAGCATGGAGTTCTTCAAAAAGGGTGTGAAGAGATTTCTGCAGGGTCGGCAACGCGTGAGTAACACCCCTGGTGTTGCAAGCGTCCATAAGCTGCGGTAGCCGCTTACCATCAGGCGGGCCGTATGCTTGTTTGCTACCTAAGTAGTATAAAAAAATAATAAAAAAAATACAACCAACGATCGTATCTATCGTGTTTTTTTAATATATCGTATTTTAAGCCACTTAGATGTGACAAATTACGCCAATTTACATAAATAAAATGAACGTTATCAACTGAAGGATATATTGGTATGCACAGCAGATATTGGAAAGGCACATCGGCTGAATACTGATAGAATTGACCCTAGAACTTAGTAAACAAGTGACAAAAGTTATGTTGGGTAAGTATCGGTCTTAACACCTTGAGGAAAGATACTTAAATAAAAATAAATAATAAATATCCTGGGACATTCCTCACACACGGTCATCTGATCCCAAACTAAGCAGAGCTTGTACTATGGGAACCAGATAACTGATATAATACATAATACTACTTTTTGTTTGTAAATACATACTTAATATACATAATTACACCCAGACTCAGGACATACAGGCATGTTCATGCACACAAATGCATGTCCTGTGTGGGAATCGAACCCACGATCTGCGGCGCGTAAGGTGAACCTTAACCAACTGCGCCAACTGGCCCAACTTGACAAGTCTTAGCTTACTTTACGTATTCTAGCTATCTATGGTAACTAATTATTCACGTACCTACACACTACCTAAACCTAAGACATTTTTTTATACATTCATGACCTAAGATTACATTTTCCCATATAACAATTGAAGATCTTTATAAAAAGTATTTTTTTTTCAAAGAAGTTCTATTTATTCTTTGTAATTCTTTTAAACTTTTAACTTTTTAAAGTTACTTACAGGAATGTACAATAGTAGTAAAGGGTTTTCAGCGTCATTTGAAAAACTGGTTTCGGTGAAAATGTAAAACAATACAAACTTTTCTCTCAAGGTACTTTGATATGTCAATTAGCTTCAAGTTAAATATCATACAATATTTCAATGGAGTTTTGTATGAAACAGTATTTTATGGCCTCATATTGTACAGCATAAAATTCTAAACATCTTTAATTTTTTCTATGCACGTGCATTTTTAGATGCTTTATTACCCCCTTATTCATAATGAAGTTATCAAACATTGATTTCCTAAAATTCCGGTCTTTATCTGACACATGACATTTGGTGATCGAAAGAGTGAGACGGGGGACACTATTACACTGATTTAGATAAAAGCGATTATGAATAAGGGGGTAAGTGTTTAATATTTACTTTGAATTAACGTGTTAGCATAGTAAAAGAGATGTAAATACTGTGGTAGGTATTGCTTTCGATGCAAAAACCATCAAAAAGTATATTTCGTAAAAAACATGATCTTTGCCCTTTATGAATGACACATTGCTAGTTAGAAACTTCGTAGCTTAAACCTGCGTTAGTTAACTGCATTTTTAATTGGACAAAGGGCAGTGGGCTCAGAGAGATTCGACGTCAAGAAAAGGTCACCGCCACAGAACAGAGATTTTATTATCGTGGGCCCTGCTCACACATCGATATGACACGTGCCGACGAGGCATAATGCCCATAGGAGCCAGTTGTACATTATAAATAAGAACCTTTTTTGCAAAACAACATTCAGAGAGCCGTGAAACGAATGTAGATATTTGGTTGAGAATTTAATTCTGAACCAGAGCCATTTTCAGTCGCAATCTCATGGGAATTTTAATAAAAACAGTTCGTAATAAATTCTAATAAATAACTCAATTAAAATGTTGGCTTTATTGAGACCGTTACTTGATTGAATCATTAGTTTCATAAAAGTATTATTTTCCCTAAAATGTTTCAATTAGGTAAAATAATTGGCAATTTACAGATAGGTACACTGAAATAAATAAACGTCAAACCTACAAGTGTTGAAGATTTTAAATTAAATTCATAGATACCTGTAAACGTCAAATTAATAAATGTAACATAGATATTAGAAAGGTGGTCCAGAAAGTACCTGCTAGAGCCTTGACAACCTCAACAAAAGAACTAAGTAATCATAAAAAATCACCGGCAAAGTGATCAACGGTACTGGAGCCAGAGGGCAAAATGTTATGACCACATACTCTATAGGTAAGAATAAATGCTACAAAGAGCGACGGAGAATATGTGATGACATGATGGTGATCAGAAAAAGTAAAAAAATAAACATAATATTCGTATATACTCGTTCTTAAATACTTCTAACTTGCTAAGGTTTCAAAAGCTCGTGTTCTACTAACGTATAATTAATTAGACAAGCAGTGGGGAAAAGGATAGCTGCCGCAAAATAAAAGTGGAAACAAGAAACTACGCTTCGTAGTAGTCACCTACGTTCTCGGGATAAAAAAGTAGCTATGAAAGATTTTTTTGAACCCGACTGGTTAGTTGCAGAGATAGGCCCGTTTAAATAAACAAAAATGCTTGAAATGTATTCCGCCAATTTCCACCGGCGACAATGCGCTCTGATTGGCTTAGTCAAGGAAACATGCATTCTGATTGGTTAAATCAAAAACACACGATGCAGTGATTGGTCCTTACTGTTCAAAATCAGTGACAAATCACTGACTAGTTGCGGAATATGATTGTTAAGTATTACTAGGTACTCTAATGGTATTTTTCCTCGATGGATCCGAGTCATTTTATTTTCTTACTTTTTGTTATTGTTGATATTGCTTGTTTATTTAATGTTAGTCTCCAGACTCACTACAACGAGGCTTACAAAGAACTGATAAAAAAGTCAAGTTCTTTTTCTTCGTACTTTTTGCTACTTTCTTGAATAGTTAGTTTTTTTTATATTTACAGCTTTCTTCATTACAACTTACCTATTAAATTATTGAATTTAAGTTGGTATAAAGAATTCAGTGTGTGTAAGATACAGCTACGAGCATTAGTTATCACTACGCAAAGACTAGCATGGCTGTTATCAACTGCTTTAACCATTTTATAACACTTAAGTACTCACAAGTGGGTGTTGTTTGAGCAGACGCGTGTGTGCGATGGACCGACGTGGACGTGCGTGTGGGAGGCCCCGGTGAGCGAAGTGCCATTCTGTGTCAGAGCCTAGTACCTGGAGAATAGAAAAACCATATTAATTACAGACAAATAAAGCAATATTGACCAAGTACTTAGTCTCTTAAAGACGGTTTAATTATTTTGCTTTATATCAGCTGTTCCTTACCAAAATATAAACATTAAGTTTTAAAGAAGACTTGTCACGTTTTGTAGCGAATTAATAATAACTAAACAGTATTATAAACGACCTCCGAACTAAATTCGAATATCGCTTCGAATAAAAAAATATCTCAATACTTTCATTGCTGAAATCCTTAAGAGGAAAGGATGGCTGCATGAAATTTGAAAAATAGGTATTTAACAAATCTATTGCTGTCGCGCTGTTGCTGGGATATAAATGTATGAGGGACGATAGAGACAACTGCAGCTTGGATCAATTATACCTATTTAAAATAGACGAAGTCGCTATATCGTAATCCCCAGTTTCCTCCTCCAATACTAGATCGTTTTATTTTTTTATTTTTTCAAGAATATAATAAGGAGGGCTTTGGCTATGTCTGTCGGTTTTCCTTTTATTTTTTATATTCGTCAAATTTGTTTGCTGGACGTTTGTTAAGGGCATTAAAAATGGTCAGTTTTTGTCATTTTAGAAGGCTCGTAATTCTTATAATAATTAATTTATGGAGAAAAACACAACCGAGAGACATACAGTGCTACCTACAGATTGCATGGTAAAATAATCATAGCTGTAGTGTCATTATCCAAAGAGGAAACTGAGGATTACGTTTGTATGGAACAAACGCCACCAGTGTTTCCTCTTAAATCGCATAGAATTCCAACAACAGAAATACTTACGAATAACTTAAACTCGTGTGTAAAGAAAATACAGAAGTCAAATAGGATGTAAGCTTAGGCGAGATGTAGCGTATAAATTCCAAGATCTAAGCTCCAGGCCGTAAATCCAGGGAGTTCTTACAGCTCATTTTATAGCGTTGCTTCGATAAAATATATTGCTCATAGGGAATCGAGAACGAATTCCAAGCCGCCATGTTCGTTTGCGCGCGAAATTCCTCGCGATCAAAAGGAAAATAGTTAACCATTTTGATGTTACAATTTTGGTATTTGTTGCGCTGGTAATAGTATTATTTATTATATGTGGGAATATTTCTTTCATATCTTAGGTTTCTTCAATATCACATAATGTACATACCATGTCCCCAAATCACATTTAAAAAATGACCCAATTATAATTGTTTCTCCTATTTGATTTAAACATATTTTATGTACTTTTTAACAAAAGAATTTCATGAATTTCCTCTCACTCAACGTTTCCCCATCTAAACGGTAAATTCCAAACTTAAAAGTAATGTAGAACATCGTTATTCTCTCTCGAACTAAGCTCGGAGTAACCCTTAATTAAACTTGTACCTACCAGTTACTCGCCTGGGGTACCTACCGCCTGAACACAATATCAACAAAGATAATAAGGAGTATGGTTTACATGGAAACTTGCAGTTCTACACTTTCCGTAAGTTTAAAATGTGTTTACATTGTGAAAATTTAATATAACTCATTTGAACATCAAATATTATTTTATCGTAAGTACATTTATGTAACGCAAAAAGGATTTATTAATCCGTGACAGACGTACAATTCCCGCTTATTAATCCGACGTTCGAATTTCAAATGTAAAAAAGAAAAAACATTTTTTTTATTAATTCTATCCTGCCATGTTTAAATTTTGAAATACAAAATTTAATAACCCTTCCTTATTCTTAGTTAAAATAAGCGCTATATACACGCTAAAAGTGTTATTAGCCCTGATTTATTAGCTTTGCACAAAGGTTTAATGCCCCATGACAGGGGTGCAAATGAAAACAAACTTTATTACCGGCAAGTATAGTCCAAGTGGCCATTACTTTTTACTGGCAATACGCCGTCACTTGTTCCTTGTCTTTAACGTATAGGAAATAAATTGCGGCAAAATATATTGTGTAAAGATAAAGGTAGGAAGACCACATGGACATGGACCACGTGGATACACATTCACAAAAATAACAAAATAAAGCCGCCAAGTGCGAGTCGGACACGCCCATGAAGGGTTCCGTAGCAGCAAGTAACATATTTTTTTTTTATATATTTGAGTTGATTGAATGAAAGGTACAAAAAAAAAAGGTAAATTGCGGTTTACGATTTATGACGTATTAAAAAAAACTACTTATTAGATCTCGTTCAAACCAATTTTTCTATGTATGGGGAACCCCCAAAATTTATTGTTTTTTTTTCTATTTTTGTGTGAAAATCTTAATGCGGTTCACAGAATACATCTACTTACAGTATTACCCAACTTATATGGCGCGTCGTGAATCTTCGTTCGCACAGAAAAGAAAGTATGGCCCCGAAGATTAACGAAAGAATGCTTAAAACTTACAATAAACCTTAGATCACTACTATAAGGTTCATAATATACTGCAGCTATTAGTTCCGTCTCACTCGCAAGTCACGCCCCTCCGCACGGCGCGCGCTAACATGACGGCAACTGTCGGCCAATAGCATTTCCCGCGCTTGTAAAATGTATCTTCTGCGCAGGTACATCGGTAAGCCATATTAATTGGGTACTACTGTACCAAGTTTCAACAGTATTATAGTTCTTATAGTTTCGGAAAAAAAGTGGCTGTGGTTACGAACGGGCAGACAGACAGACATGACGAATCCATAAGGGTTCCATTTTTTGCCATTTGGCTACGGAACCCTAAAAAAAGACAGATAAAACAAAAACACAGAAAAACAAAAACAAGTGACACCAAGACTTTTTGGCGGGAACTTGCAGAGTGACATGGCATTTTCATTTTTATTTTCATAAATTCGTGTATTTTGAGTTTTATTGCATATCGGTGGTATTTTATCCAATAAAGATCAATCCATGTGCACCTGTGAAGTGGAATGAAATGAATCATGTGTATCGTGCCTTTTCAAGTTGTCTCAAGAAGTCCGTTAAAAGTTTTAGTACAACCATTGTACTAAAACATGACTTTTATGGACGGTGACTGACTGAGGCCTATGTGAACGTGATTTATTGTGACTAGAACTTATAATATAACTGGAAAATGGCAAAATACACAAGCAGTGCGACGCCAACAAATTAAAAAAAAAAAAATACGTGAACCACTTCCTAAGCCCCAGCTCAGCATATTATCCTATGCTGCAGATCACTACAGAGCAGAATTTTGAGTAAAGCCAAGAAACACGAATGGGCGGTGCTGAGTTATAATCAGTCGCAATAAACTAAATTTAATACATATACGTAGCTGCACTATATCACCTAAGCAATAGCAATTAAGCAAGCACTCGCAAGCTAAGTGCTTTTAACTAACTCTACTAACTTATGTAATGAATGAAGGGGTCACTCATGGGCCGGTAACCCGGACATTTCTCCCCGCAGTTTAATTATGAGAAGTAATTAGTCTAAAACAGGGCAATTTTAACATTTTTGTTGCCTCGGAATCAAATCTTAGGTCCATATAATTGAAAATGGGCACATAACTTACGTAGTAACTATTTAGTAATCTGTAACATAACTCTGCAATTCAGAGAATTATAGTATACCTATCTATGGTATATCTATATCTACTAATATAATAAAGCGGAAGAGATTTTTATTTGTTTAACCCAGTAGGATTCGAAAAATGATTTAACTAATAGGAAGCTACATTATCTCCGATCATTATACGTTACTTTTTATCCCGGGAACACGGGTGAAACCGCGGGGGACAGCTAGTTATATTAAGCTGAGAATATTCATACTCTTCCATGATTTCGTGGATCCTTAGGGAAATTTCTGATAGCCTCATTTCCCAGCGACATATATGTATATAAAGGACAGAAATAGCGTTGAAACATAAACCTATATTTGTACGTATAACATACGTAGGCAACTGTCCCATTTCAAATATAGTTCTTACATAAAACATAGTACAATAAGTATTGGACAGTTTTATTTACAGAAAAAGGTTTGAAAGGTACACTTTTTGCGATGTGGAAGGATTTTCTTTTCTTGCCCTCGGCTTTATCGTGAGGCTGCTTTAATAAGGTATTTTTATCGGGACACAACAGTTTATTTAACATATAAATATATGTGTAGTTTTTCCACAGCTAAAAAATATTCCAGAGCAAAATAAATTGTTGCTTTGCTTTCGTTCTCACTAATCAGCAAGAGTGGTGAAAAGGAAAAACAACATTTTGAAAATACTGTTGGCTGGATTTGTTAAAAAACACATTTAGAGAAAATCTTATTGTATTATTTTTGTACATACCAATGAATGCCATCTAAACTCCCAAATCCAAAACAGTCAAGCAATCTAGTCATTTTAATTCAGTCTAAAACATGCACCTCTAAATTACAAAGATATTAATGACAGCTACAACCTACGTGTACCACGAACCGCTCGTGGTGCATCATGATTAGCCGTTCCTAATTGATCGGCAAAGTTTAGCTACCACCGTCGTGGATGGTACCTGGATGGGTGACCGCCTAGTGTTTCAAATCAAGCGTTTCCGTGCTACCGAAGGCACGTAAAGCCGTTGGTCCCAGAATAGTAGTTTGACCACTTCATCAATCCGCATTGGGCACGCGTGGTGGAGTATCTGCCCATTCCCTTTCACTCTAATTTATGAAAGGAGGCCTGTGCTCAGCAGTGGGACATTATCGACATTATAGGCTGATGATGATGTTGTTATTTGTTTTATTCGCCAAAAGGCAGGCAAAGGTCTGAGCCATACAGCCTTGCCTTATTTCAGTTTTTTCGAGTTGTATTATATATAGTCACAAAATAAATCACTTCATATAGTCTGCACTGTCAGTCACCGTCCTTAAAAGTCATATTTTAGTACAATGGTGGTAAATTGTACAAAAACTTTTCACGGACTTCTTGAGACAACTTGAAAAGACACGATACACATAATTCATTTCATTTCACTTCACTATGCACATGAAAAAAAACTGTCAACTGTCAACAATATTGACCGAATTTTATACACTTTCGATAATAATTTCAAGAAATTCCATAGCTGCTGCATTTCAAAATCTTTGTTCCCGAATTAAAATTATCAGTTAGTTTCTATATGAATCACCAGAAATATATCACCCGGGATGAAACTTTTCACAGGCAACAGTCATCGGCAACAGTATAATTTTTGACTTGTCAAATTGCGAATTACATAAATTCATTATTCTGATGATATTTTTGTTGAAATTCCGAAGAATCTTCTCTCAAGAGCTGAGCTTTATAAGCTGCACTCGATCTGGTACCTATAAAGTCATAGATCACCGGGTCTCTTCGAAATCATGGTATATGTGGATCTAATATATGCATCACATCATCGCCGAGTGTGTAAGAGTTGATGGTTAAGGATAACCGTGTTTGACTATATTTTTGCATTATTTGAGTGAAGTGCTATTACCGGACACAAAAGCTTTTCTTTAGTGTATATATTAGTCATTTTATATATTTGTAGTTTTATAATTATGCTTTATAATTTATCCGTTTTCTTTTTTAGATAGGTTTCTTACAATTCTATGTCTGAGCGCTCTGAACAAGCCAGTAGTAGCCACTTAAATGACGGAAGTGTAACGTCTTTGGAAAACAACGTCCGGTGCCCTAAGTGTTCCCAGGCTCGCTTTTTTAAGGGCCTAAGAGGGCTGCACATTCACAACAGTCGGTGCCATAAATTAGATGTACCACTTTCACCTACCAACCAAAACCCGTCACTCCCAACATCTCCACCATCTCAAATAGAATTTTGGCAAATCATCTCAAATTTAAAAAACTCCACCCCAGTCATCAAACGCATCCCGCGTGGCGCACGTATTTCCGTTGCAAAAAGTTTATCAAAAGACATTAGGCTCACAATCTCACAAAACTCAAAGCGTGCTTGGGAACATTTACTTACCTTTCCTTATCGTGTACTCCACGTTGTTAGGGATCATATAAATAATAATACTTCTTTAACTAATAGAATAAAAAGTAACAGTATCAGCAATTCTCTGCCAAGTTTTGACCAAATATGCTCAGATAAATTCAAAATTCCTCCGGTACATACCGTAGTCCAGAGTAAACTGAACGATGGGGACATAAAAGGAGCCGCTCGGATTTTGTTTTCCAAGGATGTTTTCGCTCCAAATACAGATGAAACTTTGGCTGTGCTTCAGAGCAAACATCCACTTCCAGCAGAAAACCTCCACTTACCTGATCCACCCTTACCGCTAGATAACAACATCTTTGTTTCTAGACAAGATGTACTTGGAGCTGTGAGGTCCTTCCGGAACGGTTCAGCCGGTGGCTTAGACTCTCTCTCACCCCAGCATCTTAAAGACCTTCTATGCGGCAATACAGGCGAGGCCGGTGAGACGCTACTGGAGGACCTCACATCATTGATCAATATCATGCTAGCCGGTAAGGTGTGTGAAGACATAACAGATATTCTATATGGCGCGAATCTATGTGCCTTCACCAAAAAGGACGGAGGAATTAGGCCTATTGCTGTTGGTACCACCTACCGCCGCATTGCCGCCAAAATCTGCTGCCATAAAAAGGCAAACATACTTCAAAGCTACTTTCAACCCAAACAGCTTGGTTTTGGTTCACGCGGCGGCTGTGAGGCGGCAGTACATGCTCTCCGTACCTACCTCAAAGACGGGAGTGGAGAGGTCCTGCTGAAAGTGGATATTAAAAATGCTTTTAACTCGGTGGATAGAGGCGCCCTTCTGTCTGAAGTTAAAGATAAAATTCCAGATGTTTTCGGCTTCCTTTGGCAATGTTACAAAACTCCCTCAAAATTAGTCTACAAAAATAATCTTCTTTTTTCATCAGTTGGTTGTCAGCAGGGCGATCCTCTGGGGCCGGCTATCTTTGGGCTCGCCATCCATCCCATCATTAATCAATTGGAATCAAAATTCAACGCCTGGTACCTTGATGATGGATCTTTGGGAGGCGATGTGGACACAGTTCTCAGTGACCTCAACCTATTATCCGAAAAAATGGCGTTAATCGGATTAAGCCTCAATTACACTAAATGTGAAATATTTCTTACAGACAACTGCCCAACACCATTCGAGACCATAGACAAATTCAATAAACTGGCCCCGAATATCAAAATTGTCAACAAGTGTTCACTTCGCCTCCTTGGGTCTCCTATCTTTGATGAATCTTTCCCGGAATTTGTAGAAGAAAAAATTCAAAATTTTCGCGATGTTTCGGACCGACTGCTTCAAATCAACTGCCATGCAGCTTACACTATCATCAGGTACTGTCTTTTTGTCCCTAAATTTACCTACGCACTCCGTTGCAGTCCGATCTGGAATCACCCACCCCTCTTACAGAATCTGGACAATACAATTCAGAATACCCTCGAAACCATTTTGAATACTAGTTTAGACCATCGTACCTGGACCCAGGCTTCCTTGCCAATCCGGTTCGGAGGTCTGGGTATTCGCAAAATTTCCAGTATCTCCCTCCCCGCTTTCTTGTCATCTGTCTTTAGCACTTGTAGCCTCGTCGAGGCTATTCTCAATACGACCTTGTCCCCTGCTGAAGTCTCAAGCTTGACAGATGCCAAGAAGGCTTGGCAGATAGCCTGCCCCAACACCGACCTACCCAGATTCCCATCATCGCAGAGGCAATGGGATGGGCCGCTGTGCGAGCTAGTACGGAAGCAACTTATTGAAACGTCTTCTAGCCACGCAGAGCGCGCCCGCCTCCTTGCAGTCTCGGTTTGGGAATCTGGGCTCTGGTTGCAGGCACTTCCGTCTGCCAATTTAGGCACTCTCCTAGATTCCACAACATTCAGGATAGCTACTTGCTTGCGTCTGGGCGCTCAGTGCTATATGCCACATCGCTGCCAATGTGGTGCCGCCGTCGATCCCCTAGGCCACCATGGACTCTCTTGTCAGAGAAGTGCAGGCAGAATTGCTAGGCACGCCGACCTTAATGACATCATTCGTCGGTCTCTTTCCAGCGCCAATGTTTCAGCCCTTTTGGAACCAAATGGGTTGATGCGTGACGATGGAAAGAGACCCGACGGCATGACATTGGTTCCCTGGAAGATGGGGCGGCCCTTAGTTTGGGACGCCACGTGCGTTGACACTCTGGCACCGTCTCATCTTCCAGAGACTATGAATAAGGCCGGCGGCGCTGCTGCCTGCGCAGAAAACCTCAAACGGCGCAAATATAGTAACCTCGATAGCAGTTACTTATTTGAGCCGTTTGGGGTAGAGACATTGGGTCCATGGGGGCCGGCCGCCCACCGCTTTTTCCGAGGCATTTGTAAGCGCCTGGTCGAAGCGTCGCGTGACCAGAGGGCTGGCGAATACCTCGCCCAACGCATTAGTATCGCAATTCAGAGAGGTAATGCCGCCAGCGTTCTGGGCACGCTACCACTTGGCAGCGACTTGGATAGGTTAGCCTATTTATAAGTTTGTTTGTTTTTTTTTTTTTTTGTTTTACCTTTCTTAGTTTTAGTTATTAGTTTATTATTATTTAGATTAAGTTATTTAGTAGGTATAGTTTTATTTATAATGTTTTGATATTTAAACGATTGTATAATAAATACTATGCACATGGATTGATCTTCATTGAATAAAATACCACCGATAATATGCAATAAAACTCAAAAACCACGAATTTATGAAACTAAAAATGAAAACGCAACGTCACTCTGCAAGATCCCGCCAAAAAGTCGCTGATGATGACAACCTATGTTTGTACCACAGATAATGAAAAACATACCATTACATAAACCAACATAAACAGAGGCAACAATAACCTAGCTGATGTTAACGTTATAGGGCGCTAAATATAAACTGGGCAAAGGTTCTAATGCGGAAGTATCGCGTACAGCCATATCGTGTAACAAACAGGCGAGTTCTCGATTCCAGCTTTGTTTGCCTTCAGGGTACTGTTTATTCTGCGGGTTTATTGGGTGCAGTTTTTATTTACTTTTTGAAATAGATATCCAATTAGTATCGTTTAGTTTACTCAAAAGATTATAAAATCATTGCATTTAAGGAAGGTAGAGCGTAGTATTTATTCGCTCATAGAGCAGCTTGACTCGGGAAGTACCTCCTTACAGAAAACCGCAGCCAAATAACTTTATGTTGTGTAAAGTTGTGTTCCTGTGCTCATAGGGGAGGGGGGAAAGGTCGGTAACGCGCGAGCGATGCTTCGTGTGTTGAAAGCGTCAACATGGCTACCGTAACCGCTTACCATAAGGCGGGCCGTACGCTCGTTTATCGACTTAGTCGTATAAAAAAATGAGAAACTTAAAACTACAGTACGGCCGCCGAGAGAGGGCGTTTCTCTTATATTGGCCAAATCCCGGAAACGGCAAATCTGATTATTTTCGGAATTTCACTAAGCTATGCCTAAAAAATACTGAACCGTGAAAGTCCCATCGCAACAGGTTTTCGTTTCCGAGAATAGCCCGATATTATTTGGCGTCAGAAACGCATTTGTTCGTCGGCTGCACTGAATTTATTCGTGTAAAATGCATTGCAGCAGGATTAAAAAAGAGTTAACAAGTACAGAATACGAGAAATTAGGTAGACATTAGTAAGATGAAAAATAAATAAAATGACACTACAGATCGGTTACACCATTAAGGATATTAATTTTAGATATATGGATATGGATAGGTAAACATTTGTTTACCTATCCTTGTATTACGTCGCAGGGTAATTAGGAAATCAGGGATATCGTAAAATCCCTAGGGATGCCAGTAATCACGGTATATAACTAATATTCATGTCGATCACGTCTTACTGAAATGATCTAAGAATAATGCTTGAACGATTTAACCTCCGTTCAAGGAATAGTGATTTGTCATTGAATCTAGTAAGCTATATCATTTTTACAGGCAATCTGGTGGTTTTCCCAATGGAGTACAGCATGGGGTTCTTCAAAAAGGGTGTGAAGAGATTTCTGCAGGGTCGGCAACGCGCGAGTAACACCCCTGGTGATGCAAGCGTCCATAGGCTGCGGTAACCGCTTACCATCAGGGGGGCCGTATGCTTGTTTGCTACCTAAGTAGTATAAAAAAAAATCAAACATTTCATCACGTTTAAAATAAATGTAATGTGGGGCGTCATCCCCAAACAGTAGTCACCTGTCACCGTACGTTACGGTGGACATTTTTAAAGAACGCATGACAGATTTGTGCCTTGCCGGAGACGTGACTGATATGTACGGACTTAGAGCATTTAGAAGTGTGCGGACTCTGCGGACGCACCTTATTGCATTTACGAACATAATAGTGCATTCATGCCACTCGAACCGAACGCGAGCCGAACTAACAGGATCGTTCGTTGTTCGTGTAGCAAGCATGCTGCGTGGATGAACTTGCGAGCATCGAACGACCGTTCGGCTCGCGGTCGACTGCGCTCCGCCCGATTGTCAGTTTTTTCAGGAACACAGGGCATCGCTTCGCGCTCTTTGTAGGCTCGTTGTAACGTCCATCCTTGACTTCGCATGCATGCATAGCATGTACGTCCCTAGCTAGAGTTCCGCTGACAGAATGATCGAAGATGTAATGTACGTTTTGCTGTGTGCTTTGAATCTGTAAAAATCAGTGACGGACTTTTGTGTGCCACAGACTCCTTCGCGCAAAAAGTCTCATAACACTAATGGAATAAAGATATTAAATCGAGCTACATTTGTGAGTAATAGTATATTTCTGAGTATTATTGAGTGGATAATTATCTTAGAAGTCCATCCAATACGTGCCAATACATTATGAGTAATGTGTTAATATCATTCTATTTTTAAATTACTCACATTATTTAGTAGAATTTTATGTTGCTAATTTTACAGAAAAATCATAATTTTCACGAGCATTTATTACCTTTACAATAGAAGTATTGATCGAAGTACTTAAATCCAATTTGTCAAATCGCGTAGTTAATCAGAATGAGCATTTTATCAGATTTACCGTCGAGTAGAGTTGTAAACACTTTTACATTGCTTTTTTCAGTAATTATAATTTGTACCTACATAAAATATTCCCAAGGCGAATGGATTTAGTTATCCACTTGTTTACAAGAGTACGTATAAATATGATAAATTCTTTTGAATACAAATTTCTATAGCAACTATATTATAATTCGCTACTCTGGCGTGAACTAGTTCTCTCTGATGTCAGAATTTGATGGTACAAACCATAGAGTTAGAAGATTATAGAGTGATAGCGTTAACATCGTTACATTGTGCAAAGCGTGAGCAGTTTCCATATAGATGCATTCACAGATATATCGTACAGTAATACCAAATTAATATGGCTTACCGATGTACCTGCGCAGAAGATACATTTTCAAAGCGCGGGAAACGCTATTGGTCGGCAGCTGTCGCCATGTTAGCGCGCGCCCTGCGGAGGGGCGTGACTTGCGAGTGAGACGGAACTAACAACTGCAGTGTATTATGAACCTTATAGTAATGGTCTAAGGTTGATTGTAAGTTTTAAGCATTCTTTCGGTAATCTTCGGGGCCATACTTTCTTTTCTATGCGAACGAAGATTTACGACGCGCCATATCAGTTGGGTAATACTGTATACTAGTTGATTTACAGTCAGACAAAATGTCAAAACGTCGATATGGATTCCTTGTCATTTGCTCTTGATAAAAGTACCTACATATGGATTAAAAACGAGACATTTATTATAGGTACTTATTTTAGTCGTTCAAACTATGTACGCGCACTTCATTTCAAGGCATTTATACTATACCCGTGCTCACAGGACGTACTCTCGTACAGCCGCTCTATACTATTCGAACTCTATGGTATAAACCTACCCCAGTTTCTTTGTAGGTCACTGGGTTACATGAACGATTTGAAACGATCAAAGGGTCTTAATAATAAATAACGTGACATCATTTTGGAAACCTTCCGTAAGATGGGAATGAATCAACATAATATTTCAATACTTTATGAAGTTGAGCGATGCAATAAACCTACTATTAAAAACGTAATCCCTCCACTCAGTAAAGATGACAAATTTACGGCCAGTATTTTTAATCATTTTTCTAATATTTTTTCCATTACAAAAAAAAAGAACATGGAATATTTCAAATTTAAAAATAGTACTTCTCAAGCAAGAGTATGGTCCATAGTTCCGCCTGTGGTTCCGCTACGTAACAAACGACGCAAGTATCATGAATTCATGATATATTTTTGAACCTGAAAATTTATAACACAAAAAAAGTAATTTAAAAAAATTTAACCGTCAGCGAAAGAGCATTCGTATTCGTAATGCGTATTCCATTGAAAATATTTCGCTGACTTCAAATCAGTGTCAGATTACGAGTTATTTCATACTTTTTAGTGTATTTAAATTACTTTTTTATTTCGTAATTTTGAGTTTTTCTTAAATGCACTAGAATTTGACCAAGGTTTTGAGATGTTTTTCCTTTTACACCACACCCGTAACTCGTATCAATAAGCCAGGCCGTCACACATATTTGTCCATATCTTGAAAACTACTGAACCGATTTCGATGAAACTTGCACTGTTCCCTAAGTTGAAGTAAATGTAAACCAACTAAAAAATAAAGGTTACAATCCGATTAATATCTTCGGAGATATGCGTGGACAAACATACATACATACACCTATGAAATTTTGTATATTTGTTTGGAAGCCCTAATAGATCATCATATATTGCAGTTCCAATAATATTACATACATACGTGTCGAATTGATAATCTCCTTTTTTTTAAGTCGATTATAAACTGTATGAAGCAGTACGCAGGCTGTTGCGTTCTAAAAAAACATTGTCTGTCAGAGGGCTAAAAGTACATATGTAAATAACCTTTAGTACATAGTAAGAAATTCCTTACTCCATCAAATGTAAAGCAAACACATTTCGAAACCACACAATCCCTCTCAAGCTTCCAAACCGCCAAAAAGCTCATGTAGATATGTATATTTGTACTCATATGGGGGCGTTTTAGGGTTGGGCAAATAACAAAAAAATATTCTCGAATTTATGATAGATTTAACTCACTCAAAAACAAAGTGCCTCACGTTGGGTGCCACTGCTAGGTATACTTACTTATATTAGTACTCTTTTTATTCTGTGCCATTACTTAATCTATTCATAAACTATTATTTGGACAAGTAGGTGTACTATTTATTTCAACATACTTAGATAGTTTAATTTAAATACTATTAATAAAGACATATGCATCATCCATCATCATCATCAGCCTATAATGTCCCACTGCTGAGCACAAGCCTTCTTTTCACCAATGAGGGTGAAAGGAAATGGGCAATACTCCACCACACGTGCCCACTTCGGATCGGTGGAGGTAGGCTAGTGGTCAACCTATTGTTGGAATTTTTCAAGCCGCCTAGGAGGCATCCTAGGACGTTTTAGGGTTGGGCAAATCACAAAAAAATATTCTCGTATTTATGATAGATTTAACTCACTCAAAAACAAAGTGCCCCGTTTGGTGCCACTGCTAGGTATACTTACTTATTAGTACTCTTTTTATTCTGTGCCATTACTAAACTATTATTTGGACAAGTAGGTGTACTATTTATTTCAACTTACTAAGATAGTTTAATTTAAATGCTATTAATAAAGACATACGCATCATCATCATCATCATCATCAACCTATAATGTCCCACTGCTGAGCACAGGCCTCCTTTTCACAAATGAGGGTGAAAGGAAATGGCCACCACACTGCGCCCACTGCGGATAGGTGGACGTAGGCTAGTGGTCAACCTACTGTTGGATTTTTTCAACTTTTCCGATCGACTAATCATGCTTCACCACGAGCGCGGTTCCTTAATTTTATTAAGGAAATCACGGAGTTCATTATTAATTTATTAAAACATTTCTAATCTTTCATGTGACAGCCCTACGTTTACCCTTCGATTAAAACCCACAACCACAGGGTTGATCTGACCTGCACGTGGTCTGAAATTCATTTAAAGTTTAATAATGTTTGTAGAACTGTTTAAGGCTTTAGTTTTCACTCTCTCATTAATGACGGTTGTTAAACTAACAAATTACAACACGTCGGGTTTCATTAATTCGTGCACAATTTATATGGATTTATGGTAAAAATAGTCTATGGTAATCTCAATTACGTTGTTGTTATATTTGACAAGAGGGTGTCTCTCCTTGCCGCACTATATTTGTCTCTTTTTGATACATGGATGTATCCAATATGGGCTGTCAAAAGTGACCTATTAGGAAGGCCTTAGTTTAGCAGACGTATTTATCAAAAAACCGGCTAAGTGCGAGTCGGACTCATTATACGATAGGGTTCCGTAAAGACGTTTCTTGTATGTACCCTTTAAATGTTATTACATTTTTATTATCTGTGTTATAGGGGCAACAAAAATACACATTATGTGTAAGTTTCAACTCATGAGATACAGCCCACTGACAGACAGACGGATGGACGGACGGACAGAAACCGTTTTACTTTCAACATATTAGGTGAGTAGTTATGTACAAGTCCAGTCGAATAGACACCCGGAATGAGATCGGAGACTGAATACTAAAGGTCACATTTCCATATTTGTACGAGTTTTGAACAGAAGGTTTGAAAATGGCGAGAAAGTATTTACATAATCAAGCGATACTTTGTAGACACGATAAGTTACTTCGGGGTTAAATAAAATATACTTGTATTTACTCGGAAACTTGGAAAAGTAAAATTTTAGACCAACATCTATCTATTATGATATCAAATACTTCTGAAAGACTCGTTTGGGATGTTCGAATATATGCGTTGGCACGTTTATTTTTATTTTTAATTTAGATCAATTTATTTGGATAGGATTGAAAACAAAAGAATGTTGGGCGTGCTTTGAAATATTTTGGACTTTCGAGTGAAAATTAAGGTGACCAAGGTAAAAAGTATTAACCCATATATGCCCACGGGGTCGATAACGACCAAAAATTCCTTCATGACTTCTAATGCACACTGACCGCGACCTGTTGCATTAATTTAGATTATAGTACCATATTTTGATAGTCTGAAGACCTTTTTTGAAACACAGTATAGGTTTATAGATAATCTATAATAATTAAATTGACAACTAGGATTCCAAATTCATAATTGTTTATATTTGAAAAAAAAAATGCGACCGAGTGCACATAACTGTAAGTATTTTTTTTGTATTTTGTTATTTTTATGAAAAGTATTATTTTTTTAGTAAATGAAATATGTATTTTAGAGATAAAGATACTTTTTTTGGTATATATTTTATATTTTTTGATTTGCAATCAATTGAATTATTGTGGGTCGATAACGACCCTGTGGGCATATATCATGCTTTACGTTCTAATTTTTTTTATTTTATGTTCCGGCTTTTACTGTATACTAACGAAATAGCTTACGCCCTGGAGGCATTTGATGACGAGGAAGATATCCTGGGTGTCGATACACACATAAATCCGCCTTGTGGTGGTACCATATTATCACAGGGCGACACAGGTGTGGAGGATTGTGACAATATAAATCGGTTGAACCGACATCTATTACTAGTAGGTAGGTACTACTACTACTACAGTACTAGTAGTAGTAGTAGCAATGCAAAGAATGCACTGCGATGAAGATATAAATGACGACACAGCCATGGATGAATCTTCCGTCTAAGAAGTCGTTCCTAATTTACGAATTTCTGAACCAATTTCTACGGCAACCGGCTCCAGTTCCGCCGGTTCCAGTTCCTGTTTTACAGTCAACTGGTGGAATAGTTGAAACACAAACGATAACCGCTGAACGTGATGGACATTCTCCTTCGATAGTACAGTCTACCAGGGCCCTCAATAAGCCTGCTGGCCCATCTTCAAGTCGAACAAGACAGCGCAACGTCTCGAATATCAGATTCGAGACTTACGGGCCCAAAAAAACGAGTGGTCACCTACGAACTGTACTCTCTCTGAGCTCCCCGCCGTCGTTTTCCCAATGGAATACAGCATGGCGTTCTTCAAAAAGGGTGTGAAGAGGTTTCTTCAGGGTCGGCAACGCGCGATTGCCGAGTACCCCTGGTGTTGCAAGCGTACATAGGCTACGGTAACTGCTTACCATCAGGCGGGCCGTATGCTTGTTTGCCACCTCAGTGTAATAAAAAAAACACTTACCAAAGAAAGTGGTAAGTGTTGGTAAACAGATGTGGGCTGTGTAAAAACAAAACGCTTCAAAAGTGTTGCAAATGTAATGTCAGTTTGAATGACAAATGCTTTGAAGCATTTCATTCTGCTTTTTGTCCCTTGAATGTCTAATTTAATTACTTAATAGCTCCTATTTTATTGTTGAACGTAATAATAAAGACTAATTTGCGTATAAACATTTTTATTTCGATGCACTTTACTCCATACTAGCGTATGACTATATGTGCCCATGAGGTCGTTATCGACCCACTGAAAAAAACCTACTTCCCGAACTGAAAACCACAAATTACTATTATAGCCCTTATTTATAATCATTTATTACCAACATAGTTGAAAATCGGAAAAATTCAACTTCAAAAAAGTTCTGGGCATATATGGGTTAAGAGTGCGTATAAAGCAAAATAACAATCTTAGAATTGAAATTTACCCAAGTAAATAGTATTTAAATGAATAAATATTTTTATATGGGTATTTTCATTATATACGCGAGGGTTCTATCTGAGCAATAACATAATGGAATGAAATTTCTTCGATAGAAAAAAATCACAAAGCTACCTCTAATAATAATGAATTTTCGTTTTTATTCGTTCATGGTGTATCTAATTAAGACAAAACTTCGATAAATATTATCACTTACATATGACCTAGGGCTGCTACTAACGATTTTTTTAAATATTCTATACTTACGAGTTATTTAGATAAGAAGCGCTTAGTTCATTTTTGTTCCGCGAAACACGCTATCTCCGTCTCATGTCACGCGAAGATTAGTTTGTTTCATCTGAAATTGCCATATTTTTCGGGCTTTGTACGCACTCTTAAGTAAATAGTTGCGCCCCGCAGTTTCACCTATAGGTACCCAAGGCATATCCTACCCTACCCTACCGTAAACTTTTCTTAAATTTTCTAATTTTTACGCAACTCTCTTAATTTTTTTTTCCATAAAAAATAGATAAGTTAGTACCATATATACATTTTATCAGCCCAGAGACTTTAAATGCCTATTTCATAAGCGTGTGTCAAATAAGAGAAGCTTAATTGAGGCATGGACCTTCATTACGCTTGGAATTAATGATATCTAAACATCAACCAGATTTAATGTATCCCGCTGCGGTTCGCTTAAATTCCCAAAGAGAAGACCCTAGGCCTCATTAGCATCTTATAAAAGGGTCTTTGAAAACGAAACTAAATATAAAGGTAACACAGACATAAATTAAGAAGAGATATATATGTGGGTAACCACAACATCTGACCTTTCTGTCATAACCGTTTATCTCATGTAATTTTTAATAATATATAGTGTATGTACTTACACTTGATTCTTTACTGTGTGTTATAAATAAATAAAAAAAAAGAAATAAATAGCAAAGAAACAAATTATGGTTGTACACTCGCGGTAAAAACACGAATAAAATAGCCATAGTAAATGTCAAGTTCAGGGTTGGCCATCAAAATAATGTAACACGCACCGTGCGTGACCCCACAGCTGTTTTGTCTTGTTGAGAAGATATTACGACAAAGACAAGCCACGTTGTAGCATTAAAATACATATTGCATTGTTTTATCATTTCTTGAAATATTTTTTTACATAATTGGACTGTTTTACAAAAAACTTAAACCGACTTCAAAGTACACTAAGAAGTAAGCAATTCCTGATCTGATGACAATGGGACCAAACGGGAAGTGTGCGTTTCAAATAAAAAAAGAATTTTCCAAATCGGTTAATAAATAACGGAGTTATGAGGTAACAGACATAAAAAAAAAAAAACATTCCAATTGAGAACCTCTTTTTGAAGTCGGTTAAAAATAGGCTACTTTCCTGAAAAAAACTAATTAGTCCGACATTTACATTATCAAAAAATATTAGACACGTATTTTTTCATTTGTCAATTAAACAAAAAAATACGAAGATATCGTGTGTTGAAGTTCCGCGTGGCGTCACGGTGTGGTACACTTTTTAGTAACAAGTGACGTCACGAGCCCCCACTCCCGAACTTAGTCGCGCTTTATCTTCGTCAATTGTTAATGATTTGGTAAAGCAAAAAATACGTGTCCAATATTTTTTGATAATCTAACTGACGGACTAATTAGAATTATTATATTTTTACCCAGGCAACATCTGAAGACCAATAAAATGTGAGTTCATTTAGATCCATATAAAAATGGCTTGTTGAGTTGCTTGTCGAAGTCTTCTCTGTTAAGAGCAGCGGATGGTAAAGTCAATAATTACGTTAATTAGTTTTCAAATGTTCAGGCAAAATCCACTCATTTCCTTTCAGAACCCATTTTCATTTTAATATTATGTAGATACCCAATGCATACATAAAGGCATGAATAAAAGAACTATGTCTGTATTATTCACAGAGCGTCCCTTACCCCAACATTCATTGTGGGCGCTTTAATAACTTGAGTCGCCGGAGATAATAAATGAGGCCCGTTGTAATATCATAGCTTTGGCCACATCATCACTTACCATGGTGAGATAGTGGTCAAACACAGGCCAAAAAAAGACTTGTAATTAATGACTCGATTGTACGTTATAGTTATTTTGAACACGCTTTTATTTTATTTTGACAGTATCATATCGATTTTTTATGAATTGTTAAACTTTACGACAAATACAAAACAATCTATCTTATAGAAGATGTCCTTGAGGCCGCTGCTGCCAATCGGCAAGATCCCATCAGGCTAGCAGTGTTTCCTCTTTGGAGGGCTAAGCTAATGCGCTGGCAGAAAAAACTCCCCGCCGCGCCTGTTGGTCCTCCAAGGCATATAATATACCTATAATAATAGGCAATAATTTATATCCCATCAAAAACATTCTGTAAAAAACTAGCCAAGTCTCGATGAAAAGTCTTGTTTATCTCTAAAAAGTAATGAAATCTAGACAAAGTCGTGCCAAGTCTAAGGTTCCTTACTGCGATTTCTTTATTATTATAGTTAATCTTGTGTGACTTGGCCGTTGAACATTCTTTATACGTTAGTGGGTACAAGTACAGATTGGTGCAATGGTATCATGGAACACCTGGTTTTGTACCCTTGTGTTCCCTTCAACGGCCAAGTCACACAACATTAACTATAATAATAAAGAAATCGCAGTAAGGAACCTTAGACTTGGCACGACTTTGTCTAGATTTCATTACTTTTTAGAGATAAACAAGACTTTTCATCGAGACTTGGCTAGTTTTTTACAGAATATTTTTGATGGGATTTCACTTCTTTTTGTAGAAAATGAAGCGGCCCACCAAGTTGAATATTTTTTGTAAAGGCGGTATGTCGATATCTCTAATAGTTTGGTTGGGCTCTTGTGTTTTCTAATCAGGGTCACCAGGTACTCCAGATCTTCGATTATCCTAGTTTTTATAGTTTTCCCTTTATGTGGTCATTAAACCCTAACTCTGTACCAAATTTCAGCTCTCTGAGTTTATGGGAAGTACTAGTTCTATTTTGATGATCATAAGTGAGTGAGTGAGTGAGTGAGTGAGTGAGTTTCATAAATGTGAAACTTTGCTTTCGCTTAACTTCGGAACTAAATGACCTGGATTTTAAGTATGTGATTATAGCTTACTGGATGACGAAAATTTCTGCGTTCGGGTCTTATCCAGAGGTTCTCAAACAGGGGCCTGAAAATGCGGCGAAATGGTTCCAGTAAAGGATGGTACGGCAGTGTTTGCTTCGCGCTCGACTCGGCGGGGGCACTGCCGTGCCCCCCGATTTAATATTTATGAAAAGGAACTTATTCTATCTTAGGTATACATTTCCAGTATAAGCTGACCTCTCATTGTACAACAATCCTTTACAATGCGAGATCAGCTTATACTGGAAAATATAGCTTGATGTATAGCCGTGTGTACCATCCGTCCAAAATCGCAATAAGGTTTCTATTACGGATCTTGCCGCTTCGTGAATGTTAGGTGGCATCAAAACATTTTCTGCACATACGTTTCCTTCGCTTGAATATTACATGAGATGGTTTAAGCCAAGTCTAGTAAACCAAGGTTTTAAGATAGTCGGCTCTTTTTGTTATATCACGTTAGAAAGTGACGTATATATTTAAATGCTGGGTTTTACTAGACTTGCTAACCATCTCACGTAATAAGGGGCAATAGCACTAGTACTATTCCGACATCTCTTTTACTCTCAGTCCACCATTAACGTAAGGATTATTATTATTCTCAAGAACTCGCTGAAACGAAACGGCCTAATTACGACCTTGCAACCTAATTGCTCCCCGGCTTTAAACGTACATACTTGACATTTCCAATTGCCTTTAAACGTCTAATAAAGGAAATTAGCGTAATTAGTCTCTATGTTAAGAAAAGTTTTCCTCGATTGTGTTGTTTTACGTAGGCTTACGTTTGAACTGTAGTATGCTTCGCTTCGATTTTTTGAGCAATAGAAATCTAGCTCTCAAGTGCCACTGCAGGAAGACATGAGAGTAGAAGCCAACCAGGTGAAACTGTACCAAATTAAGAGTGGAAAACTGCTGTACATTCAACTAACTTTTGCACACCAATGAATGGTGACAGAGCCAGCCAGGCAACCGGGTTCTACAAAGTAGTCCACCACCGTGTTTTGTATTCCTCACGATGTTTTGCTTTACCGAAAGCTGAAACTTGTTATGGGATTTGAACCCACGACCTACGTGACGATATTCAAGATCACTACTACAGCTATCATCGCCATAAATAAAATAATCTATATACTTATATAAAAATGAATCCCTATTTCCCTTGTTCACCATACCTTGAGAACGACTTTACCGATTTCATCCTTCTTTTTTTTTAAAGATTTCTTATACATTGTAGAAGGTTCTTACGAAAAAAAAGCTATTAATAAATTTATGAACGGCCTTTATACTGACGATTCTCACTTCAACTGCGTGTTTTATTTGCGAAAATCCATGTAGCTGGAAAATTTATTTAGTTATAATAATCATAGAAAGTTTCATTAGATTAATAATGGGAAATACAATCTATTATATCTCCAAGGCCAGTGATAATAGGATCCCAAATCCCGGGCAGTGTTCAGTGATACGCACCTAATGTTCACTTAATTTTCGTCGTAAGCTTTGGGTGCTATTCTTATAGATAGATAAATTTGAGGGTACAAAATGATTTGTTATGAAAGGTATTACAGACATTACAGTACATGTCCAGTATAAGAGATTATGTAGTTATTTTGTCTTTGTCCTTAATTGGATTATTTATAATTCATAGTTATTAAAGATGACTACAATCTTCGCTGAAATTATTAATTAAGTCTTTCCTTATCTAAACTTTTCCAGCATTTTTAATATAATATAAAATCTTCAGCTATTAAGTAATTAAATATTCAACTTAACTATGCAACTTAATGCAATTAGGGATCTTTTTAATAAAAAAAATCAACTATGAGTACATGACTGAAACAGAGTAGTGAAACAAGGTTTGTATAGGAAACGGTATATGTATACTACAGATTAAAGTAAAGCCAACGGGACGGGATAAAGAATGTAAACAACCTAATCCTGACTGAGTTACATTACGATAGCGACCGATTAATATCTCTCGCATGCAATAATTACGTTATGCAATAGTTACGAACACAACGACAACGCCTGTCGTTGTGTTCGTGGTACAGGAAAGTGGTCGGTACAGCAGCTATCAACATTTGATCCGCACTTTTTGTGAACAAACTTATTCCTGTTTGGATGAATGATTGACTATAATAATAGCTAGTTTTGTGATCAATACGACTGATTCGGACTCTTCTGACAAATCATAATGTCGATAATTAATAATTAGGCTTTTTATCAATATCAAATCAAAGTCTTCTCCATAGAGCTATGTCAGATTTGTCAATTAAAATTAATAAATTTATTTATCTATACGTCCATGCTCACAGTGCATCGTTTTCTAATACAGACAACAACGATTAGAATAGGAAGTTCAATATTTTAAAAAATCTTTAAATAACCTCTCTGAAAGTTTGTTTAGATTCTTTATCTCGTCTCGCTGGCCTTACTTTAAATAAATTACAGGATATAGGTATTCACAAAATATACAATTCGTAATTTATTGACATTCGTTTTTTGGCGAAGCATAAAATTATGAAATTTTTGCCATTTTCAGATGATTTATTGAGCGAATCGATTTTGACCATCGGGCATGTAAGTTTTACACAAACCTCTTACAGAATAGACACACAGGTCTCTGTAGATTTCAATTCAGCTAAATTTCAATTTCAACTGCGCCCCATTTTATTATTTATTTAGCGAGAAATTGAAGCTAAAAGTTATCTAAGTCATAAATAAAATAAAACTCTGTTTCGTATCTGGTACGAAAATTAAATAACTTAGGTTTACATAGTAATAAATAACATTATGTTTAAGTTGGTAACTAACTCGTAACATATTAGGCATATGAACATGAATATTCCACAAACACGGTTCGAGCAAACTTGTTCGAGCAGCCTGAGACGTGTTTAAAACTCGCAATTGAGTGTTTCTGTACCGAACTGTGTTTCACTACTGGAACTCGTCTAAACATCCTACTAATACCTAGTATAAGTCAAAGGTGTTTGTAGGTATGTCTGTGTATACTTGTATGTTATTTTTTAGATTCCGCATGGTTTATTCCTTTTTTTTCGTAAAAATATGTTGAATTTTTTTTCCACTAAAATTTTTTTTCGCTCCACCCGTGCGGAATCGTGCGGATTATGGATCGGAGAGTAATATAAACAAATTTGCTATCCCGAAACCACAGGCCTGCAGTTAGTAAGTGTATAGTTTAGTTTTATGTGCTTGTACACTGACAACAAGTAGCTACTACAACGTATATACCAGTGGCGTGCATTCCATATAGGCAAATAAGCAATG
Source organism: Polyploca ridens (assembly GCA_951394255.1). Lineage (NCBI taxonomy): Eukaryota > Metazoa > Arthropoda > Insecta > Lepidoptera > Drepanidae > Polyploca > Polyploca ridens. The sequence goes on from OX596262.1 coordinate 9,801,022, forward strand.
CTTACCTCATAAGATTCAATAATACGATATATTGATTCAATTAAACTACATAATCATTTTAAATAAAAATTCTAACCTAACATTCAACACAAAATTTCAAACTTTGCCGCGCAGGCACTCGCGAGTTCGTGTAACAAATTCACGCACACTAAAATGATTTCGGCATATGCATACACGCACACACACTTCTTTAGGATAATACGACGAAAGCATAAATCACGTTTTTACTATGCGTAGCACACTGACATTTGACATTCGCGATTTATGGACCAAAAGTAACCATACCTACTCTGTTGTGACACTAGTAACCCAGCCAAATTAAAAAAACTACAGTTTACCAACGTTAGAGCAACTCAAATATAACTTCGCAATTTATTTGTATTGTTTTGGCTGGCATTGCATAGGGTTACCGTACTTTGACAAAATTATCATGGATAGGTTCAAATCGAAGTGACTGATATCGATAAAAAAAAATATATACACGGTCGATCCTTAGAAAATCAATATTTAGATTTTATATTATATTATGATATAAAATATATTTCTTAGTGACAAAAATATTTTTATAAATGCACTGTTTATTAGGTCACTAATAATAATTAAACGAATATCGTTATTCGATTAAACTTACACTGTCGAGATTTTTAGAAAAACAACGATTTAGACGCCCTCCCATCGATTTCGACATTGATGAGAGAGAGAGATAATAATAATAATAATATAATTTATTTTCCTCACAAAACATTACAAAATTTTAAGTACAATATGCACAAGAAACATCAACTGAATTGTGAAGGACTGGTGTCTGAGCTAGGAAAATCCTGTGTTACAGACCACCAGGCCCCCAAAGGTAGCGCTAGTGAAAAAAGAAAAACTTTTAAATTTACATGTTAATGTAATGCAAGTTACAGAGCCTAAGAATCTTATTGCTAAATTTCTAAGATTAGTTTGTGTGAGTATTGCGTGTGGAGTGTTAAGTGTTGTGGGAGTGTAAGTGTTGTGTGAGCGAAAGGTGTATTATGGTGATTGGGGATGTGTGTGAAAATGAGTTTTGTTAACGCATAAATGGGATAACATAGATGGGACAGACAGAAGACATGCACTATATGAATATAAAGATCTTATAAACTACTGTGGGACTATCAGAAGATTTTCTGTGTCGGCATAACTTAGGTTTTGTAACCATAGAGTCAATGAATTTCTGCATGGTATTCTCGTAAGATGATAAATCGACAAAATATTATTCAGTTTGTTATATAGTAATAATAATAATTCATTTATTTAGAACAGAAAAGCAAAAACATAAAATTAGTGAGCCCTGCATCCCACACTAGGACAACCTGTGTTGTGGGATACAGTACAGTTAACAATTTAAACAGGTCGGTATGGATGACAAAATTTTAAAGTAATTAAAAGGAACAAAAAAGATTAGCTTAAGGGGGTTAGTTACAAATTCTTAATGGTATGTTATAATTGAAGGGTGCATATGTGTGTGTAAGTGTGTGTGTTTGCGGCAATGAGTGAGAAGTACATTACAAAGATGAGATAGAAAAATAAATAATAATAAATTTGATATTACATAAATAATTCATAATATAAGTATGCTGATATTGAAAGTACTATAAATACACATATTATTTATAAAAAGATACATAGGTTTATCGGATATAATAATGGTACCATATATACTGGAAACAATGAGTCCTAGTTAATTCAGGGGTTTTAGACGTCGCATGGCAGGAGAAATTCGGTATACCCAGAGATAGGTATAAAAGGAGCAGCTGAGGGCATAAATAAAGCATGGAGGGATGGGAAAGGCCTGGCCCCTACTCATCGACTGGAGTTCTAACAGAGTCAAAAGCACTCAGGATCAAAGGGAGGAATAACGATTGGATGAGACTATATGAAAGAAGTCCATCGACCAGTGAAAGGGCCAGGCCGTGACGTTATATAGTAGTCCGTATGAAATTCTCCGTAGCATTGTAATTGAGCGTGGAGAGCAAGGTCGTGATTTTCTTTTTGCAAACATAACGTGATGATTTCAAAATTTCAAGGGTCTTATCCAGGTGCTTGTACAAAAATGGTCCTTTGAATGAATTTGCACGCTGTGCGATTTGAGTTCTTGTACGAGGAATTACCCAGGAGGAACGGCGTGAAGATCGTGTAGTAGGTGCCACTGTTAATAAAGCTGTCTTGTGAAAACGTAACGCCACACCGAGGATGTATAATTGCCGAACTCGCAGAAATTTCGTATCATCATATAGTCTGTCAGTAGAGTATCTAAATGGCTTATTGAAGGCTTGCTTTTCTGTTCTAAATAAATGAATTATTATTATTATTATTATAGGTAATTTCCTAGGAAGCAAAAGAAACTTTGTGCAAACCTCGTCCTGAACAATACTGAAGGGCAGACAAAGTTCTTCAGACGCTTACCATTATCATTCAGAGGATCAAATTTGATTAAAGAGTGTTTTTTTAAAGCAATATGTAAGATAAACAACTGTCGAACCGTCAGCACCTCAGCCTGCTTATAAAGGTCATAGGTTGGGAATAAATATGGCTGAAAATAGATAACTTTCAGAACTGCTCTTTGGGCACGTTCTACTTTGAGTAACTGATATTTCGAGGAGCCACCCCATGAAGTAATGCAGTAAGTCAAGAGAGACTGGCAAAGCGCGTAGTAAACTGATTTGAGAATCTTGCCATCTGCCACATGACGCAAATTTTTAAAAACGAAAATGAGTTTACGAACTCTTGCTGTCAAGACATCAATGTGCTGGTGGAACGAAAGTTTATCATCAATTATGACCCCTAAATATTTAATTGTAGTTGTATTATTTAAACACGGGCAATGACAAGTTTGATTTCTGGAACACGAATGAGCAACTATTTGTTGTGATCGAAGAGCAGAACAGTTATTTTTCATTGAAAAAGACATGTACTTCGTTTTGTCGACATTTATGGTTAGAATGTTGCAATCCAGCCAATTAAGAACTATATCGAAGCCTAGTTGAGCCTTGTGAAAAGCTTCCTGCCATGTGGATCCACTGAAAAGGAGAACTGTATCATCTGCAAAAGTAATGACCCTCCCGCTATCAAGATTGAGCTGACATAAGTCGTTAATATAAATTAGGAATAAGGTAGGCCCTAATATGCTACCTTGCGGAACACCATACGTGACGGGAAGATCATCACTCACGCATCCCTCGATTTCAACGCATTGACATCGGTTTTTAAGGTAGTCTTCAAAAAGTCTAAGAACACCACCTCGAATTCCCATAGCCTCCAGTTTATTTATAAGTATAGGGATAGAAACCGTGTCAAACGCCTTTGCTAAGTCAAGAAAGATGCCTATAGTTTTCTTTTTACAATCGAAATTCCTAACAATAGTGTCAGTTAGTTCATGTACGGCATCTGCAGTGTTTCTGCCAGAACGAAAACTGTATTGAGATGTAGAAATGAGGTTGTTATTTTCTAAAAACTTCGTCAGTCTTATATTCATTAGACGCTCCAAGACCTTCGATAATGCTGGTAGTATAGATATAGGTCTATAATTGTTGACACAGTTTCTATCCCCTGACTTGTAGATGGGCTTAATCAGTGACTTCTTGAACACGTTTGGGAAAGATCCAGTGGAAAAAGCCAAATTACAAATATATGTAAGTGGTGGTACTAGGATGTCTTTAAATTGTTTAATGAAACCACCAGAAATGCCATCGAAACCCGCGCCTGAACTTTTAAGGTTAGAAATAAGAGCTCGTACTTCATTTACGTCTGTAGAAAGAAGCACCATAGACTTACATGATGGTGCAGAAGGAGTCGGTGCAGGGTGATCATTACTTCTAATTTTATCTGCTAGATTTTTACCAATATTGGCGAAAAAAGAGTTGACTGAATTCACAGATTGTTGAGAATTGTTCACAGAGATCAGATCTCGTGATGAATCTTTTGATTTAGCCGTGTATGTGATGTAGAGAGAGTAACTTGTGCTAATTTATTAAAAAAAAACTTTAATATTTAACATAATTATAATACTGCAAAAAAATAATCGATTCGAAAATTCAAAATGGAATATTATGATCTCGTTAAAATCGATTTCCGATCTTTTAATTTCGTGGCGATCTTAAGATCGATCCGTATCTCCAAAGACGATTTAAAAGATCGAATATTGATTAAAAAATTGATCGATTCAATCGAGGCTGGAAACCCTAGTTTGGCTTTTTTTTTAATATTTGTTCATGACCATGGACACAAAGTCCATCAGTCGCATACATTTTATTTATAATATCACTTTCATATAGACCGCACATTAACTTTTACATAGTCCGCATTATCAGTCACCGTTCAGTCGTGTTTTAGTAAAATGGTGGTCACTGTACTAAAACTTTTCACGGATTTTTTGAGACAACTTGTAAAATCACGATACACATAATTCATTTTATTTCACTAGTGCACGTGGATTGATCTTTATTGGATAAAATACCACCGATAATATACAATAAAACTCTCCTAGTACTTGATTGCCTACCTCCTCCGAAAACCAATGCACGCCACTGGTATATACCTACTTATAGCTTAGAACCCTCGGTGTCAGCCACGTTCCAGTTCGGGACAAAGTAGCCTATGTCACTCTACGGCCCATTAACTATCTCTATGCAAATAATGTCGAACCGTTCCTGCGTGAAAGAAGGACAAGACAACAATAGCTAGCTATAATATAAATAGCAGTATAGGTTGGTGGAGCCATAGCTACGTGTGCGGTTACTCAAAGATAGTATTGATAATATATCGTAATATGCCTAGCTATGAATTATAACATATATGATTTATAACATCCGGTATTATGGTAACCATTATATCATCCAAAACAGTGTATAATGTTGTACTGAATTTCATTATGCAACTCCTTTTTTTTTTGCTTTTTCGGTCCATTTCTTACTCATCAAACAGCCTCATTCTCCGTGGTATCCTTATGAATTTCAAAAAAAGTAAATTTTTATGCAGGCGCGTTTCACCATCACAGCGCCGTAATAAAATTATAATTATAATTCGAATTCACGTCGTATCCCGCCATTTTGGTTCGATATTAGAATTGCAGTTTATTACTTTTTTGTGTGCTTTGTTGTTTACAAAAATGATCATGGGTGTAGATAAAGTCTTGTATGCAACTGTACATAATTATGTATTAAAACCCTCATGTGATACTATTATCACATAAACCCACATTCGTATTTTAATACCCCTTATTATACAACAGTTGCATAAATAACTATTATAGCTACGTCTGTGATGGGCTTAAATAGGTAGTATAATTTAGAAAATTTGTATTTCAGACAATATCTACATTATACTTACTAAGTACAATTAAACAATCGGTAAATTAATTGAATATTGGCAGGAAACTAGATAATGAAAAGGAAAAATAATGCGAGTCAATAAAAAAGGTCAACACCGAATAATCCCAAATACGTCATCATAACATATTTATCATATAAAATAGAAAGATAATTTTATATAAACGAAACAAGTGTTGGTTACAACGTTAAATAACGAATGGCCAAAGTTTCACCGTTTTCAGCATAACTTATGCATGAACAAAGCTACTGTAAAGCTCAAGGGCGTAACAATAACAGGATCATACCTACCTACTCATATTTAAGTAATTTTTGTTTTAAATACACAGTTCCCCGAACTTTGCCAGTGTTTGCTAAGTGAGTTTCAGATGGCCCCTGGCAATGAGGCCATGTCGACATTTGCTCTAATAAAATATAATCTTACATACAACATGTGTCAGCTATTATGTACTTACTTACATCGACTAATAGTACCTGGATGACCGAGCTATGCTAGTTTTTTTTTTTTTTGGTAAATCATAATAGTATTTCTCACAAGAGAAGGAACATGAAAAAAAAAGGGAAAAAATAATCATATGGACTCGAACCGGGCTCTTTTGGTTCGGGAATATTATCTATTATAGCTCAGAGTATATAAATACTACTTATTATAGTGAGTGATAGTGAGCTATTATAACCTTGTAGATGGTGGCGAAATTTACCTTCGTAATCGAATAATATTATAGCAGTTTTTCATTGCCTGAAAAAACACGGATAAAACTACGTTTTCCTAAAATTAAACCAAGCTAGATCGATTAATCGCCCTCGAAACCCTTGCATACTAAACTTCATGAAAATCGTTGGAACCTTTTCCGAGATTCAGATTATATACAAGAATTACTCGTTTAAAGGTATTAGATAAATAAATACTGAAGGTCTTGAAAGCTAGAACAAGCTTTTCTTGGGGAAGCGTGCTCCATCGTAGTCGCTATTTAGGAGTATTATTTCTATATAAGTTTAATTTATGACAAAGATTTATGAATAACAAATGATCTTAAATATACATTAAAAACCTGTTATTTATCATCAATTCATCATTCATCAATCTATTAATCATAGCTCTATAATCAAACATAAAAACAGTATAAGGGGGATATTCCATGATCTATAGAGCAACCTTTATATTTAGGTAGTAAAAAGAAAAGGAAATGAAAATTACTTAAGAATGACTGGTCTCACATAAAAGAGTTTGTGTAATGAACTCTTTGTCCTGTCCTGACTCATTCAGCAGCTCCATCCGGGGAAAATTATACGCCTGCCTATTCCATGTAAGAAAAGTACAATTTTTTTTGTACTATTTAAATAAATAAATACAAATACAAAAAAAACACATGTTTACTCTTTTTTTTACTCTTTATAGGCCTGTGTTTGACCGCAATCTCATGGTAAGTGATGATGCGGATGAAGGTGGTAAGCACAAAAAGCCTAGAAGGATCTGGCTTACATGTGCAGCTGTAACCGAAAGGTGCTTGGCAATAGATTTTCAACTTGAGGGTGGTAGCCAGCCAGGTGGGTACCGCAAAGTAACCTACCACCATGCTATGGTTTCCTCACGATGTTTTCCTTCACCGAAAGCTCAAGCTCATTGTAGGATTCGAACCCGGGACCTTCGTCTAGGTATCCGACGTCACTACCACTGAACCATCACCTTAAAAAAACTCTCAATATAATATGGATAAATATTTTGTAACTTTAATCATTATAATGCGCATGTATCATTTTGAAAGTGGCAAAGAAACAATCAGCTTTAGATCATCACTTGGTTAGTTGGTTCTTACAGAACGTCAATTTGAGTAGAGATTAATTCAATAGAATTTGGAACCTGCACCAATGGTATTAGGTTTATTTACGATCATCACGATCTATTCTTGAGACCATCTGATTTTTGATCTCATTCTCTAGCCCCTACTATGAGAAGGTAAGATTGAGTCAATACAGGCCCATCCGTTGTTTAGATAGGACAGTTGGATACGATAGTAAACTAATTTCAACCTTATAAGTCTAAGTGGAGGTTTCCACGACCTTTCATGATTGCGTAAGTAACCACAATGAGTCCACTGTATGCAATCAAAAGCTGCGTCACAATGACGTCATATACTTCAACATATTTTATCTAAATTCACCGCCAACTATTTTAGAAAAGAAAGCCTTTTATCTCGTCGCGTACGTAATTCATGCTTTTACGTCGATGTTTCAATTTTATGGGCGTGAAATCTGATAAACAATCCCTTTGTATAGAGGATAAAACGGCGGCAATATATTTATATCTGTGTGTGAAATTTATTTACTAATATCTTTGTGGGGCTTGTTTTTGGCAAATATATTGGAGCGTTTTGTAATATAACTCGATAAATTACATATGGTATCAATAAATAAAAGGATTGGTTTTATTTTTACTGTAGCGCTCTTGTTTGTATTTATGGTGCAAGGTGGACGACACCTCCATTTAAAAGGGAAGATCTTCCTCCAGGGTCATCGTGCCTGGGGACTGCGTTCTAACTGTACATGGCGGATGTAACGTTCGTAGGAGAACAAAAAGTACCGATATAGCTCGTAGAGTTCGTAAGCTGAAGTTGCAATGGCAAGCCACATCGCTCGAAGAACCGATAATCTATTGGGAAGGAAGGCTCATGAGTGGCGACCACGTAGGAAAGCGCCGTGTGGGACGTATTCCCACGTCCGTTTCGGACCCTGTCTCGTAGACAAATTCCGAGCATAGCTTATTTATATAAATACGGAACAGAGACGTGATCTTTCACTAAAGACCACGTCTCTGTTCCGTATGTCATCACTGGTAACACGCACTGATTGAAGACCTTTGTCTTCAGACACCTATAAGTGCCCCAGTAGCGCCTTAATTGAATAAATGGTTTTGACTTTAAACCACATGCTACCATCCGCCACATCATTGCTTGGTCAGATTGTACTATCCAAGGATCCATAATTGCGCGTTTCTTAGTTCATCATCATCTTTTATTATATCCCGCTACTTCTACCATTACAACTTATATACCTTCAATTCACACATACAAATTGAGATAAACCATTTTATCACTGTTTCCATCAATCAAAGGGTTTAATTAAAATGAATATTCACCGGACTCGCTCGCCGATACGTAATCTCGTTCGTGACAATATATCCGACATTATCTGTGGAATAATATCCAGATTGGTCATCGAGGCACGTACGTCTGTGGTTTGATGAAATCAGACATTGCAAATAGATCAATTATTCGCAAATGCAATGATGCGAGCGTATGATTAGTTTGCATTCAATTATTCAAAGTTTTAGTAATGGCCAAATATATATTTGTGGCGAATCATTTGCTTTTCGGCAGCGCTTTAGAGCTTGCAGTCTTCTAGCTTTATGTTCTTACCCTCTTTGGTCACATTATCGCTGAAAAAATTAAAATTACCTTTATAAAAAAACTAGCAATTTATGCGTGATAAGGTACAAATACAACGGAAGTGCTAATGACACGTAGGGGAATTACAATGTACCCCTAGTAAAGCCTTATAACCTCACCTAACGCTATAAAATCGTGTTATCATATCAATATCAATGGTTTAGTAGGCAGAGGAGTGCCGGTATTATGGTTCATACTGATATTAGACCGTATCTACCTACTATTATCGATAACCTACTAGATTAAAGATAGTTACTGCTTAAAAAACATGCTGATTGAATGAAGATGAAGGTCATCCTGAAACTCAAGTGGCTGAAAGTGATGAAAAAATCAGAGATATATTAAACAATAATGCAACAAGTATAGGTAACTTTTGGTCACTTGACGACAATCGAATTCAAGTCAGGGATACTGCAGTGATTAAGAAAGTTTATCTTTTGATCGAGAGTACCCTCATAATATGACTGACGTTTTGATAATAAGCCCCCGGTGTCCTCAGCAGGATGTCAGGAACAAATACATCCCGCTTTTAAGGAAAATCTTCTAAAGAATCACACAAAAGAAAAGATGAAGTCTCTTCTTCCTCGTTACTTTATTTTCCGCTCGTGATTTCTTGTTTATTGATCTAAAGTATCATAAATACTATATGTTATATTTTTATGTTTGTAAATTATATGATGTTCATATTAATTTTCCAAAATTTCATAAAACTGTGTTAAGATTAAGAATGATCGGAAAGCCATGTCTTTCCTATTCATGTTCCTCTATTCATATTTTCTATTTATAGCGAGGCACCGAAGCTAAAATCCTTTGGGAAATCAGGGATGATTTTCGCGGAACCCTGTCAAAGTCTCAGGAAATAATTTGAGCTTTTGGGCCGATGTTGATAAATCTCTAGATTTGCAAACAGTCATATTCTGGATGTATCGCGTTTCATTTCCACGATGTTATTTGGGTACTTATTAGATCTTTTTACGAAATTAAATATCAGTCTTCTAATTTTTTACCAAACCATTTTTATTAATTTCATCAGGAGAAAGTACGGCTTGCTATCTCCAATAAAACGAGTAGAACAAGTTAATCAATACAGATATACAGGTCATTGTTTTGGTCAGCGACAAGCGACTTAGGGTCGATAATACAAATGATACTGGTGCTAAAAAAATATATAAAAAAATACTTTTTTTTTTATAATAAAAATAAAAAATATATTATTTGGAAAATCATGTAATAAGCTAAAGTGTAGAACTCAACGGGAGTGCGAGGAAGTAAAGGGGTGGGGCGATGGCGGCTTGCGCCTAGCTCTAGTCTGTGCACGTGCCGAGTGACCATACTTTGCAGCAATTTTATTTCAAATTGAATAAGGTATTTCTAAACGCATTTACAGTATTTAATGGAATTAAGTCCATTTTTTGGAAATGTATTTTTTATACTACCACTCCTGGGTCGCTTGTCGCCGACCAAAACAACAACAACCTGTATTTACAAAACAATTAAAACACTAATTCAGGGAAAATAAGATATCACAAAGGAAAATTCAACCCGCGTCACGCGCATGTCACGCATTCGTGCGTATCACTACAATTAATTAACAAACAACAATATTAATCAAAAGAATAGAGACATATACCTACCTGGTTACTTTCTACAAATGTACCAACATTTTTAAGTAGTCCAATTGCATACCGAAAAGTCTCAAAAACTACGTAAAAAAGTAATTATAAAATAATAAATAGCATACACTCACACATTTATTTTAACATGGCCAACAGATATAAAAAAAGCAGAGCTTTTACCATGGGGACCAAGATAACTGATAATCAAATATATAAAATTGTATCTATACACAAGTATCCACCTCGTTTCGCAATAATTTTAGTATTGTATTACGCACGCAGTACTCTAAGGGCTGTACGAAACACGTAAAATATTGATGTCAGTATGATGTGACATGAACGAGACGAGAGCGTCGTGACCTCCAACCTTTTGTGTACACAAGAGATGGATCTTTTCGAAAATACATCTCAAATACGTCTCATTTGTCTTTGTAAGATGTTTTCTTCATCTTTTCGAATAACAAGGATATGTATCAATATACAGGTTGTTGTTTTGGTCGGCGACAAGCGACCCAGGAGCGGTAGTACAAAATATATATTACCCAAAAATGGACTTAATTCTTTTAAATACTGTAAATATGTTGAGAAATACCTAATTCAATTTAAAATAAAATTACTGCAAAGTATGGTTACTAGGCACGTGCACAGACTAGAGCTAGGCGCAAGCCGCCTTCGCCCCACCCCTTTACTCCCTCGTACTCCCGTTGAGTATTATGTCTACACTTTAGCTTATAACATGATTTTCAAAATTTTTATTTTTTATTTTTATTATTAAAAAAAAAGTATTTTTTTTATATTTTTTTTAGCACCAGTATCATTTGTATTGTTGACCCTGAGTCGCTCGTCGCTGACCAAAACAACAACCTGTATATGCATAATGCAGTCTGTAATATTACACCTTACTGTCACTTAACAAACTAACAACTTAATTAGCTAGGTAAAAGGGGTGATTAATTAAATGCTGGGGCTAACTACTAGCTAGATTAATTAGTTAGAAGTCTAGACTATCCGGCTAAGAACATGAATCACGACAAAGTAGGTATAACGTTGCCGGACTATCTATCAGACTAAAAAATCTTAGAGCGGAATTAAAACCCTCCTTTTTTCATTTCAGAAACCTTCCCGACATACGCCCATTATCTCTCCAAAGTTTCATCTCAATCGTAACCTTTACGTTACAAACAGAAAAACATTGTTATTTTTAGATACATATAATATAATTATTTAACTTGCAATAGTTGCAATGTATGTGTGTATGTTTGTTCGGGTGGAATCTTGCAAGTCTAATTTCACCCACTTCCAGTGGTCGGATTGACCTGATATTTGGTATACATTAGTATATTGGATGACAATGCAAGTACAGTCAACAAAAAGTACAGTCAATCAAAGAAACCTTGTATTAAAAATGATTTTTTTAACAAAGAACTTATTAGATACATAATATTAATTTTAACTACTATGTTTTTTTTTTTACTATTTATAGGCCTGTGTTTGACCGCAATCTCGACATAGTAAGTGATGATGGCGGCCGAAGGTGGTAAGCACACAAAGCCTAGAAGGAACTGGCTCTCAAGTGCAGCTGTCGGAACACACCGAAAGGTGCTTGGCGACAGATTTTCAACTTGAGGGTGGTAGCCAGCCAGGCGGGTACTACAAAGTACCCTACCACCGTGCTATGGTTTCCTCACGATGTTTTCCTTCACCGAAAGCTCAAGCGCATTGTAGGATTCGAACCCGGGACCTTCGTCTCGGTATCCGACGTCACTACCACTGAGTTATCATCGCCTTAACTGTAACTTGAATTTATTATTTTACTGCGGATAATCACGCATTCCCGGTATAAAAAGTACCTTAGGTCCCACTTTATACCGTAGGTATACTACTGCGAGACAAATGGTTGTGCCAAGAGGTGTCATGAGATAAATAAACACATCTTTACATTCATAATAATAATATTAGTTAGGATTTGGAATTTACCTGCTATTTTTACGATGAAAAGTCCGGTACATAAAAATAAGTTGCTAATATATTTATTTAGAAGGCAATTTTGGCTTTACGTTGACGTTTTGTTACACCCTACATAATATGCAACCTAATTCTTAATAAACACATATATTAACTGCTAATATTATAATGGAAGCAAAAGTTTATATCTGCTTGCGATGAAGATAAAAGTCATCACTTAACATGATGAAAACTCGGATAGGCGCTGCCGAGAGCTCTCGAACTTTGCTTATTTCAAAGTTAAATCACAGCCGAGTGGAGTGTCAACATCGCGACCACAACAACTTCTAGATTTCGTGATTATTGAACTAAAAAGGGACTTAACATTACAAGCATCTACTTTCAAACTTTGCTGGGTAGTTAGGAAAAGTTTTAATCAGTATTTATTGAAATAAGTAATGTAGCTAGATCCTGTTATTTCTAGACTTACTAATAACTACATTTGAAAATCAATGTCATGAGCTTCTTTCTTTATTATCAGTCACAGCTGATCTTTAACCTCTCTCATGGACATAAAGAATAGTCTTGGGATGTTCTCTTCAAGCAATTCTAAGCTCACCGTGGACAAGACGGTAGGTCATCCACTTGAAGTTCTTCGCTACGTGATCGTCACTGGAGAACCTCCCTCTCCCCTCAGTTATCGGCTCTGTTATATGCCTAGACCTTTGCTGACTCTTCTACTGACTCTATGTCCGTATGTGTCACGAATGTCTTAATTTTGGTACGTTCAATCTTTTACTTCACAGAAAGAAATAACTAATTAATATACAGGGTGGATACGACAATAAATAAAACCACTTAAAGTACTCATAAATACGAACTACTTTTATTAAGGGACCAACTTCGACATCGCAAAAAAAACAGCTGTATCATACATTTTAGCCGAGAGATATTGGCCTTTTGTCTGAAACATCTGTTTTATTTGCGATTTCGAAGTTGGTCCCATAATAACCGATGCTGGTGTTGAGCTTATTCAACATATTTTTGACGCCTGGGAAAATTCACGAGACACCCTCGGTGTTTTTTGTGACTTATCCAAGGCTTTTGATTGCGTCCATCATAAAATACTGATCAGCAAATTACATCACTACGGCGTTAGAGACACTGCACTTGATCTTTTGATTTCTTACTTATGTGACAGAATTCAAAAGGTTGATGTTAATGGTAAAGTATCCCCTGGGTCATCAGTAACTATGGGTGTACCACAAGGTTCTATCCTTGGACCTTTTCTATTTCTCATTTACATCAACGACTTACCATATCTTGTAGAAAAAAAACATGAGATAGTATTGTTTGCTGATGACACTTCACTTCTTTACAAAGTGAATAGACATGATTTTAATTCTGACGATGTGAACAATGCTCTTTCTGAAGTCGTTGATTGGTTTACTATTAATAATTTATTGCTAAATGAGAAAAAAACAAAATGTATCAGATTCAGTCTACCCAATGTGAGACATTCGGACACAAATATTGTAATTAAAGGCGAAAAACTGGATCTTGTTGAAACAACTGTATTTTTAGGTATCACTTTAGATAATAAGATACAATGGAGCCCTCACATTTGTAAATTGGTGGATAGACTTAGTTCTGCAGCTTATGCAGTGAGAAAAATTCGCGCTCTCACTGACGAATCTACGGCAAAATTAGTTTATTTCAGTTACTTTCACAGTTTGATGTCTTACGGTATCCTCCTCTGGGGTAGTGGTGCCAAAATCAATAGAATTTTTATACTGCAGAAGAAGGCTGTCCGCGCAATATATAAAATAAGGCCTAGAGATTCTTTGAGAGACAAGTTTAAATCTATTAATATAATGACAGTGTCGTCACAGTACATATATGAAAATCTTATTCATGTGAGGAAAAACTTAAATAACTTTCCTAAGAATAGTGACACTCATAGTTTGAACACTAGAAATAAGCACAAACTTGCTGTACCTTTAACTCGGCTCAGCAAAGTCCTTAACTCTTTCAAGGGGCAATGTATACGTTTCTATAATAAAGTACCCAAAGAAATCCAAGAGCTACCTATACATAGATTCAAAAAGATAGTTAAACAAAAGTTATGCACGAAAGGGTACTATAAAGTTTCTGATTTTGTAGATGACAAGAATGCATTTGAATGAATTGTTCGCTTCGCAGGCTATTGTTATATATATTTTGTAATTGTAATACTTCTATTTACATATTAAAAAAAAAAAGACTTGCTGAGTTTCTTGCCGGAGTCTTCTCAGTTCAAGTTGTATTTGGAACCGGTGTAGAGCCATTTGTTAACGTTCACAAGTGCCCTATCAGGGCCTAAATTGAATAAATGCTTTTTGAATTTGAATTTGAATTTGAATAAGAGTTGTTCGTATTTTTGAGTACTTTGAGTGGCTTCATTTATTGTCGTACCTATTGTCTTTTCCACTTGTAGTTATAGCTCATTCTATAAAGTAACTCTGTGATGGTAGTAATAGTTAGGTACACACGGCTACAGATCAAGCTATACATTTCCAATATAAGCTGACCTCTCATTGTACGGAAATCCTATACAATGCAAGATCAGCTTATACTGGAAATGTATAGCTTGATGTGTTGCCGTGTGTACTATATTCACTAAAAGTAAAGTAATAGTGATATGAGTTTATTAGGCAACCTTCAACAAGTTATCTAATGTGTACCACCCAACGCGACGTAACAAAGTCGGGCGCGGTTCATGGGATGCGGTTGGTAATATTATTATATTATGTTACATCCTGCCCTCTGACCTTTGTTGTACAGTTTGAGTATATGGATTTGGGTACACACGACTACACATCAAGCTATACATTTCCAGTATAAGCTGAACTCTCATTGTACGAAAATCCCATACAATGCGAGATCAGCTTATACTGGAAATATATAGCTTGATGTGTAGCCGTGTGTACTAGCCCTTGGACCAGATCCACTGTGGGCTTAGTCAGAATTAATTCAAGTAAAATAAAACTCATGATCAATTTTCGATAGAAATAATGTTTCAACTATTATTAAGGTAAGTATTATGAAACTGAATAACTATCAAGTATTGCAAAAATAACGTAGCCCAATGTGAATCTGGTATTATAAAAACTCCTTTTTATTTTAAATAGGCTATAATTATGAGCATATTTCCACTATGGAAAGAATGAGGAAGTTTTTACATCTTTGTATGTCAAATCTCACTCCTCGGCTAAGCGTAGATTTCTGAACCTAGTACTCAAAATAAAGAATTCAAAATAATTTCTAATGACAATACCTATTATTATTCTATTAATATACTATCATACTATTGAAGCAAGAACTTTCGCACCTTTTTTAGCCAATTGCGCGCGCGGCGGAGTGTTTTTTTATACCTAGTTCTTGGCAAACAAGCATACGGCCCGCCTGATGGTAAGCAGTTACCGTAGCCTATGGACGCTTGCAACACCAGGGGTATCACTCGCGCGTTGCCGACCCTGAAGAAATCTCTTCACGCCCTTTTTGAAAAACCCCATGCTGTACTCCATTAGGAAAACCACGGCATATGTTATGTCTATGGCATAGTTAAAGTTTATATGGAGAAGAAGTGCAAAAAGCTAATATTTTGATAATAATGCATTTTGAATAAATTAACTTAATAAAAAAAACGTTACACATACCACAATGCGAAACATTACATACACTACCATGCTTCTGAGATCACCACACACATTTACTCTTTTGATTATCTTCTTCTTAGTTTTGTCGTAGGTATAACCAAATTCATTTTCGGACTTATTTTTGCCAGTGTCAAGTTATATTATTAGTTCATTAGTGATAAAAAATTATAGTTGAATTTCGACTCATGGGCGACCTCTAGTCATCTTCTATACATATAAAATGCTTTGTCCTGAATGACTGACTGACAATCAACGCACAGCCTAAATCGCTGATCGTAGAGACCTGAAACTTGGAGGGTGTTTTCTTTGTATGACGTAAGCATCCGATAAGAAAGAATATTCCGAACTTCTATCCCGAAGGGGGTGAAAAACGGGGGCAAAGCTTGTATGGGATAACGTAATTCCTTGGTCCAATCTACTTCAAATTTTGCATAAATATTCTTTAACAGAATTGGTGAAAGAAAGAAAGAAAGGTATTCTTTTATATTTGACATTCCAATTTTAAAGAGTATATTGCATTGCACCAAGCTTTTATGTGAGTTCAACTAATATAACATTATTTTTTCTTATAGGTAAACATGACAATGTCTACGGTGCGGTACGGTACTATATGCAGTATATAATATTTAAAATAAACAATATAACGTTCCATATAAAGATAATACAGTGAATATTGAATCCCTTAAGTAATTCCATTTGGTTTTATTCACACATCTAAGCAGTTTTATTACGATCCACGTTCTAACAAGATCGACTCGGGGAACAATTGTATTTAACGATTATGTAAGTATTTACTGACATTGGAATTACTTGTGCTAACGTTATATTTAATGCTGACTTGGCTGTGGAGGAAAACACTGGGAATTGTAGATGCACACTATGGGAAAGCGCCGACCGGGACGACCTCCCACCAGGTGGACCGACGACCTGCAGGGATATTTTAAAACGCTCGGATTCGATATCGGAAACGGATTCAAAAACTACCGAGACGATATTCCGCAATTGCTTTTTTAATTTCCGAATTCGAATATTTTTGATGTTTCTTTACGGCAATATCAATTCGATTCATCGAAAAGTTTTCGGTAATTGAAATGCAATCGCTTAAATTCGCCTCGGAATTTTTTGAATCCGTTTCCGATATCGATTCCGACGTTTTAAAATAGCCCTGCTGATCAGAGTCGCTGGGCGCCGCTGGATGCAAGCGGCCCAGAACCGTTCGAAGTGGAAATCAATGGGGCAGGCCTATGTTCAGCAGTGAACATCCATGGGCAGATATGATGATGATGACTATGAGAAAGAAGGTCTGTCTATGCTGACTAGTTGAGAAGAAGCCTCAGTTCTTCTTAGCCGTTCTCTTCTAGATGAATGGCTGTTTACTTCGAAAGGAGTTATGTTGAAGTGAAAGATGTGGAACGCTTCTACAGAATGTTCTTATTTACGCTAATCTCAAACCACATTTACTCATCACGATAGAGGATATAGGAGTTTTGAATCCTAAACTGAATAATATAACGTCACTTTTATAATTTCTGTTATTATTGCCTATTCCTTACCCGTACTAGAAATATACTTGGAAATGATAAAGAAAATCAAAAAAGGTGAAAATAACCTTTTCAACACACTAGCTCGTAATGTGACATTTATTGCACCGTTTTTAGTATCATAATGCAGCTTATCACGCAGTAGTGCTTTTTATTTTACTCACAGTTTTATGATAGGTATAATACTTTTTTTTTTTATTTAATGGGCTAGTGTTTTGCCACCCTCCGCCCATAAGGGATTATAAGATTCATACGGGTAAAACAGTTTGACAGCGTACCGCTGTCAAAAACAGTGATAACAAATTGTGTGTTTAGTAGTTTCCCTTTAGTAATTTTTTATTTCTAAGGCAGACTTAAGTAAGTCATGCTCACTTTAAGGTCTCTGCTTGCGGCGGCGTCGTGTGACGGGTCGCTCACTTCCCTCCAATATGGCGAGGAGGGCGATGGCTGCCACACGCGTCATACTTGTGAACAGGTGCTGCTTGTGGGGGCTGGTCTGCTTAAGTTTGCCATTTATTTATTTACTTATTAAATATAGATTCAGACTACTTTGTAGTTTTGCCGCCTCGCCGGGGCACGCAATTGTTGTCAGTGCGATTAGAATGTAAATATTATGTAATGAATCTAAGCTTGTTGCCTGCGAAGGTCTATTTGAATAAATGATTTTGAATTTGAATTTTGAAAAAAAGACCTGCGCGCCATTTTCCATAAATATTTGTTAACGTTTATGTTGTATGGTTGATTATTATCCAAAAATCAACTCCAAAAATTGTTTTATGCCTCGCAAGTGTGTTGAAAAACGTCATATGACACGCGTGTACATTGATCATTACACTCTCGGCTCCATTAATACCTTAATACCGCCTCATGTGTAATGACCAACTTTGCACACATGTATCATAATCATAATGTATTATTTCACATTCTGCTCTTTATTTATCAGTGACGCACAATTTAAAGAGACTTATCACTTCATAAGTCAATTCTATAGACAAAACCTACACAGAAATTTTACCACATGATTACGTAGGTAGGCATCTAAACGCATTGTGAAAACATGTGACGTCATACCATTATTAATTTGCCGTTATAAATACGAATTGACAAGTTGTTTACAAAGATAGTTGACTTATCAATGAAGACCTAGCCCACCCACTTAGTGGGGACGATTAGATCACTATTGGAGACAATTTTATGGCAAAGCGTGGGATTATAATGTACTATTTTCAGGTGTTTTGTATTTGATAAAGTTCATCTAATTTTCATATTCATGAAGCTTGTGGATTTGATAGGTTTAAAATAGACTTTTCTATGGGATTAATTATATCGAGCGCGTCTATCGCTCCATATTATCCGTTGCAAAAAATATATGCATAATACATATTATTACGTAAAGAAGTATCACAGAGGCATGCCCGCTATGGCGCCCGGCCCAATACGCTGGTTATAAGGAGGCTTTAGATTTCAAAACAAACAATAGATTTTAGTTATTAAACATAGATTGTAATTTGTACATATTTGTTTTAAATAAAGATTTTATGTGTATAAGGTTTATAACTGACAAGACAGTTAAAAACCAAAACAAAAGTAAAAAAACAGTTTTAAAATCATGTTAGGTTATTATAATATAAAAACTTTAAGCTACTCTATCATATACTATAACTACGTATTACTATTGAAGATTCTGTGCTATAGCCCTTTGCGGAGCACCCCGTATTATTATGCAATGTAATGAGCTAATAAATTACGTGGGTATCCTTAAATCGACCCAAACCTTTATTCTATTAAACTCTTATTACTTTGGAAAGATTTGGAACAAATCGAAAATGACGGTAGTCTAATGACCGAAGTTTGCATCCTAATGGTGCGTCTATGTTACGCGAACTGAGCACGAGCTGAGTCTATTCGTTCGTTGCTCGCGATGTCAAGAGTGGACGTACAACGAGCCTACAACACAGCGATGCGAATCTCTTTCGAGGCTCGCAAATCCGTTCACGCTTCGCGAATCTGTGATCCTCGACTCGTGCTATTACGCGTAGCGTGGACGCACCATAAGTTCTGAATGATCGAACGACAAAATACGATTTATTACTTGAAAGTAACAACGCTTTAGCATTGAAGTAAGTAGCTTTAAATATGTATAGAATGTTTAATTCATAACAAACTCAAAATGGTCAAAGAGTACTCTAATCTAGTATTCTTCGAAGCTCTTAGCCATTTCTAATTTTTCAGTGTCAGGTGCGTAGGTATTTTATGTAAGTAGTTTTAAGATAAAAGCTTTCTAAATAAAGTATTTGTATTTATTTTTATAATTTATTTGTTCTATTCTAGTTTCAAAACAGTCTATTTCCATCGGGAATGGTTATTCTTAAAATATCACACCATATCTTATTTTTAATTCAACAATACGTATTGAGCTTATTGAGCGAAAATCTTTGAAAGGAGAACTCTACATTCAATGGATGATTTCATTGTTATATTTTAACAATGAAACGTAGCTCTGAGCATATTCTCTTGATATAGCATACTTATGTAAAGAATAGCTGAAGAATTTACTTTGGTAGAGTAGTGAGCGAGTTCTAAACCCCTTTATTACGTGAGCAAAACCTAGGTTTTCAAAGGGTATATTTATCCCAAAGGGGTGAAGACTACACAAGACTCTATAAAAAGTTTCAACGCAAAATAATTGACTCAAAATTTCATAACAATTTTTTGCTTACAGTATTACCCAACTTATATGGTGCGTCGTGAATCTTCGTTCGCACAGAAAAGAAAGTATGGCCCCGAAGATTAACGAAAGAATGCTTAAAACTTATAATCAACCTTATATCACTACAATAAGGTTTATAATACACTGCAGCTGTTAGTTCTGTCTCACTCGCAAGTCACGCCCCTCCGCACGGCGCGCGCTAACATGGCGGCAGCTGCCGACCAATAGCGTTTACCGCGCTTTGAAAATGTATCTTCTGCGCAGGTACATCGGTAAGCTATATTAATTGGGTACTACTGTACAAGTTTATTGAATTAAAATCATAACGACACGACGTGCCACCGCTCAAGGAGGTTCATTATCTTTTGACGTCTGCTAATATTTTCTCTTTCGTGATCTGCGCGCCTAGTACCAAACAAAGAAGTCGTGTACTTTTATGGATATATATCCTTTCCGTTCCGTTACACGTTGTTAAGAGGACTCAATTCGTCATACTTTTCATACAAAACCTCTGTACTTATTATGGCGTTGTTAAACATTTTTCGTTCGATGTTTTGAACAAATTAGTATCTTGTGCGCTATATCTAGCCGTGTATCTAGGCGTAATTTAAAAAAAGTCTTAAACAAATTCAGTCAAAGCCTCCGAAAAACAGCGTTTTTGCTTGAACTTTGGCCATATCTAATGTACCTATAAATTGTAAAAGTAAAGAAAACATATAGATACCAGGCTTGCAAATGTATTTGAGATTCTAAATAACTAACTTTTTTTTCACAAACTTGTAAGATTTTTTCACAAGAAGTATACTCCTGGAACAAGTTTTATGAATGCGAAATCATGAATGACGACCTAGCGAAGCGGCCGCGAGTGATCAGCGGAATTTACCGACTGATAACCGACGGCCCTGATACTGTCTCTATTTTTTCGCAGTCAAACATTACGTTGGATGAAACAACAAGCTTTTAGACTATGCTTGCGTTGAAGTTGCGCCGGCCACAGAGGGCCACCTTAAACAAAAAGATTATAGTTACTTGGCTTTTTTCTCTTGTTTTCATTTCTGATACTATCTGTTTTTATATCCAACAATATGAAATATACTTAAAAAAAACAGCAAACTTCGATATGTAGATTATCCATAATGCTTTGATCGGTAACAATGGGGCCGATTGACTTAACAAAGAACTAAACTGAAAAGTTCAATTCATTTCATTGAATACTTATTTGGGTATTATTACTGAGACAAACGTTTCATTTGCTGTGCAAAAATAGTTGTATGTCACGATAAATTTAATTCAATGTAGTTTTTGTGTTTTAGAGATCCGTTACCACTTAGAGGGCGTCCGGAGCGTGTCCGGGTCCGAGTCACAACAATCAAAACTATTTTTATTTTACTGAGTAATTTAAAAGAAAGCACTTTTAACATGTCCAGGTTCCAAGTTCCAAAATCCGGGGTTTTTCACGCTTCTTGTCCTGGTTGCCAGATTTTAGAGATGGCATATTTTATGATGCCTAAATTACCTACAAAATAACTAAATATATTTTTTCTATGATCCTTACTAATAAAGCTGAAGAGTTTCTATGTATGTTTGCGAAGTCGCTAATCTTAAAGTTATATAGGCTACATAACATAACGAGTGACACCGCGGGACACAGCTAGTTCATAAATCCCTCGCTTCCTACAATTTTAGTAATAAGTGTTCAAATATTCAGGAAAGTAAAATGGACGGCCAAAGTCGCGTACAAAAGTAATTTGACGCTCCAAATACCTTTCAAAGTATTGTAGGTATTTTCATTTTGATTGATAAAGAAGCTCGAGGCTTAAATCTTGGAACGAAACTTGCCTTCAACCGACAGTAAGAGGAAATCAAATCAAATCAACAGACTTTTTTCTTGAGTGGAAATTTTTAATCAGACGTCGGCTGCCCTATTCTTGTAGAATGAAATAGCATTATGAATTCACTGTTCTCTCATAAATTATACTTTGTACTATATTTAGTACAGTTCCAATAAGATGAGAAGGTCATCGCGTCTGGGGACAAGATTTAATTTATTTATTCAGCAAAACGTCAATATTTGCTCTGAGTTATTCGGTACACCTACGATGTATTTACATATTATATTTTAACCAGGTACATATTTATTTTGAACGCAATGGTGCTTATAAATATCAGCAGAATTCTCATCCAGAAAAAACGTCTAAAATTCAAAGTCTAAGCCACTTGTTATGAAGACACTTATGAAGGTCAAAGATACCGTTTCTAAGACAGCCTTCAAATGAGAAGAACTGGCAAGTAACTCGGCAAGATTAAACATATTCCATGGTACATGGAAAGTTTCTGAGTAAATCAATCTTTTCAATACTCATTTACAAAGGAATTATCCTGGAAATTATACACCTTAGATTAAATTAACTATTCTTGTAATTATATACGAAACAACAAGATTTACTGTTATGACATATTCTGCTTTTAACAAAGAATAAATACTATATAGAGATTGGTGTTAAAAATGCTATAGGCATTGGTGTTGGTATTTAATATCGCATATCATATTGGGTATCCAATAATGAGCTAAAATTAAGGCTGAATTAAAACGTGAGGATACCACAATGCGGTCGTAGAATACTTTACTAACGGCTGGTTACCACCCGTAAGTAAAAAATCTGTCACTAATTTGGTACAAGCCAGTCGGATTGTTAAGGCACCGAGAGCAAGGAGCCCCGCGCCTATACATGGTGACTGATAATTAGTAAACGATACTTAGACACATGATTGTACTCATGATAACAAACTACTGACACGCTTAAATATTATTTAATCTGTTAAGGTGGCCCTCTGTGGCCGGCGCAACTTCAACGCAAGTATAGTCTAAAAGCTTGTTGTTTCATCCAACGTAATGTTTGACTGCGAAAAAAGAGAGACAGCATCAGGGCCGTCGGTTATCAGTTGGTAAATTCCGCTGATCACTCGCGGCCGCTTCGCTAGGTCGTCATTCATGATTTCGCATTCATAAAACTTGTTCCAAGAGTATACTTCTTGTGAAAAAATCTTACAAGTTTGTGAAAAAAAAGTTAGTTATTTAGAATCTCCAATACATTTGCAAGCCTGGTATCTAAATGTTTTCTTTACTTTTACAATTTATAGGTACATTAGATATGGTCAAAGTTCAGGCAAAAACGCTGTTTTTCGGAAGCTTTGACTGAATTTGTTTCACACTTTTTTTAAATTACCCAAGATACACGGCTAGATATAGCGCACAAGATACTAATTTGTAAACATCTAACGAAAAATGTTTAAAAACGCCATAATAAGTACAGAGGTTTTGTATGAAAAGTATGACGACTTGAGTCCTCTTAAATAAGGCTTTAACTGAGATTTCTTTGTCTATAGGTACCGTTTTTTATGGCAGTTGCACTAAATAAAATACTGTATGATAGATATAGTTATTAGTAATAATAACAATTGTCTCTCATTTTTGAGAAAATCAGTTGTACCAATAAAAATCTGTTGTTCCAAAAAAAAGTGTTTTTAGTTGAAGAAAAGCGAGAGTATTAGTGCACTTGCAATAATGTTGCTGATATAAATGGAGTAAGTATGTATCTTTGCTAATTTCTCAGTTTATCTTGGCTTCTTAACTGTGTTTGGGGAATCTATTAAATCAAAATTAATAACAATAATTATGCTTCTATAAAATATTTGGAAATATATTCTATTCTTAATAAATAAGAGCGACTTTTGGCCATTCATTTAACAATTTAGGCAGTAAAACGCTTAATGAAATTATGCTTACCTTTCCGTTTTGATTAATATTCCCTATTTACTAACTAGGTCGCTTGCAATTCCGTTAGACAAGTTGGTAATAACTAATGGTACAAATACAGTACTCCATTAGTGTACGTTTAATTTTAGTTATCAAGAAAATTTACTAGTTAGAGAATGGAAATATTTTAAGCTTCTTTTTTTTCTAAAATTGTAATCGATACTAATATCGGTACTCAAATAGGTAATAAGGTAGGTACGTAAATTTGTAGGTGCCCTGTAGCTGGGGTTTAGAATAACAGCTACGGTCTTTCCCTGCCTGTCGTAAAAGGCGACTAAACGGGGCCTTTGGGTCGTGGGTCTTGTATAATGGTTTATTGTCTAGTATTTGCAATGAATTTAATAAATCATGTCCTATTAAAAAAATTAAAGTAAACAGTAAACTGGAATTTAGTGATTGGGCCACTAAAGGAATTAGGAAAAGTAGGGATACGCTGTATGAACTTTATCATTTAAAATCAAGCACTAGTGAACAACTTCCATAGCCACGTTAGAAATTTTTCAAAAATGTTTAAATTAGTGTGTATTCGAGCAAAATCGATATACTTAAGTAATAAAATAGGTAAAGCATCTAATAAAATCAAGACAGTCTGGAATGTTATTAATACGGAAACTGGTAAAATGAAAAATAAAAACGGACAGCCTTCGTTAAAAATTAATGATAAAATTGTATCAGATAAGTTAGGAGTAGCCACTGCGTTTGAACATTTTTTCTCAAGCATACCAGGGGTAACTACTCAAAGTCTCAACTCGTGTCCTGACTTGGCTGAGGCTTTACTTAAACAACATATTCACGAATCATTCCCCAGTTTTAAATTTAGTTACGTTACTGCTAGTGATATCTTAAAATCATTTAATTTATTAATCTGAAATGCACCGAAGACTTATGGGGATTATCAGTAACGATTTTAAAATCAATAATAACAGTAATTGCACCTTTAATGTCGGATATTTTTAATGAATGCATTGATCAGGGTTCTTTTCCAGATTTAATGAAGTTAAGTAAAGTAGTGCCAATTTTCAAGTCCGGGTGTAAAGATAATCCTTCTGATTATAGACCAGTATCCGTACTTCCAGCACTTAGTAAAATCTTTGAAAAACTATTGCTTAATCAAATGTTAGGCCACTTTAATAAACATAAGATACTACATAGTCATCAGTTTGGTTTCACGAAGGGGAGATCTACTTCAGATGCGGCTGCAAAATTATTGAAACACATATATGAAGCTTGGGAAAATTCACAAGATGCAATTGGCATTTTTTGTGATCTATCCAAGGCCTTTGACTGCGTTGACCACCGTACTCTGCTCCTTAAGCTAAAATATTATGGTATTCGTGAGGCGGCTCATGATCTTGTTCTATCTTATTTAAGTAATCGCCAACAAAAGGTAGGAATTTGTGATACAACATCGAAGGGATCTTTAGTTAAAATGGGGGTACCCCAGGGTTCAATACTAGGTCCATTTCTATTTCTAGTGTATATTAATGATTTACCATCTGTTGTAAACGGTCTCTCAGATATAGTCTTGTTCGCTGACGATACTTCATTTATTTTCAAAGTAGATAGAAAAGACAAAGAACTTATTAAAGTAAATGATACCATGTCAATAGTCTCAAAATGGTTTGCTGTAAATAATTTGTTATTAAATTCTAGGAAAACTAAATGTTTAAGATTCTCCCTTCCAAATGTAGTGCAAGTAGACAGTCAGGTATTAGTAGATGGCATCAGTTTGGAATTAGTTAGTAAAACAGTATTTTTGGGTATCACATTGGATAATAAATTGCAATGGGGTCCTCAGATAGAATCATTAGCTGGTAAATTAAGTTCTGCTGCATTTGCTGTTAGGAAAATCAAACAATTGACGAATGTCGAGACGGCCAAATTAGTTTATTTTGCATACTTCCATAGCTTTTTATCTTACGGCGTATTACTTTGGGGATCTGCAGCAGATATTGAGACTATTTTTATATTACAAAAAAGAGCAATTCGTGCAATTTATAGTATGGGTGCTCGTGAATCATTAAAGGAATTATTTAAGGAAATAAACGTTATGACCGTACCATCACTTTATATCTATGAAAATATAATGTACATACGTAAAAACAAAGAAATGTATAAAACAAAAATGGAGACTCATAATATCAATACAAGACAAAAAGAGAAATTAGTTGTTCCGTATTTTAGACTAGCTAAAGTTCGTAAGTCATTTCTTGGCAATAGCGTGCGCTGTTATAACAAAATACCACTTGCGGTGACCAAGATGACTGATTTTAAATTTAAATCACAATTAAAAAAGTTTTGAAAGAAAGAGCTTATTATAAAGTAGCCGATTATATTGAAGATAAAGATGTCTGGAAGTAGGTAGCTGCACTCTGCACAAGTGCACCTTGCTCATACTTATACAAAAGCCAGTAGGTCAATAATTGTGTGTTTTGTATTTTTAAGGTTATTATTTTTTATTTATTTTCTTGTTCTTTTTTTGTCTGTATCTATGCTTAGGTATATCTTTTTTATTTTTTATTATTTGGAAAAAAAAAGCCAAACATAGTCAGATTGTCCAAAAAATATATAAAAAATGTAACCTTGCTGAGTTTCTTGCCGGATTCTTCTCAGTTGAAGGCCGAGTTCCGAACCGGTGGTAAATTCAGTAAATTTGACCTTCATAAGTGCCCTTCTGGGGCCTAAATTGAATAAATGGCTTTGACTTTGACTTTGACTTGTGGGCAATCAGAGCGGGCGCTCTGTGCGCCCAGAAGCGACCCTAAGGAGGACGATGAGTCGATGTGGTCACGACTCATCGTGCTATAGCACAGCGAGGGTGCTGGGGGGAGGTGTCAAACTTCCCCCGGGACGAGCTATCAATGCGCCGCGCTTGGAGGGGTGAGCAGGTACGCGTTCAACACGAGAGCCCGCCCCCCTCTCTACAGCGCAGATGGCGATCACCGTGGGGTTTTAGCCGGTAAAAGTCCGTCATAACCTGGCCGCTACCCCCGGGGTGGTAGGGTATCCTATGAGGATTTCCCAACGAGAAAAAAAAGGGTACGTAATTTTATAATAATTGAGGTTTCTAAATTTCTGTAAGTTCTTCACATAGAGCAATCAAAAAAAAAACTCGCCTCAGCCTAGAGACGCCTTGTTCAACAGATTCCATACTATTTAAGGTGACATATGTTTTGTCTTATCATTTAGTACTGATGACACATCATCATCATCATCATCAGCCTATAATGTCCCGCTGCTGAGTGAAAGTCCTCCATCACGCATGCCTGCATGTGGAGGTAGGCTAGTGGTCAACCTATACTGTTGGTATTTTTCAAGCCACCTAGGAGGCTATTAGCTTAACGACTATCACAATTATGTGATAACCGGGACCAACGGCTTTACGTGCCTTGAAGCATGGAAACGATCGATTTGAAATACCACTAGACGATCCAGGTACCGATAGATTAAGAACGGCTTATCATGCTACACCACGAGCGCTTCACACATACGCTTTTGATGACACATAGTGCTGTGGTATAGAGTCGATATTAGACTGACGACTGCTCGCACTCGGTTCTACGATTTTCACAATTCACGGAACACGAGTAATCACTTCTTTTGCCTCTAATATATAGAGAATATATATATCTATATAGGTATTTTTTTCATTTCGGACTGATAGTTCCTTAATATAGCTCTTTAAAACATACAAACGCTTCAGTTTTATAAAATTATAGCTCGCTCTCGCGGTTTCACCTGCGTGCCCGGTATAAAAAGCATACACTCAGGCATAATTTAACTTCCTATTGGTGAAAGAAATTTCGAATCCGACTAGTAGTGAGATCAGCCCGTTTAATCAAACTAAAAAAATCTTTCGCTTTATTATATTATAGCGCAACAAATTTATTGCCAGTTTGAAATGCCAAACTGCCTGCCTTTCGCCTTTGATTGTTTACTCTATCAAATGCGATAACAGCGCCTCTCTCCCCGGGTCAGATAATTTTGTGGGACTATACCTAGTATAAATTAGTATATTATATAGATAGTCAATTTTAAGTAAATCTTTTTTATTTCTAAGCCGGCTTTTCACTATGGGATATAATATAATATATATTACATCTTGAGATATAATATTTTTACGCTCTTCATACATTTTGTACGAGACCGTTCACACTGCGCTATAATAATATACATTACATCTCAAACTATAAATATTTTTTCGAGCGATATTTGGAAGTATATTTTACCTCACGTCCCCGGACACCGCGCCTCCCCCTGCCTCGCGCTCAGTTTGAATGGCGACGTGTCAAAATATATATCTTACAGTGTGAACGGCAAACGCGGGATGTAATATACAGCTCAAGATGTAATTTATATTATATCCCATAGTGAAAAGCCGGCATTGTGTATCAAAGCTTTAAGTTCAAGGCTTTATATTAAACACAGTAGGTAGCCGGCACAGAAACAATATCAATATAATTAAGTGATACTATATCCCCAATGTGTATCATGTCCTAGAAAACCTTACGTAGATATAGATTAGGTATCCCCATCTCATCTTTCAATCAAGCTTCTATTGATTTGATACACCCAGCGTTCAATCTACAAGCAATTGATTAAGACCCCTTCAGACAAAGAGCAATTACTAGACTTCAATAGTTATTTATACTATAGAGTTATTATTGAATTATGAACACCTTTGTTAGAGACTGGATAATAACATTAATATGTTGAATATTGGTCAGCGAATTATTAATTATAATTTGTGATTAATATTCCATATTATAATGAATATATTCTACCATTCCATGTTACTGAATGATTCCACCTGATTTTAAGGAAAGAAGATGAAAAAATTGTTTCTCTTTGTTAATAGTACATTATGATACATGTGTGGAAAGTTGGTAATTACAGATGAGGCGGTAAGCCGCAGGCGAACGCGATTAGAGAGCGCAGAGTGTGTAATGATCATTGCACACGCGTGTCATACGACGTTTTTCAACACACTTGCGAGGAAAAAACAGACTTTTATTTCATGGACTAGATTTTTTGATAATAATCAACCACACAATGAGAACGTTAACAAATAGCAAACGCACGTTTTTTTTGACAGCGATACGCTGTTCAAACTATTTTACCCGTTTAAATTAAGAATGCTTCGTCTAAACACATATCAATTGCATTGAGGTACAAACTTTACATAATCGGAATTATACCTAATATAAAACTGTGCAGTAATGTAAAGTAAAAAGCACTAGTGCGTAATAAGCTACATAAAGATACTAAAAACGGTGCAATAAATGTCACTTAACAAGTAAGTGTGTTAAAAAAAATATTATAAACAATACTTAACCGAAACAAGTAAAGAATTAATTATTAATTTTTGTCCGTTCTTCTGTAAAAATAACTCTTTATACCTACCCTGGCAGTGGTGTCTTAACAAAACGACCTCGAATCAAGTGTTACAATACATAGATATATGTACATAGGTACCCTCCACGAGCAAATACTGTCGTTAATATAATAGCCCCATTATACGACGCGTAGCACCCGTAGCCGTAGCAACCGCCTACGAACGAGCTACAGAATTGGTAGTACGCAAACAAATGTTTCATAGTAAGTACCCTAATTTGTCCAATAAACTGAGTTGTTATCAACATCCGACGTCGACATTATCTAATTTTGTGTTACAAAAAGGCTTTTATGTTCGCGTCGACGTAAATAATATTAGTTACGAAGTCTACTTAACAGACTAGACGATTCAAAAGAAATATAATATAGTTAATAATGTCTCGAAGTTTTGGTTGATATCTATTTATTTAAGTAGCTTATCGTATCAATGGAAATTACGAGTAAAATAATTAATATTATTAGTATTATTGTAATGTTAAAACGAGTCTTTTTTGTTTTTTTTTTTTTATAAATCATAGTCTGGACAGGAATTTCTTTGCCAATCCACTCGCGACATATTTTTTTAACATTATTAATGATATAAAATACTTAAGAAAAAGAAACAATTTGTTTTCATTGTTATTTTTTTAACGCGACCCAGATGATTAAATAGATGGGTGAAGGTCGATGTTAATTCGGATCCTCTACCATAAATCATCTTTTAAAACATTATATTTTTTCTAATTTGTTTTGTGTATTTACAACAGCAAATAAAAAAAAACATTAAATCCTTAAAATCTATATAAATGAAAAGAAATAAACTAAATGAAAAAATCGTTGTCAGAGGGCAACGTTCCCAGAATGCTGGCGGCATTGCCACGTTGAATGGCAATGCTGATTCTCTGACCGAGGTATATGCCAGCATTCTGGTCACTACCATTCCTAAATACTCTTGAAATAAATTATATTTATGTGGAAAAAGTTGCCGTAAAACATTTTTAAAGTAAAAAAGTCCTTTTCCACCTTTATTTTATATTTTAACGTTAAATTCGCAAATTTTTGAGTATATTATATGTAGATAGAGTCATATAACCATAGATTCTACCACTTATTGGTACGTTGAACCAACCCGCATTACTTTGCGATGCTATCGTTGTTTCTAATCGGTCAAACGCAAGTGCAATCTATAAACTTTGCATGACATTGAAAATATATTCCCATAGCTGTCAATCAAGCTAATTCAAAATACATTACAGTGATTGCTTGTGCGTAAATCCATTAATTGTTAAGGACGCATACTACAATGGTAAGTTTTGTTTTATGTACTTTTCGCATGTTTTCTATCTCTCTCTTATTCAAAAAAGGTCTGAAAAGATCTAGTATTCATGTTACAAAATAAAACTATGTACGGAAAAAGTTCCGCCTAAAAAATTAATGGTTTCTGCAACATTCTAAAACTAAATAATATAATATTCTGTATTAACCAAGAAATAATGACCACCGTAGACGGTAAGGAAAATACTCCGCCACTTTATATGGCGGCATCATATAACGTACATAAATAATAATCAACCTAATAAGGATAAGGGCAAAGCACATCATTAAGCTTTACTGTGTGCGCCGCCCGGACCTAGTTCTTCAGTGCACATACATTTACGTTATTTTGTCAACTACGCAACTTACTAAATACTTATGAAGGATATTAGTAAGCAAGTTATAAACTTAATGTCTGCTGAATAAGGCTGAAATAAAGTTTCAATTTATCCTAGCATCATATACTTACTAAATTAATGTATCAAACAACAAGTGTTGTTTGCGTTCGATGCCATTACAGCCTTCGTAAAATTGTTACGAGTGATTCGTGGGCGCGACGTGTAGGCCTGATAAAGAGATATCAACGAAATCAAACAACCTATGCCAATAATGTACGAAACGATGGCGCGCAAATAAATTGTCTTTTATTACTTACATAGGAAATAAGAAAATAATTACTTTAGATGAAAATATCCAAGTGATAATACTTCCCGTAAAGTCATCAAGTTGAAGCGCTCATACGTGCTTTCCGAAGCCATACACATAGTTTAATCATAGATAAGTGCAAATATAACCCTCCTACATCACATTAACCTACAGTATCAATTTACAGAAAGTAGATGCGATTCTAAATTCGGTTGATTTAGTTAATTCCTCTGGACATAAATCAAGTTATACGATCTCAACTATGAGCGGCGCGGTGGCAGCGGCGGCGGCGGCGGCTATCGCTATGTTTACGTATAATCACGTGGTTGACACTCACCGGGCCGAGGTTGTCGAAGCCGTGGCGCAGGGCGAGCTGGTGCACCTCCTCGTGCTGCACCGACCTCTTGAACCGCACCAGGAACGAGTTGGTGAACACCTCTCGGGACGCGGTCGCGGCTATCAGCACCGTCGCAGTCAACCATTGCAACCACATGTTCGCGCTGTGGCCGACGGCGGCTGACTGAGGCCTGACTCCCGCTGACGTCACCACTTATCGACCCGACCCTCACGCATGCGCCACCACCATCATTCAAACACAAGCTCGCTCTTCAGCCACGTTACAGTCTTTTCACAGATAAGAAAGGATGTGTCACGACCATTGTTTTGGACGTAACAAACCAGTTGCGAGCGGAACGGCCGGCTCCGCGACCCCATCTCGTGTCTGACCTTGTTTTAGTTCACGGTAATAAGGCTTAAGACTACAGTTTACATCTAAGGTCATCACAGCTTGCGCTAAGTGTAAACTAAAAGCATTACACTGTCTCACGAGTATTGGAAAATGATACAGCGCTGTTAAGAGGTTAAACTTTGATGTCGTTTTAGTTCCGTCGATTCTATGTTATTTTAAAATACCTAATACTCATTCAATAATAACTTTATTAGAAATATTTTAAATACCAATGGTATTTATATTTTCATCACGAATATAACTTAATCATAGTGTTTTAATTGAGATCTACCGATAGGCCGATAGGCAATAATTCAATCCTTGAGAGACCCAGAGAAATATTAATGTGGGATCTGTGAGTAAAAGACATTGTTGGGTTGCTATTGATTCGATAGATAGATTCTAGAAGAAAATATTTCAGGTATTTGTTTTACGTCAAAATTACGGTAGGGGTACCGTCAATTTGACAACGCGACGGTACACCGATGTACATAAACTCCTAAACTCTTAAACTCCTGCAGATATAAGCACATATTTGAAATGACATACCGATTGGTGCTTGCCGACAGATTTGCAACTTGAGAGTAGTAGCCAGCGAGGTGGGTACTACATAGTACCCTAATACCGTTCTATGGTTTCCTCACGATGCTTTCCTTGGCCGAAAGGTCAAGCTCAGTTTAGGATTCGAACCAGCGACCTTCGTCGATGCGTCTGACGTCTCTACTACTGAGCTATCATCGTCCTAAAGTATGGATATGGACAGTTCCGTCTTTACAATAAGCTCACACGGGGCCCGGGCGCAGGGCACTCACACTCACGGGGACCCCGAAAGGCTGATATTCGCTTACACTACACAACGTTCTTTCTATTTTAGGTAGATAGTAAGAATTACCTTCAACATTCTAAATTAAAATGTTAATCAGGCACTAGATCAGTTTTTAACCAACGAAAAAACGAACAAGTCGATGCGTATATACTTTTTTTAAATGCATAAAAAAAATTCACGCATTTTACAGAGTAGTCCGATATTCATAATTCTCTTTTTATTAGATAGAGTACAAATTTGGTCTAAGTTGAAGTTGGTCCCATATAAATTTGAAAATCCATAGGTCGCTGGTTCAAATCCGGCTCGAAGGACTAAAATGTGATGGCTACGTCCGAACCACCACACTTAAAGTCATGTCAAAGCGTGAAGAGGATAATGTCAATGTCAAGTCGGTAGGGATTGTCCAGATTGAGAAGCCGACAGTTGTCACTGAATGCGTTTAATGCACTAACATTTAAAACTAACTTAAAAATAAGGTGCATGTACGCGCCTGCAATGTCATGTCAGCGGAAATGTAACATGCAAATGTACGGTTTTGCCCGTAAAAACACCTACCCTAAGGGTGGGAAAATAGGGGTGATTTATTGTTCACTCGCAGATTTTAATGTTGAGTTGTGTATTACAAAATTAAAAGTAATCAAAATTAAGCATGTAGTAATTAGTAAATTATAGCCATAAAAAAATACAAAATTAAACTTTTTAACAAAAAAAATTAAACCGCCGAAAAAACTGAAAAGCAAAAAATAATAAACCTTTTTTATTTAACCTTAATAACTAAGTTCTTAAACGAATGTGAGTATACCTAAGTAATTTTGAGTTGGCGTCAAACAATCAATGAATAATGATTACTAAATTACCTTAAATGTAAAGAAATAACCAAATCAAATTAACAATGCAACGGGTGATTACCCGAGATTTATTACTGGAGATTTCCAGCGATAAACATTGAGTGCCCTCACGTGTGTGCCCTTTATTATTACATAGTTTTGTTTTTTATTTTAACCAGAATACAAATATAAAATAATTGCAGAAAAATATTAGTTGTTATACGCTTTTTTACTTTCCAACGACACCCCAAATTTTTTGTGTCCCCAAGGGCAATTTCCCGGCATGGCTTAAGACGGCCCTGGCTATTACAGTACAGTAGTACCCCAACTGATATGGCGCGTCGTGAATCTTCGTTCGCACAGAAAAGAAAGTATGGCCCCGAAGATTAACGAAAGAATGCTTAAATCAACCTTAGTTCACTACTATAAGGTTCATAATACACTGCAACTGTTACTTCCGTCTCACTCGCAAGTCACGCCCCTCCGCACGGCGCGCGCTAACATGGCGGCAGCTGCCGACCAATAGCGTTTCCCGCGCTTTGAAAATGTATCTTCTGCGCAGGTACATCGGTAAGCCATATCAGTTGGGTACTACTGTGCAGTGCGGCCGCCGAGAGAATTAGTTTTTGATACCTATTAATATTGTATAATCCTTTTGCGATGGGATTTTCGCATAGTTCAGTATTTTTAGGCATAGTTTAATCAGATCAGCCGTTTACTAGTTGTCCAAAAAGTTGTCTAAATTTGAACTAATTCATAAAAAAGGGGTTCGAGGATTTCTGTTCGGAGCGTGGCATACTCATCAGGTGCCACTTATTTTTTTTTCTCCAAATGTCCTAAAACATCACGAAACAGATTTATTTGCAAAAATACCATGTTTGTCAACTTTAATCATAAAGAATAACTCATTACAAAGGAATTAGAAAGCAATAAAATCGGAATCCAATTATGATATCAATTATAAAACTGCTAAAGCATACTCTCCGCCATCTTTAATGGAAAATTAAAAGCGACCATTAAAACTATAATACACACAGATTACACAATAAAGTTAACACGAGATGTCCTACGCGAAAATATTATGTTTCTTTATACAATTTCTACTTGTTAAAGCTAATTATTCCAAAAACGTTATGGAACCGTTAATAATAGGTGGCGAATACACAAATATATCAAGTTATCCACACGCGGTGTATATAGCAATGGATTGTGAAGGAGGTACAGGTTCATGCGGCGCTTCTTTTATAAACCAGAGGATCTTGCTAACAGCTGCTCACTGCGTTGAAATGTGCTCGATAAAGGGATATGATACAGTGCACGCTTATGCTGGCCATGAAGATACAAATAAGGTAGTTATATTAATATTATATGACCGGTTCCCAAGCTTGCTTTTGCTGAGAGGGACCGGCTCTCACATTACAGAACACCTTTTATTCTGTAATCTGAGGACCGTATTCAGTTATCACTATTTTCATAAAGGCCTGTGTGATTCTGTCTTAGGAGTAGAATCAAGCATTATCGTTATTTAGGTATATATATTTTTTAAGTTATTTATTATTTGTTAAGTGGATAAGTACACTCTTTGCTGACTGAATGCTGCAGTGCAATTCTGTTATTTTTTTGCCAGCAAACGGCGACGATGTATGACGTCATTCCGTCGACGCAGTCTATTGTCTATATATTCATAGTGCGGTGCTACATTTTTCAATTGGTCAATTAATCAATGATTAATTTGTTTTTTTTTTATAATGGATGCTATTAAGATAAATGATATTAAGATAAAGTTAAACTATTGAATAGCCTTCATATTAAACCTTTAATTAAAATTGGTATATTCGGTATACAGGTCGTTGTTTTGGTCAGCGACGAGCGACTCAGGGTCGATAATACAAATGATACTTGTGCTAAAAAAAATATAAAAATATACTTATTTTTTTTTAATAATAAAATAAAAAAATATTTTTTTGAAAATCATGTAATAAGCTAAAGTGTAGACATAATACTCAACGGGAGTGCGAGGGAGTAAAGGGGTGGGCCGATGGCGGGTTGGGCCTAGCTCTAGTCTATGCACGTGCCGAGTAACCATACTTTGCGGTAATTTTATTTCAAATTGAATAAGGTATTTCTCAACGCATTTACAGTATTTAATGGAATTAAGTCCATTTTTGGGGAATATATTTTTGTACTACCGCTCCTGGGTCGCTTGTCGCCGACCAAAACAACACCCTGTATTAAGTTTTACTAAAATATAAAATAAAATTAGCCTTTATCTAGTTTCCATATCATAAGTTTGCTTAGCTTGGGATTACGGCTCAGATCATTAAAATAAATTAAATCCACCTGCAGAGCGCAGTTGATGTTTAAAATACAACTTCCAGTCCATTTTAATTCTTTTGACCAATTCAAGTATTTAATTGTTTCGACATGCAATAGTCCGGGAGGTACTGTTGCATTATAGGTAGTATTAATACGCCGATTGCCATCTTTTTCAATAGATCTTGAATGACTAATAAGTGAACCACGCATCAGCAATGCACCCGCGTTGGTTTTAGGGTTGGAAGGTTACGGAAGGGGTAAAATGTTTTTTTTTTACAAATTCATGCGAGCAGCTGACGCGTATTCCCCCCTCCACCATGCAGCAGACGATTTTTTTCAGCTCAATATGATGTCAAATTCTTAAAAATTCAAAAAATTCTAAATCATTTTATGTAAAATTTGCCGCCAAGACATATGGCTCGTACAGTCAAAAAGTTATCAGATCTCATGTAGAGCCAAGCCTATAACTCTACATGCACTAACTCTATAAGCCCTAACGTCACAAACTCTACACACCGTAGTCAAAATATGTGACTTGGCCGTTTCGCTACCGTCACATGGGAGAAAGGTGAAAAATGTATTCACAGTTCATTACTCATAGTTCGTGTAGTATTGAAACGGCCAAGCCATATATTTTGACTACGGTGTGTAGAGTTTGTGACGGTTTTATAACTTCTTTAAAAGTTTTATAATTTTTTTGTTGTTTGTGTACTAATACACGCTTACATACCAAGTTTCAGCTTTCTAGGACTTCAGGAAGTACCCTATGAGTTTTGATGATCATCAGTGAGTCAGTGACGAAATCGGGGTTTTTTAGATAGAGCTATGTTATTGAAACTTAATATGTTTAATAAGTTTACTATTGACATTATGTCCTGAGAATTTTGTTTATCTGGTACAATCCAAACCCAAGTTATGAGGGTTCAAAAAAACGACGAAGCGCTTCGAAAAAAGGTAGGTAGTGCCCTTTCGCTTCGCTTGGCTGTCTTGGCGGGGGGCACTTCCGTGCCCCCAGATATACTTTAGCTAATCTAAATCTAGGCACAGTTATTTTGTCTTTGTTTCTAGTGTTTCTATCGTGATAATCACTATTGACTGGAAACAAATTCATGTTTCTTCTTATGAAAATTCTAATTCTAATTCATCTTATGAAACAAGTTTGAGCCGGCGTACAAAGTTTTTTTTTACGAATGTGGTTGACCTTCTGCTCAATTAGCGGTGGGTGTGGGACCTACACCTACCGCTACTTGAGCAGACGGTCGGTTCACTTATTAGTCATATAAGATCAACTATCCTTACTATGACTTTTGTGTTTGCAACGCTACCTCCCGGACTAACCGCGTGAATGGAATGACGTCATGCGTCGTCGCCGGCTGCTGTTAAAAACCTTTCAGAATACCAAAGCAGGAAGAAGTAATATAGGGTTATTGGTAAAACGTTATTAATCTTACAGTATCTTGAGTGTAAAGATTTAACGTGAATAAACGCAAACTAACGCGTTTGAGTTTACCATAAATTACCACTAGAGGCGTTGGAGCATGGAAGTATCCATGCATTTACCTTATTATATTTTTTGTGGAGCACATAAACGCAAAGCCTAGAATTAACGGCTTTCAATTACTGATTTATTGCAGCTCACCATTACATGCTTTACGTGTTTTTCTTACCTAAGGATCAAACTCATTGCAGGCTTGGAGTTGGAACCCACGAGTATCGCCACTGTATTCAACGTGTGACCACTGAGCTATATAGCCCATCACAGACGTAGCTATAATATGTCAAAAATAAATATAATGTATGTAAATCACACAGACTACGTCGGACATATTCTCGCTAACAAAAAACTGTGTCTATGGAGTCGGCCACCTCTCACGCACACATTAGTTGGCTATTCCGCGGGAAACTAGAATCTGTCGCCGTTTACACAGAGCCGATTACCCGCGCTCAACTAATGTGTGAATGTGTGCGTGCCGGCTTGTACGTACAGCGTGGTGGCAGTTTTTTGTTAGCCAGAATATATCCGATTTTTTTTTAACATCCTTGGTAAATCATAGCAAAATCATGGCTAGGCATACAATATTACGATATATTTGCAATAATGATGCTGATTCTGTTGTTTACAACTAAACTAATTTAGTCTCAATATGTCTCTTTCTAACAAAGAACATATGAAAAGGATGTAAGAAATTTAGTCCTGTCAAATTAGTCCAAGCTTGTTTTCAATATAAAACGTCTAAATACCCGCAAATGAAGACGGCAAAGACTAATTGGTCGGCCGCATACTATAAGAAATTTTCTGTCAGAAATTTTCGGACGCCCGCCGGAAGGCACTTTCCCCATACATTTTGTTCTAGACCCCGCATACTATCCGAAAATTCTGACATAAAAATGTATGAGCAAGCGAATTTCTGACAGAAAATTTCTTATAGTATGCGGCCGGTCTAAATATGCTTTATCTTTTTTCGATAATGTTCGTAAGAAAGAGATGTGATGTGACTAAAATTTGTTTAGTGCGATTTACAATAGAATCGGCACCACTATCTTTGACTGACCGCACACGCAGATATAATATAGGTACCTATATATTTCTATGGTCTCCTCAACCTACACTGTAATTTATAATAAAGCACAGCTTTATACAACTACATAATTGGATCCGTAGAGGTCGAAAATTTGAACGTTTTCTTTTTATATAGATTATAGCTACGTCTGTGATGGGCTTAATCGCATTGAAATGCCACGACAACAATAAAGTATTTTTTTTTTTAAGATGAAAATTGTAAGGTCCATCAAGACCTTATTAATGCACAGTGGCTACGTTTATGGTTCATTTATAAATGACATTGCATTGGGAGCTTCAGAGACTAACTTCCCACTTGGTGATACAATTAAACGCGTTATAATACAGAGGAGTTTCCCATCGACGCGAACAGGCTATGTGGCCGGCTGGGGCATCACCGACGTGAGTCGCATTATGCTAAACGATTGTTATTTCAAAAATTTACGTAAAAGATTTTTTTTATAATTAACGTAGGTGACCCGCTGGGCTATTGCGTATCTTTGGTGGTAATCGTAACGAACACCATTAATTATTTCATCCAATGACGCGCACGCGTTACGACGCGACGATGGCCATTCGTGGGCCCTGACTGGATGAATATTATTAATGGTGTTCGTTACGATTACCACCAAAGTTACGCGGTAGAGCCCCCGGCCATTTAGATAACGTTTTGACAAGGACATCTCGAGTTTCATCATCATCTTCCTGTCCTTATGCATTCTGCATTTACCATTCTCGCACTCTTCTTTACCTTCAAATTGAGCATTCCCTTATAAGTAGGACATTATT
Source organism: Polyploca ridens (assembly GCA_951394255.1). Classification (NCBI taxonomy): domain Eukaryota; kingdom Metazoa; phylum Arthropoda; class Insecta; order Lepidoptera; family Drepanidae; genus Polyploca; species Polyploca ridens. The sequence goes on from OX596262.1 coordinate 9,840,525, forward strand.
TTGCGGTACATAGACATTCAAGTAATTTGATCAAACAGTTGCTGGTTCAAATAGTTTTATCAAATATACGAAAATTAATATTTCTTCATGCTATTTGACAACATTTTTGATCAAATTTCCCCACATACATTCATGCTAATTTGATAAAACTGTTTGAACCAGCCTGTTTGATCAAATTACTTGAACACAAAATTTCAAAAATTACGTAATTAAAAAGACCGCATACCAAAATTGTTATTTGATAAAACAGGGCTATGTTAATCGAAGCTCAACAATCCTGAAATCTGTGCAACAAGTAATTTTGTCAAAAGCCACCTGCGCTGAGCTTCATGCACCGCAAACTGGCAAGTTTTGTGCTGTGAATATACAACAGCCTAATACTCCTTCAAAGTAAGTAAACAATTTTAATGGAATTTGAATAGTACCTACACGTACAATAGTGATGATTCGTAAAACAATAATAATTTCAATAAGGGGCCGATCCTACTGAAAAGAGTTCTAGAGTTCCGAGTTCTGCATTACGCGTTAATTGTAATGTGGCGCCTTTTAAAGTAAAAAAAGTGTATGATGTGTGATCAGTAGCGAATATTGCAGAACTCTAGACTGCTTGCTGTGTGCACAATAGTCAACACGGAATGCAGAACTCGGAACGCGGAACTCTAGAACTCTTTCTGTGGGATCGGCGCCTAAGTCCGTCAGTTAGATTATCGAAACATATTGGTTTTTTTTTTGCTTTACCTAATCATTAAAAAGAAGAATGGCGAAATTGCATGTAACTCGGGACCCATTGATGATGAGGGGTAATGTTCACACTGGAAACTTATTAATAATTATAGAGCGTTGTAATAGTAACTAAAAAGCAGATGGAAAGTGAGTAAAAGTTAGGTGGAAAAAGGAATGAGAGTTGCAAGATATAACATTAATTACCTACCTACCTACTTAATATGTTTAGCTGTTTACAAAAGCCAAGTCACTTGCAAAACATTATCCACAGGTATGCTGGGTATGGTAGGTATCGATACCAATGAATCTTAATATAATCGATTGTATCAGTTATATTGTATTCATGTAATACTATCGATATTTTGTTTATTCCTATTTATTATCAATACTATGGATAGTATTACATACAACGATAGTAGTAGCTCAGAGTACATAAATACTACGTACAAGTAGTAGTAAGATTATTATTATTTATTTGTTCACGTAGTCAGCAAGCATCTCTAATCTCTAACTGCTTTGTTTTGCGTGAATAGGTATGAGGTAATTTGCTAAAAGTCTTAAAACTACTTAAACTATTATTGTCAATAATAATACCGCAACTTGTCAGATAATCGATAGTACCTACTATTGATAAGTATATAGACAAACTATCGACAGTTTTTCAGCTCTACTTGACTGTGGCAGATGTTGTTTGAATGGCATGCTCGTTGCGATTACTAAGTGCACGATGTATTTCATTTTAATAAATTAAAATCATTTATGTTTTGATTCCCATATTTTTCAGCTTTCAGCGACTCAATATCCTAACTAATCCTAATCTCATATTGTAAATGCGAAAGTGAGTTTGTTTGTTTTTAACCATCTTCAAAAAAAGGAGAGGTTCTTAATTCGGTTGTATTTTTTTTATGTTCGTTACCTCATAAATCCGTCATTTATTAACCGATTTGGAAAATTCTTTTTTCGTTTGAAAGGGTACACTTCCCGTTTGGTCCTGTTGTCATCATGTTTAATTTAGATGCCGGAGATCGCCATCGAGAGGCAAGGTCAGGCATTGGCAGTGAGCCTAGATGTGGCGAAGGCGTTCGATCGGGTCTGGCACCGGGGTCTTCTATCGAAGTTACCAGCGTACGGGTTTCCCGAGGGATTATGCAAATAGGTTGCCAGCTTTCTGTCCAGCAGATGCATAAGAGCCGTCGTTGACGGTAGCTGCTCCGACAGCATGGACATCAATACCGACGTCCCGCAAGGCTCTGTGCTCTCCCCAACACTGTTCCTTCTGCATATCAATGATATGCTGTCTATTGACGGCAGTAGTGAAATAGTGTAGTGTCTCCGATTGGGGCAGACTAAACCCCGCGTTCACCGCTAAGAAAACCCAATTTTCTGTGGCTCCACAATTCCAAAACACGTCCCTGAATAACAGTAAAGGCATGGGGATCCTTGGCGTCGACATTTCTAGCGAAGTTTTGTTTCGAAGTCACTGAGAAGACAAGGTTAAGCTGGCATCCAAAAAGCTCGAAGTGCTCAACTGAGCGAGGCAGTATATCACATCGGGGCAAAGGCTGCAACTTTACAAGTCGCAGTTCCGGCCTCATATGGAGTACTGCCGTCATCTATGGGCGGGGGCACATGGATACCAGCTTGATCCTTTAGACTCGGTTCAGCGACGTGCCATCAGAATTGTTGACGATCCCGAGCTCACAAGCGGTTTAGAGCCCCTCAGTCTGAGGAGAGACTTTGCCTCCTTATGTGTGTTCTACCGCTTATACAACGGACAGTGTTCTGTAGAATTGTTTCAGCTGATGCCCACGGCTACCTTCCATTATCGCAACTCTCGCCATCGACGGGGAGTCCATCCCCGTCATTTTCCTCACAAATTGTCATTATCGGCAACACCAACTTTTTTAAATGTTTAAATATTTTTAAAGATACTATATTTTTTGCTGTTCCTTTATCATAAACTAGTATATATTATACATATCTACTAATCTTACATTAAAAAGGAGCTGTTCCACGAGGTTAACAAAAATACTTTTTTTTATCAAGAATAATATTTTGAGGAGATCCACCCAGGGCTCGTGACGTCACTTTAGAAACTGTACCATAACGTGACGTCCTGACGTCCCCCCGCGGAACTTCAACACGATATATTCATATTTTTTTGTTTTATTCACAAAAGAAAAAATACGCCTCTAATAATTTTTGTTAATGTAAATGACGGACTAAATAGAATTGTTCAGTCATCTAACCTATTTATACATGGTAAGTAAATTAAATAAAAGGCAGGCACGAGCTGTGCACACCTCAGTGCAGTTGCTTATTCAATCGCTCCTGACGCTAATAATTAAGACTGTAGACGTGTAAGTCAAGTGATAATTTAATTGTGAAATTACAACAATAAACCTATCGGGGCTTATGAGGAGTTTCTTGCGTCGCTTCTTCTCCTCATATTCCCATATGAGGAGAAGAAGCGACGCAAGAAAGCGTGCGGGAGATTTCCGAAGCGATAGTTGGTATAAAGTTGTTTTATTGCCTGTACTACGCTCATTGAATCCACTGAACTCTTATCGTGGTCTTTATCGCTTGGCTGTCATTGACGCCGACATGTATATAGATAGCTACAGTAACCGCTTACCATCAGGCGTGCCGTATGTATAGTATACCTGTACCTGCCGTATCCGCGAGGCTGGTTACCACCCTCAAGCTGAATATCTACCGCCAAGCTCCTCTAGCTCCAGCAGCTGTACTGAAGGCACAACATCTTGATGTACTTGCCGCTTTCATCAACGTAATCGCTAAGTGATATTAAAACATACTTTTGATTATTTTCAGTGGTGACTCCGGTAGCGCTTTCATCACCAAGCAGTACCAACAGCTAGGCATAGTGTCATACACCGTGCAGCAGTATCCACTCCTTGAGTTTTACACGAATGTTTCTTACTACTACGACTGGATAAAAGCTAATACTAGACAGATTTTTTGTCATAAAAAATTAGCAAAATACATTCAACTTTAATAGCTGTGTTGTGTATTTTTTTGCTATGTATTGATGTATTGATTAATATATGTAGTTTTTACACAACAGTCACATTCAATGTCTTTCAATTAATCACTGGGCGTATACAGAATAAAATATATATGGACGACACTACCCAAACGTGAGACAGTTCCTCGGCACGCGCCTACCGCACACTCGTACTTTTATCCCGAGTATCGATCATGAAATGAAATGAAATGAAATGAAATTTATTTCCAAAAAGTTGCACACAAAACTCCTTATACGCTAAAATAAAAATAAAATACAATGTATGTTAAGGCTACTGCAAAGTTACGACTGTGGCAATCCCTTGCCTAAGGTCAGGCTTACAAAGGACAGCTCGTCTGCAGTAACCCAAAGAAAAAACTAATCCTAAAAAACCTTTTCTTTTTTGTTTTCTTTCCTTCCCTTTCCCTCTATACAAGCCTCTTATGGTGACTGTATTCTTTGTTGACTGTAGGTCAATTTGCATTGCCTTACAATATACTAATGTACACCAAATATCAAGTCAATCCAACCACTGTAAGTGGGTGAAATTCAACATGCAAGATTTGATTTTATTAGGACCTTATACATGATATATGTATTTGACTACAATCTCACCATTGCAAGTATAATGATGTAGCCGAGGGTGGTAAAGTGGTAATCACATAAAGCCTATAAAGGAACTGGCGCTCAAGTGCAGCTGTCGGAACACCCGCTAGGTGCCTGATGACAGATTTTCAACTTGAGTGTGGTAGCCAGCCAGCCGGGTACTACAAAGTACCCTACCACCATGCTATGGTATCCGCGGGATGTTTTCCTTCATCGAAATATCACGTTAATTGTAGGATTCGAACCCGGGACCATCGCCACGGCATTCGACGTCGCTACACTGAGCTATCATCACCGGTAATATACTACTGATTAATACAACATTGAAGCTCAATAACAAAAGTAAGTGGGTAAAAGTAAAATGAGCAGTTGGAGAAGGAAAACATTGTGTGGAAACCATACTAGTATTTGAAGGGATCGCTTTATAGTAACCGCTTGCCTGCGGTTGTAACGTATAGCTGACTGGAGAGATGCCTACGGTTTTAAAATTAATCTTTATAAAACGCAAGTCATAATTTTTGGCAGTTGAGGAAAGATATCAAAAATAAACTGGTCAGATCTACCTACAGTTAATTTTAGTGGAACAACTGTTCCTTATAGTAACAAAGTTATAAACCTAGGTCTAAATTATGGATCAATGGTGCCGATTCTGTTGTAAATCGCACTAAACAAATTTTAGTCACATCTCATCTCTTTCTTACGAACATTATTGAAAAAGGATAGAACATATTTTAAGTTGTCAAATTAATCTTTGCCGTCTTATTTTGCGTGTATTTAGGCGTAACCGCGATAGATGGCGACTAAATTTATATTGAAAATAAGCATTGGACTAATTTGACAGGACTAAATTTCTTACATCCGTTTCTTATGTTCTTTGTTAGAAAGAGACATAGTGACATTAAAATTAGTTTAGTTGTGAACAACAGAATCAGGGCCAATGTCTTACCTGGGGTCCTCAGATAGGAAAGATCCCTTTGAAAACTCCGAAATTTCTCTCTACTCTCTCTACAATTCATTTCACTTTACGGTGCACATGGATTGATCTTTATTGGATAAAATACAACCGATAATCCTAACCAATTCCTAATTCTAACTTCCTAACTATAATATAATAGATAATATTATGATCCTAACTAATATTATAAATGCGAAAGTGAGTTTGTTTGTTTGTTACGCCTTCACGCCTCAACTACTCAACGGATCATCATGAAATTTGGCATGCGATAGCCTATGGTATGCAAAAGGACATAGCCTACCTACTTTTACTACCGGGAACGCGGGGGACAGCTAGTATGCAATAAAACTCAAAATACACAAATTTATGAAAATAAAAACGAAAAAGCAACGTAACTCTGCAAGTTCCCGCCAAAAGGTCCAATCTCTTCATTGAGTTTTCCATAAAGGAACGCAGTGCATTTATCAAATAGGGTATTTGACGACAGTTCAAATCAGTAACTTTTAATTATACCTATGTCATAAACGATAGTTTATATAGTCACAATATTAAAAGCATAAAATGTACAACATATATGACGTTTCGGTGTATTTTTTGTGGTGTATGTTTTATACACTGAGTAGTGTTTTATTATAAATTGTTCACATTGTCAAATACCCTATTGATGCAGATTTTCTTGAGCTCGCGCTGAATAGTGCTCTTACGGTTGCTAAACGGGCAACAGGACTGAAAGATTGATCGTAGTCTTGTCCTTTCCTCTGTTTGTATCCTTTAACGACAAGACGAGCTTTACAGCCTAAACATAAACTTTGAAGGTCCTAACTTCGAAACTGACGGACTTTCATACAAACTTGTATCGCCTATTTTACCCCCCTAGGGGTGGAGTATCCAAAAATCAAATGGCAACACTGAATAATAATAAATGTAGTGATGTTTACTTTGAAAATGAAGGTCTTCCATTCACTACTTCATCCCCCTTTTCTGGGATCAGGCATGTTACGGATGCAGATATTTACACATTCGCGGATGCGGAGGCGGATATCTGAAGGATTATTTCTATGTGCAAAATTTCAAGTCTCTAGTGCAGCTGTTTGGTTTTACAAAAATTTTGAAAATGCCAAAACCGCGGATGAATTTCTTAAAATAGCAAAATGTAGACACAGAGCCACTATGGATATAAAAGCTAACAAATACATAAAAAGCAAAGATCAAGTACTACTAACAGACAATGCCCAAATTAGAGATAGGTGGTCCGCATATTACGAACAACTCCTTAACGAAGAATTCCCCATACTTTGCGAACCCATACACGGAGCCATACCCGAGATAGATGTGAACGAGGTTAAACACGCCCTATCCTAAATGAATAACCGAAAAGCTACGGGGCCGGACGAGACTGGCGACATGTGGAAGGCTGTCGGCCCGATAGCCGTAGGCTGGCTGACTATACTATTTAATATCATCATGGACACAAAACACATTCCGGCGTCTTAGCGTCAAAGCTTTCTACTACCATTTTATAAAAACAAGGGTGATGTGGCGCAGTGTGAAAACTATAGGGGCATAAAACTGACCTCACATACACTCAAAATATGGGAAAGAGTTATCAATAAACGTCTCACCAATATCTTAGAAATATCTCCGATTCAATTTGGCTTCACGGCATCCAGGTCAAACACTGATGCTATACAGACAATCAGGAACATGATGGAAAAGTACAGAATAAACAAAAAAGACCTACATCTAACATTTATTGACCTCGGAAAAGCCTTCGATCGAGTACCCCGTAAGCTAGTGTGGCAGACTATCCGTGCTCAAATGTACCAGAATATTACATAGAACTTGTACGAGACATGTACAACAATGTCAGCACGAAAGTCCGAAGCTTAGCCGGCCTTGGTGAGGCATTCGAAGTCAAAGTGGGCGTGCATCAGGCATCTGTGCTCAGTCCGCTACTATTTAATCTGGTCATGGACTACCTTACTAGGGATATACCATCCACGGCCGTAGACTATGCTGTACGCGGACGATATAGTTCTGGCTGCCGATACCGCAAGTAACTTGCAGGAACTCTTAAATACGTGGACGCACGCACTAGAAAAGCACGGCCTTGGGTTTAGCAGGAGCAAAACCGAATATCTGAAATGCCCTTTAAGCGGAAACGGTACATCTGAAACCATCTACATAGGGTCGACTCCTATTCCCGCCGAAGAGAAGTTCAAATGCCTTGGCTCTATGGTCATACCAGATGCTAACGTCAACGCTGATGTGACCTATAGAATCAACGTTGCGTGGCAAAAATGGCAATCACTCATAGGTGTGCTGTGCGATCCACGTATTCCAATAAAAACAAAGGGTAAAGTGTATAAAAAGGCAGTCCGCCCGGAGCTACTGTATGGATCCGAATGCTGGTCTACTAAGAAGACGCATGAACTAAAGGTCCACACTAATGAAATGAAGATGCTGAGATGGGCGGGAGGTGTAACTCGGCTGGACAGAGTCCGAAATGAATATACAAGAGGAAGCTTCAAAGTTGCGCCAATCGTGGACAAAGTAACAGAAAATCGCCTCAGATAGTACGGACATGTCAAAAGACGTAGCGAAGACCATGTGGTACAAATCGCATTAAACCTACCGGAACAAAAGAGAGGTAGAGGCCGCCCTCCTTTGACCTGGTGGTCCAAAATAGAACGAGACCTCAAGAAAGCCCAATTGCCCGAACCGACAAACCAAAATCGTCTGCCTTGGCGCAAGAATGTGAGGAGAACCGACCCAACCCCAAATAATGGGACCATGGGTAGGAAGAAGAAGAAGAAGAGTGCAGCGGTTTGGGCTGTACGTTGATATATCAACAATCAGTTTATCATTTTACGTATTAAGATGACGTTTTATGTAAACAAAATGTGTAAAAAAAACTGATATAAGTATATAAAATCCCATTTCATCGGCAAGTGTTGTGATCAAGTTGTGATAAATAATTTATTAATCACATACCTAATTTCATGTGTAGTTTTCCCAATTTTCGGGAAACTTTTATGATCTGCCACCCTACACACACACGCACCTACACCCTACACATACATCGAGGCTATCCTTATCGTATCTATATCGTCAAAACATACCTATTATTTGTTTAAATGTCTTTTACATTGTTTTAAGGGTGCGTATAAAGCAAAATAACAATCTTAGAAATGAAATTTACCCAAGTAAATAGTATTTAAATGAAAAAATATTTATATATGGGTATTTTCATTATATACGCGAGGGTTCTATCTGAGCAAAAACATAATGGAATGGAATTTCCTCGATAGAAAAAAATCACAAAGCTACCTCTAATAATAATGAATTTTCGGTTTATCTAATTAAGACAAAAATTCGATAAATAATATCACTAATATAAGACCTAGGGCTGCTACTAACGATTTTTTAAAATATTCTATACTTTACGAGTTATTTAGAAAATAAGCGCTTCGTTCATTTTTGTGCCGCGAAACACGCTATCTCCATCTCATCTCCACGCGAAGATTAGACATAAGTTTGTTTCATCTGACATTACCATATTTTTCTGGCTTGGTACGCACTCTTAAGGAGCTTGCTTCCTAATTTCGTTTTGGTACGGACTCCTAGAAAGCAATAAAAATGGAATCCAATTATGATATCAATTATAAAACAAATGAATGCTGCTTATCATACATGGAAAATTAAAAGCGACTATTAAAACTATAATACACCCAGTTTACACAATAAAGTTAAAAACGAGATGACATACGCGAAAATATTATATGTTTTGATACAATTTCTACTTGTTAAAGCTAATTATTCCAAAAGCGTTATGGAACCATACATAGTGGGTGGTGTATACACAGATATATTAACTTATCCACACACGGTGTTTTTAGAAATTAGTTGTGGATTTGAATTTATATGCGGCGCTGCTTTTATAAACCAAAGGATCTTGCTAACAGCCGCTCACTGCATTGAAGAATGCTCGATAAAAGGATTACATACAGTGACAGCTTATGCTGGCAATGAAAATATAATGGAGGTAGTTAATATTAAACTTGTCATATACGTCCCATCCGCGAGCCAACTGGTTAATGACAGAACTAGCTGTTCTATTATAAATTCATCATCATACGCGAAAGTACTGATACTTATACAGACTATCTTATCGATAACTATCTTGAAATAAGCTACTCGCATATGAATAGTAAGTATCTATCTAAGTAAAGAAGCGACCATCTAACAATTAACCCAAAGAAGCGCATGACGATCATTTTGCTTGAAATCTATTCCGCCAATTTCCCACCATCGACAATGCGCGTTGATTGACTAACTCAAAAACACATGCGCTCTGATTGGCCAAGTTAAGAACACACGATGCTGTCATTAGTCCTTAATGTTAAAAATCAACGGACTAGTTAAGGAATTGAATTGCTCGGTATTACAACTCGTACTAGACCTTGCTGCGATCGCCAATTTTAGCGATTATAAGGATAACTTTATCACTTATCGATGTACCTATTTTATGGATAGGCATGTGTTTGATTGACCACATCACATTGTTAAATCATGATGTGGTCGACGGTAGTAAGCACATAAACAAAGCCTAGAATCTTCGACAATAACTTTAAATCGATGCCAAGAATTTAACAGACTTTCAATCGCTGAAAGCAGCACACCATTAGATTTATGACAATAGATTTCAACTTGAAGGTGGAAGCCAGCCAAGGGGTTCTGCGAAGTACCCTGCCACTGTGTTATCACGGTTTCTTTACCTTAAGATTAAACTCATTGCAGGGTTGGAACCCACGAGTATCGCCACTGCATTTGACGTCACAGCCACTGAGCTATATAATCGCCTTGAAATGCCATATCGAAACTCGACTAAAGTTTTATTTTTTTAAGGTCCAAATTGTAAGGTCCGTCAAGATCTTATTAACTCACAGTCGCTACGATTCTGAAGAACTCATAAATGACATTGCATTGGGAGCTTCCGAGGCTAGCTTCCCTCTCGGTGATACAATGAAACGCGTTATAATACAGAGGAGTTTCCCATCGACGCAAGCAGGCTCTGTGGCTGGCTGGGGCTTGACCGACGTGAGTCGCATTTTCTTAAGCGATTGTTATTAAAGTTAATCATAAAAATTCATTTTTTTTTATTAACTGACGTATGCGACCGGCCATTTAGATAACGTAAGAGATCACCGTAGTCTATTGAAGCTCGCAACACCAGGGGTATCGCTCGCGCGTTGCCGAACTTGCAAAAATCTATTTGCACCCTTTTTGAAGAACCCCATCCAAGCTTTACTCCCTTGGGAAAACCATGGCGGGGAGCTCGTTGCAAAGCCTGAGCGTCCATGATAGGAAGCTTTACAAACACTTTTTGAGCAAACCATTTTAGTTCCAATATGTGAGGATGGACTCCCAGACGATGGCGAGAGTTGTGATGGTTGAAGGTTGACGTGAGCACTAAGTCAAACAATTCATCAGAACGCTGTCCATTGTACAGGCGGTAGAAGGCACATAAGGAGACAAAGCTTGGACAAGGACATCTCAAGTTCCTTCATTATCTTGTCACGACGTAAGCTTTAGCTTACGACCGGAACATACGAAATAGTAGTAGGTAATGAAAGTTAGTCTGTCTTTCATAAAGTTTATTGATAGAAATGAAAACCTGTAACAATGAAATAATAAAACGATAAAAAACACTTCTAAGATTTTATCGAGAGAAAGGAGAGGTGTGGGTATAAAACTACGGAACTTACCCCAGATGGGCTCCACGAGATACACTTTTTATATAGGTAGGTATGAGGTAGGTACTGATGAAGAAGGATACTTTCATTTATTTATAAGGTTGATGACAAGAATTACACAGCACTTAATAATAGATAGAACCTGAGGAAAGGTTTCCTCAATGAACTGTATTTGATATTAAATGTCCAAACCATAGTTCCAAACATGTTCCAAACTGGGTTTATTTGGTAAGATGTCTCTCGATAAGGCTGATTGAATGAAAATTTTCATGAACATGACATTTATATGAACATTTGAAAATTTAAATAGTGTATATGACCGGAAACAATAATTTAAATAAGAAAGAGTTCGCTTAATTACAATCTTCCCGCCCTTATCCCAAGTGTGGTCGGCAAATGCATTCTTCGGCATTCATTCTCCATGTACCATTCTCACACTCTTCTTTACCTTCAAATGTAGGCTACATTGGCAGGTATACGAGGTAAAGCTGTATAATACCAACAATTTTATTTGCTAAAACAGGAGAATTCATCGAATTTCTCAACACTCCTGAAATCTGTGCAACAAGTAATCATATCAAGAGCCAGCTGCGCTAAGATTGGAGCACTGCATCCTGGCATGTTTTGTGCTGAGAATATATCACAGCCTAATCACCCTACATTGTAAGTTCATATTTTTAATGGAATTAGAGTAATATGGTACAATACAATACAATACAATACTGGGTGGAGATTTCGAGATGGCATATTTTCGAAATCTATGTTGGATTAGTCATGCTGAACAACTTTTATTATGGGACCAACACTGAATACTCTTCATACATTATGATCGAGCAAGGAATTTTGTAAGAAAAGTAAAAAAAAAAGTTTGCGATTTCGCTATTGGTCCCATAGTAAAAGTTGTCAAAAAGGATACCCGACCAACCTGGGGGGAGCGGCCAGGTTATGCCGGACTTGTACCGGCTAAAACCCCACGGTGATCGCTATTTGCGCTACAGAGGGGGGCGGGTTCTCGTGCAGATCGCGTACCTGCACAACCCTCCACGCGCGACACTATGGTAGCCCGTCCCGAGGGAAGTGTGGTACCTCTCCCCAGCACCCTCGCAGTGCAGTCGTAACCTCAACGACCCATCGTCTTCCTCGGGGCGGCTTTTGGCCGTTCAGGGCTCCCGCCCCGATTGTCCACGACCCCGAAGGTCCCCGTTTAGTCGCCTTTACGACGGTGTTCTTTTACGCCTTGCCTGTCGTAAAAGACGTAAAAGAACACCGTAGCTGTGAACCAAATTACACTGTTCTGTCCCCCCCGCTTCCGGCACAGCGTCGCCTCTCAACCCGTTTTTAAACTGATAATGTCTAAAAGCTACAGTAACCGCTTACCATCATATGTATACCTGTTTGTTGCCTTAGTTAAACAAATAATATACTACCTTAGTATAAACTAATATGAAGGTAGTTGCTAGTACCCGCCTGTCTGGGTACGGCCATCAACCTGAACATCTGCCGCCAAGCACCTACTAGCTCCAACAGCTGTACTGAAATTCTAGTTTCTTTATGAGCTTACCGCTTTCATCAACGTAATCACTAAGCCAGTAATATTTCATTATACTTCATTGCTTCGTCCTCGAGATTAGATACATAAATTTGTAGTACCACGTCTAGGAATCGCCAATCTACCACTAAGTTGAAAGCAGAGTGAAACTGCTTCTATTTTTATTTTTTTTGTGGGTATTTTGATATCTGCCTCCTGCCGCCCGGACTGACCGACACTCATTCGCGTTTTAGTGCCTCGTCGATCACCACGTTATTCTTTGTTTTTCGCAAAAAAAAGTTTAAAAACGATGCCGAAACGTAGTCACAGAAACGATAGTGATTATCTACGCAGAATACGAGCACACTTAGACATATCGTCAAATTTTAAATTGTGTTGTGTACATATTATGGTGATGTTACTTTCATATCTTTTGGAATCCCAAATAATGGGCTTATGCGTATAGTGACTGTGTACATTTGAAAGGAATGTTACCTTCACGTTATTTAATGATATTGTGAATAGTTTAATAAGGACTATATCCGTATCAAACTTTGACATATAGTCAAAATTCCAATGTTACCTTCATATCATTTGGAATCCCAAATAAATGGGCTATTGTTAGTGACTGTGTACATTTGAAAGGAATGTTACCTTCACGTTATTTAAAGATATTGTGAATAGTTTAATAAGGACTATATCCGTATCTCACTTTGACATATCGTCAAAATTCCAAACTGTGTTGTGTACATCTTATGGGGATGTTACCTTCATTTCATTTGGAATCCCAAATAATGGGTTATTGTTAGTAATTAGGTATGTACATTTCAAAGGAATGTTACCTTCACTTTATGCATCAGATTGAAAAAGATGGTAATAGTCACGTGCCAATTTTTTGTGAACTATTGCCGCGTTACCATCTAGGACCACGGCAGTGCCCCATTAGCCAAGTCGAACAAGAGTCACAGGTGAGTTACTGTATTTTCAAATTGAAAACTCGTTGCAAAATCAGACATTTTAAACGCTTGGTAGGCCTTATCATTTTATCTTGCCCTGCAGTAGGTTGGATATTTACCAAGCAAATGGAAAGATGCAAATATCTTGCTAATACAGCTTTTGTAATACGAGTAGACATGAGCGCGCCGATCAGTAACAATAGTAGCAATAATCCTACTTTCCATGGCTGTCGAGATTTGCGTGCTACATTATTTTGTAAAAAATGTATTTGTAAAACGAAAATTCATTGTATGTATGGTAAAAGTTTTATATCAAGGTCACGCCGCCGACGCCGCGGCCGCCGACGCCGCCGACTGATTGTATATCGGCGCTCATGTCTAAATACAAGAAGCTATGATAGTTTTATGTAATTTTATGTCTTTACCACAGTATTTACTGGATGACTATACTTAGTGGAAAAATTCTATTGATGTCGCAGTTAATCCCTTAACCCGTTGGTTCTCGCGAGGGACGCGCGTCCTATTATAACAAATGATGTCATTGTTATATTTTTAACCGCGAGCCAAGCGATTAAGACTGGACAGCTATTGCTTAGAAATGTTTTCTGATATCAGCAAAAAAGGGGGGGCGTAGTATATGGTGAGGAGACCGCCAGCGGCCAGTGGAGTACCAATAAAAAAAAATAAAAAAAAATATATAATAATAATTATTTATAACTGATTATTACTGATCGATCAGATCAATCTCAAATATTAATTATTTATTATCCAACTTTGAAATAATAAAACTATACTAAATAATAACTTAATCTAAATAATAATAAACGTTTAACTAAAAATAATTTAGTAACCATTACTGTAGAAGAGCTCCAGTCAGGTACATCCACCTCGATTACTCAAGTCGCGGTGACGGACTCACCGCAGCCGCAGGCAGAACTATCCGTCGAAACAAGACTGGATCCGGAATTAGATGAGGAGATTCTTAATTTATTGGGAGAAATGCCTTCGAAAGATAAAATATATGGACTGGATATTCGAGCTGAGTTAGCTGTGCGATGGGAGCACATCGCTCAAAAATCATCTTGTTCCCAAGGATTGCACAAATATCGACGCATCCAAGCCTAATCCGAAAATTAGAGTGCCCTTATCGGAGATACTCGTTAAAAAAGACAAGGCTTTAGATAATAAGCAAATACAGTTCGCAGTAAGTATATCATGCATCAGTGAAATTCTCACTTGATTGTTGTCCTTAAAACATGAAGATCAGAAAATAATAGAATTATTGATCGAAGCTGGTCGCCTAATGTGTGACTCACAACACAACGAATCTATTACAAGAAGGCTGCAAAAAGCAATATCGAAATCTGGTGCCGAGATAAAAATGAATGCACCAATTAGGATGGTTAATGCAGTGCAGAAACAAGAACTGGCTCCTACCCAAGCTTTATATCAAGCCTCCGCTCCTAGCAGCCAGGCAGGCCGGAGCAGCGAGGAGATTCGAGTCGACCACACCCCGCCCACGGCAGCCGCAGCCGCCATGACATCCGCCGCCGCGATCGTGACACTACCCAGCCCTGCGTCGGTAAATCCGGTAGGTTTCGCAGGGCAATTATCTTATTGTTACGATCAATGGCGATTGATAACTAAAGACCCCGTCACACTACTTATGATGGGTCAAAAGTGATAATAATAATAATATCTTTATATCAGCAAAAAAAAAAAAAAAAGCCAAATTTTTTAATACAAAGGTATGAGATACCTTTTTTCCAAACCGGTTTCTCAATCATATGAACCGAGTCCACCTGTCTTATCCGCATCCGAAACCCTTCAATACAGAAGGTACAAATAAAATTCATCACTGATCTTATTAAGTAGTGAAGATATATCACAATGTAAACCATGTGGAGGACAGTTTCTCTCTAGTTATTTTCTTATCAAAATACCAAATGGTAAAACGTATGTAATGGTAACAGATTTATTATATAAAAATTCTTTCCACGCTAGCGGATAAAAAGCACTTTTGCCTTATAATAAATTCAAGTTCGAGGATAAATTGTAACTATTCAATGTCCTTTCGTATTTTTCAAAATTATTAAGAACCAGTAGTTTGTTTACACAAATCATTACGTTATTTGTCATCTATTTACTTAATGTATTATTTCTAGAAAAGATCAAAATTGCAAAAATAATATATCAAACATACAAAAAACTTTTGATTCTACGATTTATAATCAATATCGAAAAGAGCTATATAGTTCCAAATACCGTGTGCAATACTTTGGCTTTCCGAAAAATACTAAAACACGTTAGATTGATTGAAAATAAGCGATATTTAATTAAATCGTATTAATTACTTAGTGGCAGTTTTCTTAAGATTACAATATTAGTAAAGGACTTCCAATATTGACAGATTTTGTATCGACATCACTACTATTTCGTACATACATCAATCGTATGGTTAGTTTTCCACATCTCAGTGGCAGTGATGTGAGTGAAGCTCGCGGAATGCTTGTATTCGATTCATACATAAGTTCAAAAGAAAACGAAATAGCAGTCACGAAAATCCGATCCCGATACCGAAAATGATTGTAATTTGTCAATAGTCAACCAAATATTGACCTTTTTGCGTCTCGTATGAATACAAAATGCGAAAAATATGTCTCATGGAATAGAGAATAGATTTACATTAAATAGGAAAGATCTTTCTTTTTATGTTTATCCTCCCTTTTGTTTTGTTACATTTAAAGTTTTAAGAAAAATTATAACAGATCAAGCCGAGGGTATTGCCGTGGAACTATTTTGGGCCCACGTAACCCTGGTTTCCCCTATTTTTTGAATGAATTCAATTTAGACTTATTATCTGTTTCCAACAGTAACCCAAATATCACATTGATATTATAGTAACCTCCCTGTCAGAAAGTTCGATAAAACAATAGGACGTGCGTTGGGTGACCTTCTTATAGAAGTACAACTTTCTTATTGAATTAAGGCGCGGACAAACTACGATTTTGACAGGACTCGTTCTTCACTGGAATAGGGTTGAAAATGGTAAATCATAAATGTGTCGACTCTATGAAATGGACTGTTATTTACGGGTTTTCTTTAGATTATACAGAATATACGCATTAAATTGAATAAGTGTCCGGTTAACATTCTAATATAATTCTGTATCTTATATATTCTTAAAAATAAAATTGTTGTCATCGCTGAAAATACGGAGAATTTCGACGCGAAAGATTTTTTTAGACGTAACTTAGGATTTTTTTATTGGGAATATCAAAGCACTTTTTAATATTCTATTCGGTTAACATTTTTCTCAAAACCCTCTTCTATCCACAGTATTTTTTTGTGTTAGGTATTTCATTGCGTTACGTCATACTCGACTCTCAAAAAAACCCATTTTTGAGATTTGAGCTTAGACCCGGCCTTAACTTGTCACGCGCGATGACCAGACAAAACTTGAGACTTGCCAGAGTTAAAATTTATATGGAACAGTAACAAAATGACAGTTAATATTAAACCTTGTGTCTTATACGTCACAGTGGCATTTCGCGCACAATGGCTGCGGTTCCCCTTAAACACAAACGGTCTGTTTAAGGCGCGCAGCGGGTTAAGTATTTCAGTTACGTAGTAACTATTTAGTAATCTGTGATTTCAGTCCGGATTACAATACGAATCATTACAACAGTCATCGCTCCGCTATGTCATTGATCTTACGATCGAGAGTAGGGTCTTATGACCCTGAATAGGAGTTTCTATAGACTTCGCCCTCCAGCTCCCAAGTATAACGTCACTGGGATCCATCATTAGTTTAGATTAGCTTTACAGATTACTAAATAGTTACTACGTAACTATTTAGTAATCTGTGATTTCAGTCCGGATTACAATACGAATCATTACAACAGTCATCGCTCCGCTATGTCATTGATCTTACGATCGAGAGTAGGGTCTTATGACCCTGAATAGGAGTTTCTATAGACTTCGCCCTCCAGCTCCCAAGTATAACGTCACTGGGATCCATCATTAGTTTAGATTCCTTATCGAATTGGTATCCTAATAACAATTTCAGTTTAGAGTATTTAACTAAAAAGATTGTCACTCTACTCATGCTGGTAACCGCTCAAAGAGTACAGACGACAAGTAAAATAATATAATTTAGAAAATATTATAGTTGTTAATATCATAATCATTATACAGGGTGATTTTGAATTACTTAGCTATTTTAAAGGAGTCGACTCATTAATAAAAATAAAAAAATACATGTTTTATTTTTAGATATAATTTTTATAGAAAAAAATAAAGTTATGACGATCCAAAGTTTTCTCAAAATTACGAAATCGTTGGTCGTACCGCGCGCCAATGCGCTACGTCACTTAGCTGTCAACAACCGAGAATGTTAGATACTGCCTATGTATGCGAAAACACGAACATCATCCAAATTAAATATCCTATACATAACTCTAGGTATTCTTACCCGTTTAAAATTTATAAAATGAAGCCACAAAAATACGGTAACTTAATTTTATTATTAACTCAATAACAAACATACTAATCGTATCACAATTCTAACATATGCATCTTTGTAACACTTTAAAACTTTAGGGCCAACTTAAGGCTAATTTAAAATCACATTGAACTGAATTTTGCAGTTTATTGACCACTTATTATTTGGTTTTAAATAACAAACTTCCAGTGATCTGCAACCACAGAGCGCACAGTTGGGTGGGATGGCGGGCGCCGCGCGGCATCTTATGTGAGGCAGAAGCCCTCCATTGATCAAACTGATAGTGTACTCCAGAGAGTTCCATAATTATTCAATTAAATTAAAAATATTTTTTATCACCCAGAAACGACTGTTGATCTTCTAAAACGTTGCCCTAGCAACCAGTAACCAGAGAATACCTGCGTGCGCAACTCAAAATATTTTTTTCCATGATAAGAAATTATTTCAAATAGGTTGACATGAAGTATTAAGCTGAACGCACACCTAAACACGCCGTAACAGATGCACACGCTGCATTTTTATTTTGATTCTTTGTATGAAATTAAAAGAGAAGGGAAGAGAGGTTTCGTATAAGGACGCTTCCACACGTCAGACAATCGGTAGTCCAATTGTCATTCCGATTTGAGGCCTTTAGAGCGGCTTTGTAAGACGAGTGCTTTGTTAGTAAGGAATTCAAATGAGAAGAACATTTGAATCTCTCAAATCGAAAGAATTTATTCTCTTATAAAATTGGATCCACCGACTGACATCAGACCTTTTTAGCGAAATAGGCAAGTTTAGAGTTTATTTCTAGGATAGGTTCGTTTAAGGGTTATTAACCAAGTCAAACGTTTTAAAAAGCTATGCTGTTTTCTGCTAACAAAGCTGACATTCAAGTTTTCTTCTCTTTCCGACATAAAGTCGGCCGGCGATTGTATGATGCGTGCGGGCTGCCTAATGTATTGTTAATAATTACACTGGTCAACAAGGTTTTTGCCCAGTGATAATGAGTTGTAATATCAAGAAGTACGCGGTGACTATTCATCAATCATAGATGTTTCAAAGCTGGCTTAGTTCGATTTTCTGAGTTATGCTCATGGTGTGCTTGTTGTAACATGTATTGGGTGTCAGCCGCGCGTACCCACGAAAGAGTTCTTTCTTGTTCAATGGCTTATATCTAACGAGTATGATATACAGAAACAAACTTGTGTGCAGTGTTAAATTTGAATCTACTAAATGTGAAGTGTTAAATCTATAGCTAGCAAATAGTTTGAATAGTGTATTTTTTAGCTTTCTAAGTGAGTTCTGACGTCAGAAAAGTTTGGCCACCCAGGAAAAGATTCATTCCAGTATCAGAAAATATACTCCATCCACCATTAGATCAACAACAGAGCATTATTGTGCCACCTTTGCATCTAAAATTGGGAATAATGAAAAACTTCGTTAAATCTCTTAACCGCGAAAGTGACGCTTTTCAATATGTTAAAAATGAGTTTCCAACAATTACAGAAGGAAAGTTAAAAGAAGGAATTTTCATAGGGCCTCAAATAAGAAAGTTGATAAACGACAATACTTTCAACAGTAAATAGAATAAAGAAGAGAGTAAGGCTTGGAAATCCATGGTACACGTTTTTACTAATTTTCTCGAAAATGTGAGAGCTGAGAACTATAAAACACTTGTAAAAGTTATGATTGAAGCTTTGCACGTTATTGGCTGTAAAATGTCCCTCAAAATATATATTCTGGACTCACATTTAAATTTTTTACCTCAATGTATGGGAGACGTTAGTGATGAGTACGGTGAGCGTTTCAACCAGGATACAGCAGGCATGAAACAGCGTTATCAGAGAAAGTGGAACCCTGCTATGCTAGCAGACTATTGTTGGACGTTAAAAAGAGAAGCTGTAGATCTCGATTATAAAAGAAAAAGTATTTTAATGTTACACTTTTAAAATTAAACAATGTATTAATATAAGTAAACTTTTAACTGAGCTGTAAGTCTTTTATTGATATCCACAAAAAACCCGAGCTAACTAAGACATAAAATTATTACCACTGTGAACGTTTTTTACTGATCTCTTAAAATCAGTTGAATTCCTCTCATGGGTTTGCAAAAGTTGTTTTTTTGTTGACCAGTGTTATTGAAAGATAAGTTTCCTCCTTAGTGAAAATGAAAAATAGAATTATGTAATAATGAAAAATATTTAGAAGATTTTAATGAATGACAGATCATGGATTTAATATATTAAATCCATGTGACAGATTCGATTCAATGACAGTTTTTATTAATCAAAATACTCGAAATGTAAACAACATTATGAAGAGTTTATTACTGATATTACTTAATTTTGTGAATGGAAAATAGAAAAAGAATATGGTGAAATTTTAGTAGGTATTAAACACAATTTTCACCTCGTGCGCGTTACGAAAGTATTCACGTATTTCCGCAGCATATTTCAATGTTCCGGTGACGTCTACCGGCTGAAGTTCAAGGTCATCTACTTGTTAACGTTATCCAGCAATGTGGAGTATTTAGGATATTCTTACTACAAAATCATGGAAAAAAAAAGGTTCTTTTTTTTGCACGGATGTGTTCTATTAGTGATTCTGATCCGAGGGAAAAAAAATAGCCAAGTAATTCATAATCACCCGGTATATCTATCAAAATAATAATCAATCTATCAAAATACATGAATTAATTAAAACATCCCGACTGTGTTCGAATCAATTTAGTGTATATTCCATTTTACAAAGACCGATCGAAAAATTGTCCGGTGGAAGCGTTATTAGCATAAAAAATATGTTGAATTTACATATGTTGTACTAATACAATTAATCAAATTACCTATTTAAGATAATTCTTAGAAATAAATAATGATCTGACTCCACCAGACATGCAGTCGCTCATACAACTGGTGTCAATATAAATACAACCAGAAATACTGCTGGAAAATGTAGCAAATTCTACTGTCTTCGCAAAATTTTATCGAAGAGATGTTCAGTGTAATCAATCAGATCAGTTTGCTTTCACAGTCTTAAACGCAGAACCTGATTTAAATGATAAAATCATTGTGTTTTTTAATTTCAACTATAAATAAATATAAATATAACTATAAATAGTTTAATTTACTATGGTTGATGTAACCATAATTTCTTATAAAGTCTCGAATTAGTTTAATTTTGTTAAATGGCAAAAACTTTGTTTTTACTTCACAAAAATGACAAATTATATAAGTACCTATACCAATAATTACATAAGTACATTTATTTTTTGATAGTTACAAATATCAAAAACATAACCCTCTTTCTGGGTCAGTCGGGTCAAAAATAAAATAAAATTAGTGTTTTAATATTTCACTATCTTTCAAAATCTACAAATTTATGTATCTAATCTCGAGGACGAAGCAATGAAGTATAATTAGTGATTAAACGAACTTACCTGAAGTGAAGTTCTATCAGAATTATACGAGTTGCTTCGTCCGAAGAGATTAGCTCCCTCCCAGCCCTATAACCCCCATATAAAGTGAAATATTAAGATTGCAGGCTTTCAACTAAATGAGTGTCGGTCAGTCCGGGCGGCAGGAGGCAGATATCAAAATACCCACAAAAAAAAAAAAAAAAAATAGAAGCAGTTTCACTCTGCTTTCAACTTAGTGGTAGATTGGCGATTCCTAGACGTGGTACTACAAATTTATGTATCTAATCTCTTCGGACGAAGCAACTCGTATAATTCTGATAGAACTTCACTTCAGGTAAGTTCGTTTAATCACTAATTATTTTCAGCGGTGACTCCGGTAGCGCTTTCATCACCAAGCAGCACCAACAGCTAGGCATAGTGTCATTCAGGGTTGCGAGCTATCGAAGCCGCACGGTCTACACGAATGTTTCTTACTACTACGACTGGATTAATGCTAATACTAGACAGATGTATTGTTATAACAAAATTGCAAAATACATTCTACTTTAATAGCTGTGTTATGTTTTTTTATTATGTATATACCTGTGTTTGACTACAATCTCACCATGGCAAGTAATGATGTAGCGGAGGGTGTGTTTATTTAAGCACACAAAGCCTATAAAGGAACTGGCGCTCGAGTACATATGTCGGAACACACCGGTATAGAAGCTTGATGACCGATTTTCAACTTGAGGGTGGCAGGGCAGCCAGCCAGGCGGGTACCATAAAGTACCCTCCTACCACCGTGCTTTGGTTTCCATCACCGAAAGCTCAAGTTCATAGTAGGATTCGAACCCGGGACCTTCGCCACGGCATTCGACGTCGCTACCACTATCATCACCGGCAATATTAGACAACATTGAAGTTCAATCACAAAAGTAGGTAAAAGTAAATTGCCACCAAAATCTTCAATTCGTCGTCTTAAACGATCAATTCTTGTATATATGTATTTATAATAATCATTTAATCGAAACGGAATAGCGACATAAAATTAGAGAACCCTGTATCCCATACTAGGGCAACCTGTGTTGTGGGATTCAGTACCCTCTTCGCCTTCATATGTTTGTCTCTTTTTGTTACATGGATGGATATATGCTGTAACAGTGCGGCCGCCGAGAAAATGCGATTCTGACACCTGTTAATCCTCTTGCAATGGGATTTTCACAGGATGGTTCAGTATTTTCTTATGCATAATTTAATGTAAGTCCCATCTTAATCAGATCAGATGTTTACTAGTGGTCCAAAAAGTGGTCGAAATTCTAAAATATTCATCAAAAAAGGATTCGAAGATGTTTGTTGGGAGCCTGACATACTCATCAGGCGCCATTCGTTGTTTTTTTACAAGCTTTTATTTAACTTGCAATGTATGTATGTATGTTTGTTTGTTTGTTCGGGTGTAATCTTGCAAGTCGAATTTCACCCACTTCCAGTGGTCGGATTGACCTGATATTTGGTGTACATTAGTATATTGGAAGACAATGGAAGTACAGTCAACAAAAAGTACAGTCAACAAAAAAAGCTTGTATTAAAAATGAAATTTTTAACAAAAACTTATTTTAAATGGTGGCGCACGAATAAACCCATACATCTACATCGATTGGGGACACTCATACAAACAAAAATGACTAGTGTCTATATCCTAAAATATCGCGTTATAGATTTATTTGCAAAAACTAAAAACTATGTTTGACAACTTTAATAACCATGAAAAATTACTCATTACAAAGAAATTAGAAAGCAATAAAATTGGAATCCAATTATGATATCAATTATAAAACAAATTAATGCTGCTAATCATAAGTACTATCCGCCATATTTAATGGAAAATTAAAAGCGACCATTAAAACTATAATACACACAGATTGCACAATAAAGTTAACACGAGATGTCCTACGCGAAAATATTATGTTTCTTTATACAATTTCTACTTGTTAAAGCTAATTATTCCAAAAACGTTATGGAACCGTTAATAATAGGTGGCGAATACACAAATATATCAAGTTATCCACACGCGGTGTATATAGCAATGGATTGTGATGGAGGTACAGGTTCATGCGGCGCTTCTTTTATAAACCAGAGGATCTTGCTAACAGCTGCTCACTGCGTTGAAATGTGCTCGATAAAGGGATATGATACAGTGCACGCTTATGCTGGCCATGAAGATACAAATAAGGTAGTTATATTAATATTATATGACCGATTCCCAAGCTTGCTTTTGCTGAGAGGGACCGGCTCTCACATTACAGAACACCTTTTATTCTGTAATCTGAGGACCGTATTCAGTTATCACTATTTTCATAAAGGCCTGTGTGATTCTGTCTTAGGAGTAGAATCAAGCATTATCGTTATTTAGGTATATATATTTTTTAAGTTATTTATTATTTGTTAAGTGGATAAGTACACTCTTTGCTGACTGAATGCTGCAGTGCAATTCTGTTATTTTTTTGCCAGCAAACGGCGACGATGTATGACGTCATTCCGTCGACGCAGTCTATTGTCTATACATTCATAGTGCGGTGCTACATTTTTCAATTGGTCAATTAATCAATGATTAATTTGTTTTTTTTTTATAATGGATGCTATTAAGATAAATGATATTAAGATAAAGTTAAACTATTGAATAGCCTTCATATTAAACCTTTAATTAAAATTGGTATTTTCGGTATACAGGTCGTTGTTTTGGTCAGCGACGAGCGACTCAGGGTCGATAATACAAATGATACTTGTGCTAAAAAAAATATAAAAATATACTTATTTTTTTTTAATAATAAAATAAAAAAATATTTTTTTTGAAAATCATGTAATAAGCTAAAGTGTAGACATAATACTCAACGGGAGTGCGAGGGAGTAAAGGGGTGGGCCGATGGCGGGTTGGGCCTAGCTCTAGTCTATGCACGTGCCGAGTAACCATACTTTGCGGTAATTTTATTTCAAATTGAATAAGGTATTTCTCAACGCATTTACAGTATTTAATGGAATTAAGTCCATTTTTGGGGAATATATTTTTGTACTACCGCTCCTGGGTCGCTTGTCGCCGACCAAAACAACACCCTGTATTAAGTTTTACTAAAATATAAAATAAAATTAGCCTTTATCTAGTTTCCATATCATAAGTTTGCTTAGCTTGGGATTACGGCTCAGATCATTAAAATAAATTAAATCCACCTGCAGAGCGCAGTTGATGTTTACAATACAACTTCCAGTCCATTTTAATTCTTTTGACCAATTCAAGTATTTAATTGTTTCGACATGCAATAGTCCGGGAGGTACTGTTGCATTTTAGGTAGTATTAATACGCCGATTGCCATCTTTTTCAATAGATCTTGAATGACTAATAAGTGAACCACGCATCAGCAATGCACCCGCGTTGGTTTTAGGGTTGGAAGGTTACGGAAGGGGTAAAATGTTTTTTTTTTACAAATTCATGCGAGCAGCTGACGCGTATTCCCCCCTCCACCATGCAGCAGACGATTTTTTTCAGCTCAATATGATGTCAAATTCTTAAAAATTCAAAAAATTCTAAATCATTTTATGTAAAATTTGCCGCCAAGACATATGGCTCGTACAGTCAAAAAGTTATCAGATCTCATGTAGAGCCAAGCCTATAACTCTACATGCACTAACTCTATAAGCCCTAACGTCACAAACTCTACACACCGTAGTCAAAATATGTGACTTGGCCGTTTCGCTACCGTCACATGGGAGAAAGGTGAAAAATGTATTCACAGTTCATTACTCATAGTTCGTGTAGTATTGAAACGGCCAAGCCATATATTTTGACTACGGTGTGTAGAGTTTGTGACGGTTTTATAACTTCTTTAAAAGTTTTATAATTTTTTTGTTGTTTGTGTACTAATACACGCTTACATACCAAGTTTCAGCTTTCTAGGACTTCAGGAAGTACCCTATGAGTTTTGATGATCATCAGTGAGTCAGTGACGAAATCGGGGTTTTTTAGATAGAGCTATGTTATTGAAACTTAATATGTTTAATAAGTTTACTATTGACATTATGTCCTGAGAATTTTGTTTATCTGGTACAATCCAAACCCAAGTTATGAGGGTTCAAAAAAACGACGAAGCGCTTCGAAAAAAGGTAGGTAGTGCCCTTTCGCTTCGCTTGGCTGTCTTGGCGGGGGGCACTTCCGTGCCCCCAGATATACTTTAGCTAATCTAAATCTAGGCACAGTTATTTTGTCTTTGTTTCTAGTGTTTCTATCGTGATAATCACTATTGACTGGAAACAAATTCATGTTTCTTCTTATGAAAATTCTAATTCTAATTCATCTTATGAAACAAGTTTGAGCCGGCGTACAAAGTTTTTTTTTACGAATGTGGTTGACCTTCTGCTCAATTAGCGGTGGGTGTGGGACCTACACCTACCGCTACTTGAGCAGACGGTCGGTTCACTTATTAGTCATATAAGATCAACTATCCTTACTATGACTTTTGTGTTTGCAACGCTACCTCCCGGACTAACCGCGTGAATGGAATGACGTCATGCGTCGTCGCCGGCTGCTGTTAAAAACCTTTCAGAATACCAAAGCAGGAAGAAGTAATATAGGGTTATTGGTAAAACGTTATTAATCTTACAGTATCTTGAGTGTAAAGATTTAACGTGAATAAACGCAAACTAACGCGTTTGAGTTTACCATAAATTACCACTAGAGGCGTTGGAGCATGGAAGTATCCATGCATTTACCTTATTATATTTTTTGTGGAGCACATAAACGCAAAGCCTAGAATTAACGGCTTTCAATTACTGATTTATTGCAGCTCACCATTACATGCTTTACGTGTTTTTCTTACCTAAGGATCAAACTCATTGCAGGCTTGGAGTTGGAACCCACGAGTATCGCCACTGTATTCAACGTGTGACCACTGAGCTATATAGCCCATCACAGACGTAGCTATAATATGTCAAAAATAAATATAATGTATGTAAATCACACAGACTACGTCGGACATATTCTCGCTAACAAAAAACTGTGTCTATGGAGTCGGCCACCTCTCACGCACACATTAGTTGGCTATTCCGCGGGAAACTAGAATCTGTCGCCGTTTACACAGAGCCGATTACCCGCGCTCAACTAATGTGTGAATGTGTGCGTGCCGGCTTGTACGTACAGCGTGGTGGCAGTTTTTTGTTAGCCAGAATATATCCGATTTTTTTTTAACATCCTTGGTAAATCATAGCAAAATCATGGCTAGGCATACAATATTACGATATATTTGCAATAATGATGCTGATTCTGTTGTTTACAACTAAACTAATTTAGTCTCAATATGTCTCTTTCTAACAAAGAACATATGAAAAGGATGTAAGAAATTTAGTCCTGTCAAATTAGTCCAAGCTTGTTTTCAATATAAAACGTCTAAATACCCGCAAATGAAGACGGCAAAGACTAATTGGTCGGCCGCATACTATAAGAAATTTTCTGTCAGAAATTTTCGGACGCCCGCCGGAAGGCACTTTCCCCATACATTTTGTTCTAGACCCCGCATACTATCCGAAAATTCTGACATAAAAATGTATGAGCAAGCGAATTTCTGACAGAAAATTTCTTATAGTATGCGGCCGGTCTAAATATGCTTTATCTTTTTTCGATAATGTTCGTAAGAAAGAGATGTGATGTGACTAAAATTTGTTTAGTGCGATTTACAACAGAATCGGCACCACTATCTTTGACTGACCGCACACGCAGATATAATACCTATATATTTCTATGGTCTCCTCAACCTACACTGTAATTTATAATAAAGCACAACAAATATACAATTATATAATTGGAACCGTAGAGGTCGAAAATTTGAACGTTTTCTTTTTAAATTGAATAAATTCTCTATACGTATAAACTTTAACTATTCCAAATCTCACACTAATCTCTATAATAATAAAATACTCTAAAGAAAGGAACGATAGTTTATGCTTCACATATAAATATAGATTATAGCTACGTCTGTGATGGGCTTAATCGCATTGAAATGCCACGACAACAATAAAGTATATTTTTTTTTTAAGATGAAAATTGTAAGGTCCATCAAGACCTTATTAATGCACAGTGGCTACGTTTATGGTTCATTTATAAATGACATTGCATTGGGAGCTTCAGAGACTAACTTCCCACTTGGTGATACAATTAAACGCGTTATAATACAGAGGAGTTTCCCATCGACGCGAACAGGCTATGTGGCCGGCTGGGGCATCACCGACGTGAGTCGCATTATGCTAAACGATTGTTATTTCAAAAATTTACGTAAAAGATTTTTTTTATAATTAACGTAGGTGACCCGCTGGGCTATTGCGTATCTTTGGTGGTAATCGTAACGAACACCATTAATTATTTCATCCAATGACGCGCACGCGTTACGACGCGACGATGGCCATTCGTGGGCCCTGACTGGATGAATATTATTAATGGTGTTCGTTACGATTACCACCAAAGTTACGCGGTAGAGCCCCCGGCCATTTAGATAACGTTTTGACAAGGACATCTCGAGTTTCATCATCATCTTCCTGTCCTTATGCATTCTGCATTTACCATTCTCGCACTCTTCTTTACCTTCAAATTGAGCATTCCCTTATAAGTAGGACATTATTTTGCGGTACATAGACATTCAAGTAATTTGATCAAACAGTTGCTGGTTCAAATAGTTTTATCAAATATACGAAAATTAATATTTCTTCATGCTATTTGACAACATTTTTGATCAAATTTCCCCACATACATTCATGCTAATTTGATAAAACTGTTTGAACCAGCCTGTTTGATCAAATTACTTGAACACAAAATTTCAAAAATTACGTAATTAAAAAGACCGCATACCAAAATTGTTATTTGATAAAACAGGGCTATGTTAATCGAAGCTCAACAATCCTGAAATCTGTGCAACAAGTAATTTTGTCAAAAGCCACCTGCGCTGAGCTTCATGCACCGCAAACTGGCAAGTTTTGTGCTGTGAATATACAACAGCCTAATACTCCTTCAAAGTAAGTAAACAATTTTAATGGAATTTGAATAGTACCTACACGTACAATAGTGATGATTCGTAAAACAATAATAATTTCAATAAGGGGCCGATCCTACTGAAAAGAGTTCTAGAGTTCCGAGTTCTGCATTACGCGTTAATTGTAATGTGGCGCCTTTTAAAGTAAAAAAAGTGTATGATGTGTGATCAGTAGCGAATATTGCAGAACTCTAGACTGCTTGCTGTGTGCACAATAGTCAACACGGAATGCAGAACTCGGAACGCGGAACTCTAGAACTCTTTCTGTGGGATCGGCGCCTAAGTCCGTCAGTTAGATTATCGAAACATATTGGTTTTTTTTGCTTTACCTAATCATTAAAAAGAAGAATGGCGAAATTGCATGTAACTCGGGACCCATTGATGATGAGGGGTAATGTCCACACTGGAAACTTATTAATAATTATAGAGCGTTGTAATAGTAACTAAAAAGCAGATGGAAAGTGAGTAAAAGTTAGGTGGAAAAAGGAATGAGAGTTGCAAGATATAACATTAATAACCTACCTACCTACTTAATATGTTTAGCTGTTTACAAAAGCCAAGTCACTTGCAAAAAATTATCCACAGGTATGCTGGGTATGGTAGGTATCGATTGAAATCTTCTTCGAATTACTTCGGGCGCGGAGAGATGTGGATTGTCAATAAAACACCCAAAATCCTTTAACTTCTTGTAATGTTGTGTTCTCAGTACAAAGTCTCGAGCAAAAGTGAGTCATACTTAAGTGTGACCATCTACAGACAATCAAAAATATTCTACCACAGACAACAGATACAAAATCTTCGATGTTAATCGACTAAACTATTTACAACAATTATTGAATCCGATTATTAGATACTTTTACAATTGTAATTTACAAAAACATTGAAAATAATTTACTTATATGTGCTATTTTATGAATAGCTAACATTCGGCTAATCCTGACGTTAACGCGTCCTCGCGTTTAATACAAAGAAAAATAATAATTACTTAAATAAATAACAGTAAAATGTAAGTATTATTTACTTAACAGTTAATTTTTTTTCAAATTAGAATCAACACAATATTATTATCTCTATAACTAATTTCAAGCACTCATTGCATTGAAAATAACTAACATAATATCGCTTATAGCAAAGGAAATCACTGATATAATTTATCACTCAGCAATTAAACTAAAATCGTCAGCACATTTATGTAACCCACTAACTCTTACGACTAATATGATCAACACATTCGTGAAGACGACTCGCTCTTATGATTAACATCGTCAACGCATTCGTGAAGACGACTCACTTATAACTAGCATCGTCAACACATTCGTGAAGGCGACTCACTCTTATAACTAACATCGTCAACACATTCGTGAAGACGACTCACTCTTATAGCTAACATCGTCAACACATTCGTGGAGACGACTCACTCTTATAGCTAACATCGTCAACACATTCGTGGAGACGACTCACTCTTATAGCTAACATCGTCAACACATTCCTGAAGACGACTCACTCTTATAGCTAACATCGTCAACACATTCGTGAAGACGACTCACTCTTAGAGCTAACATCGTCAAAACATTCATTAAGACGACTCACTTATTTTATATATATACGATACACGTTAACAATAATTATCACATTCATCTCTGTTTTGTATACATTTTCATCATTATCACATTAATCATTACATCACTTAATATATTTCTTCAATCGCTTTATAAATGATAATCTCATCGAAATAATTTATTATTTAATTAAACATTCACATCCAATTTATATTCGCCAAACTAAACTAAACAAATCTATTCTGAATCACTAGATATCACATCATTACTAAAAACCAACCACGGATGTATTTTATCAACCGAATATGTACCTTTATAAATCTTACTACCCTCTTTCCTAGTTATAGGTGTATCTTCGACCTCGTAACGATCGTTACCTAACACTTTACAAATTTTAAATGGGCCACTGCACTTTGGCAATAACTTTTTGCTTTGACCTGGATCGCCACGAACATCTTTTTCAACCCTTACTAAATCCCCAATACTATACTCTTTAGGACACTTTCTCTTACGATCAAAACGTTCTTTCTGCTTATCTTGGCTGTCTATAATTCGTTTCTCTACACCAATACGTATCTTATCGACATCCTGTAGTTGATGGGATTCAGACACAATTGAATTCATAAAACCGTCAGAACTACCAGTAGGTCGGAATCCAAAAAGAATTTCTGCGGGAGTTCGACCAGTCGTTTTGTTAATAGTGTTATTAATTGACCATTGCACTTGAGGAATAGCCAAATCCCACAGATTATCAGGCTTTCCATGATTCGCTGCAGTCAACGCATCAACTATTGTGCGATTGAATCTTTCTATTTGGCCATTCGCCCTCGGCGTGGCCACGGCATTAAGGACATGTCTAACACCCTTTTCTTTCAAAAAGATAGAAAACTCTTTGCTCGTAAAACTGGTACCTCTGTCTGATATGAGACGAACAGGTACCCCAAAAATTGAAAAAAAGTCATTAAATACCTGAATAGTAGTGCTACTTTTTAAATTTTTCACCGCTTTAATATAAATAAACTTTGTGAACGCATCTATAATACATAAAATGTGACAATTTTTCTTTTTACTCAACGGAAATGGACCACAATGATCTGTGTGTAGCGTGTGGAAAGGCTTATTAATTTTAGGTATGGGGTGAAGCATGCCTTCTTTAGGACCCGATGGTGTCTTACTGTGAGCGCAATTTAAGCATGCTTGACAGTACTTTTTTATGAACCTTCTCATCTTTTTGAACCAATACACTTGACTAACTTTTTCATATGTTTTATCAAAACCTAGATGCCCAGAATCGTCGTGATTCAAACGAACTATCTGCCATCTAACGCTTTTAGGCACTACCCATCTCAAGTTTACTTCGCCATTTCTCTCTATCCGTCTATACAACCTACCATTTTTCACGGTATAGTTTTCGTGAATATCAACTATATCTTTCGTTTCGACATCTTGAATGATATCAATGATACGCTTTAATTCAGAATCATGCTCCTGTACCGTTTGTAGCCATGCTTCATCGTCAATTCTTAAAATATCCATAACGTCCCTAAAATCATGAGATTCTGATACAGCCGGATTACGTGAAAGCGCATCGACGTGAGCCATTTTTGAGCCGTCTCGATGTTCAACAATAAAATCATATTCTTGTACCACCGTGCAACCCTCGGAATTAGATCTCGTTTTGTCATAGTGCTACGTATTGCCGCACAGTCCGATACAACTTTGAAAGCCTTCCCAAGTACATAAACCCTGAACCGATCTAGCGCCGTTACGACGGCGAAAGTTTCTAGCTCATAAGAATGGAGTTTACTTTCATCAGAACTCGTTTGGCGACTAAAATATGCAATCGGTCGCAAAGAACTATCCAATATATCACGTTGCATCAAAATTGCTCCGATTCCAATTTTGCTAGCATCAGTGTGAATTTCTAGATCCGCGGCTGGATTGTAAAGAGCTAAAATAGGTCGGTTTACTAATTGTTTTTTAAGCTCTTCAAATGCCGCAACCTGTTCTTCACCAAATTGCCACTGAACGTCTTTTTTTGTAAGAAGAGTTAGTGGTTTAGCAATCATTGAAAAGTTCTTTATGAATCGTCGGAAGTAGCTTGTTAGCCCAACGAACTGCCGAACTTCATGAACGTTCTTTGGCTGTGGGAATTCCTCAACTGCTTTAATTTTGCCCTGTCCCGGCCGAATGCCATCGGAACTTATTTCATAACCTAAGTAGTTTACTTGAGTTTGGAAAAAACTGCATTTTTTGAGATTTAACGTCAATTTAGCTGATCTCACTAATTGAAATACTTTTTCTAACTTATCAAGTCCCTCTGCAATAGACGTGGATGTGACAAGTAGATCATCCATATAAGCTAAAGCTAAATTCCTACCAAAGCCCTTTAGCATAACATTTATTGTTCTTTGGAAAACACTGGGGGCATTAGTTAGCCCAAAGGGCATTCGGTTATATTCATATAATCCATCTGGCGTTATGAAAGCCGTTAGATGTTTACTAGCCTCCTGAACAGGCACTTGGTAATAGCCAGACGCTAAGTCTAAGCTTGTAAAGAAACTTTGGCCTCCCAAGCTATCCAATTGGTCCTCGATCCGAGGGAGAGGGTACTTATCTTTCAACGTTTTTCTATTCAAGGCCCTGTAATCAACGCATAGGCGCTTTTCGCCACTTTTCTTTTTGACGAGGATTACAGGGCTCGAATACGATGACGTGCTTTCTCTGATGATGTCATTGGAGAGTAAATCGTCTACAATCGCTGAAAGCTGATCTCGTTCCATTTGCGACATTCGATAAGGACGGTGTACTACTGGCGTGCTATCTAATAAAGTTATACTCATCTCTGTCAACTGAGTTTTACCTAGTTCACTTAAATTAGTAGCGAAACAATCCCTATATTTTTCTAATAAATCATGAAATAGACCTATTTCTGTATCACTCAACTGAGCACCTATTCTGATCATATCAAGAGGTAACGGTTCGTAATTCTTTGTGGTTTCTATTCTATCAATAAATTCTGTATTAGTTTCTCTGTACTTATATCCCCTGGCCAAAAGATCTTCTTCTTTCATCTCAACTTTAACATTACCTGAATTAGATAACATGACGTAACCTTTCCCAGATTCAAAATTGTACACACCCGGAAGAATAATAAATTCTTTGTTATAAATATTTCTGTGCCCGTATTCAACGTAGAGACCACCACTATATTTGTTTTCAACAGTCACTACGTTAACTGCCTTAGTACAGCGAGGCGGAATGACAATATTATGCTCAACAACTAATTTAAATTTTGCATTATCCTCCTCCGTTTCAGGGGTCTGTATAAACACAAGCTCATCGCTTGTTTTATGAACAATGACATTTGGTCTTTCAGTAAAAGTATGTCCAATCAGTAGAGGCGTTCGCAATAAATGATCTGGTACAACTAAAACTTCAACTACTCCCTTAACACTTCCAATCTCAATCAAAACTTCCGTTTTGCCTAACGGTTTCACAGACGCATTACCAAAACCTTGTAAAATTGATTCACTGTGATCCCAAGTTCCAAATATTTGTTTAGCGTCAGACTCACGAACAAGGGTACATTTACTCCCTAAATCCACATAAGCTTGCTTCTCGAATCCGTTAACTTTTACAGTCTTATAAAATTTGTCATTTTCGTCGCACTGATTTTTAACGCATAGTACAGTTTTAGCTTGATTGTTAGCATTTGCTTCAACATCTAACTTCGAATCATTGGAATTAGATGCTCTTCTACGGCAGTCACGAGTGTCATGACCGAACTTAAAACAATAATTGCATCGTTTAATTGGTTTTGAGCATTTTAAACTTATGTGACCTAGCTCATTACAATTAAAACAACGCAATTGATTCGTTTCAGAACTGTTTCTTGGTTGCTCATTAGTTTTATTGAAATTTGTACGATTTGGAGTCATTTGTCGGTTTTTAAAATTATATGACGTCGAAGCTTCTGTCTGGGAAACAGTTCTAAAATAATTCAACAGTTGTTCAGGTTCAGCGAACATACAAGCACCAGCACCCATCCTAATAAATTTATCATCGATCCCGTGAAGTAAACACCCTACTGCCTTAGTTCCCGAAATTTCGCATTTGTTGATAAACGCCATTTTATCGTAATAATAATTTTCAAGAGATTGACCAAATTTACAACGCAGCTTAAGCATAGATGTTAAAAGATCTCCGTAATTTTCGTTAGATGGAAATGCGGCTTTTAGTTTTTGAGTCCACTCTGTCCACGAAAATAGGACAGAGGGTAAACCTTGATACCATTTCTTTAAAACCCAATTTTCTGTGGCTCCGCAATTCCAAAACACGTCCCTGAATAACAGTAAAGGCATGGGGATCCTTGGCGTCGACATTTCTAGCGAAGTTTTGTTCCGAAGTCACTGAGAAGACAAGGTTAAGCTGGCATCCAAAAAGCTCGGAGTGCTCAACAGAGCGAGGCAGTATATCACATCGGGGCAAAGGCTGCAACTTTACAAGTCGCAGTTCCGGCCTCATATGGAGTACTGCCGTCATCTATGGGCGGGGGCACCTGGATACCAGCTTGATCCTTTAGACTCGGTTCAGCGACGTGCCATCAGAATTGTTGACGATCCCGAGCTCACAAGCGGTTTAGAGCCCCTCAGTCTGAGGAGAGACTTTGCCTCCTTATGTGTGTTCTACCGCTTATACAACGGACAGTGTTCTGTAGAATTGTTTAAGCTGATGCCCACGGCTACCTTCCATTATCGCAACTCTCGCCATCGACGGG
This sequence comes from Polyploca ridens, assembly GCA_951394255.1. Lineage (NCBI taxonomy): Eukaryota > Metazoa > Arthropoda > Insecta > Lepidoptera > Drepanidae > Polyploca > Polyploca ridens. Next base: position 9,875,360 of record OX596262.1, read on the forward strand.
GAGTCCATCCCCGTCATTTTCCTCACAAATTGTCATTATCGGCAACACCAACATTTAAATGCTTAAATATTTTTAAAGATACTATATTTTTTTACTATGCCTTTATCATAAACTAGTATATATTATACATATCTACTAATCTAACATTAAAAAGGAGCTGTTCCACGAGGTTAACAAAAATACTTTTTTTTATCAAGAATAATATTTTGAGGAGATCCACCCAGGGCTCGTGACGTCACTTTAGAAACTGTACCATAACGTGACGTCCTGACGTCCCCCCGCGGAACTTCAACACGATATATTCATATATTTTTGTTTTATTTACAAAAGAAAAAATATTTATACTTACAGGGTAAGTAAATTAAGTACAAGCTCTCGAGCTGTGCACACCTCAGTGCAGTTGCTAATTCAATCGCTCCTGACGCTAATAATTAAGACTGTAGACGTGTAAGTCAAGTGATAATTTAATTGTGAAATAAACCCATCGGTTTCTTGCGTCGCTTCTTCTCCTCATATGGGAGTGCGGGAGATTTCCGAAGCGATAGTTGGTATAAAGTTGTTTTATTGCCTGTACTACGCTCATTGAATCCACTGAACTCTTATCGTGGTCTTTATCGCTTGGCTGTCATTGACGCCGACATGTATATAGATAGCTACAGTAACCGCTTACCATCAGGCGAGCCGTATGTATAGTATACCTGTACCTGCTGTAGCCTGGTTACCGCCCTTAAGCTGAATATCTACCGCCAAGCTCCTCTAGCTCCAGCAGCTGTACTGAAGGCACAATATCTTGATGTGCTTGCCGCTTTCATCAACGTAATCGCTAAGTGATATTAAAACATACTTTTGATTATTTTCAGTGGTGACTCCGGTAGCGCTTTCATCACCAAGCAGTACCAACAGCTAGGCATAGCATCATACAACATGAAGCAGTATCCAAACATTCTGTTCTACACGAATGTTTCTTACTACTACGACTGGATAAAAGCTAATACTAGACAGATTTTTTGTCATAAAAAGTTAGCAAAATACATTCAACTTTAATAGCTGTGTTGTGATTTTTTTTGCTATGTATTGATTGATTGTATTGATTGATATATGTAGATTTACACTACAGTCACATTCAATGTCTTTCAATTAATCACTGGGCGTATACAGAATAAAATATTAAACTAAGTATATGGACGACACTACCCAAACGAGAGACAGTTCCTCGGCACGCGCCTACCGCACACTCGTACTTTTATCCCTGCTTCTCTCAATCGCTCCACCGAGCGAGACCGCCGAAGCGACACGAAGCTAGCTCTAGGTGTCGCCTGCGTTTTGTAGCACCCATATGAAGATGTCATGCCCCTCTTGACATATATACAGGGTGTTGTTTTGGTCGGCGACAAGCGACCCAGGAGTGGTAGTACAAAAAATATCATTCCCAAAAATGGACTTAATTCCATTAAATACTGTAAATGCGTTGAGAAATACCTTATTCAATTTGAAATAAAATTACCGCAAAGTATGGTCACTCGGCACGTCCACAGACTAGAGCTAGGCGCAAGCCGCCATCGCCCCACCCTTTTACTCCCTCGCACTCCCTTTGAGTATTACGTCTACACTTTAGCTTATTACATGATTTTCCAAATAATAAAGTATTTTTTTTATATTTTTTTTAGCACCAGTATCATTTGTATTATCGACTCTGAGTCGCTCGTCGCTGACCAAAACAACGACCTGTATATAAGGTCTAAGGTACATATATAAATTAGTGAACTTCCTCTTGAGGGATGAATGTATAGGTCATTAGTAATCATAAAATAATTTTAGAAAAATAATCCGTGCAATACAAAAAAAAACTTGACTTGCTTAGAGACTCTCCATACAAGTCAAAGAAGTTTTTTTTTCCCTCGGATAATTTTTCTTATATTATTTTTTGATTATTAATGACCTATACATTCATCCCTCAAGAGGAAGTTCACTATTTTATTAGGACCTTATACATGTATTTGACTTTTATTATATGTATTTGACTACAATCTCACCATTGCAAGTATAATGATGTAGCCGAGGGTGGTAAAGTGGTAATCACATAAAGCCTATAAAGGAACTGGCGCTCAAGTGCAGCTGTCGGAACACACCGCTAGATGCCTGATGACAGATTTTCACCTTGAGGGTGGTAGCCAGCCAGGCGGGTACTACAAATTACCCTACTACCATGCTATGGTATCCGCGGGATGTTTTCCTTCATCAAAATATCACGTTAATTGTAGGATTCGAACCCGGGACCATCGCCACGGCATTCGACGTCGCTACACTGAGCTATCATCACCGGTAATATACTACTGATTAATACAACATTGAAGCTCAATAACAAAAGTAAGTGAGTATAAGTAAAATGAGCAGTTGTAGAAGGAAAACATTGTGAGGAAACCATACTAGTATTTGAAGGGATCGCTTTATAGTAATCGCTTGCCTGCGCTGCGGTTGTAACGTACCTATAGCTGACTGGAGAGATGCCTACGGTTTTAAAATTAATCTTTATAAAACGCAAGTCATAATTTTTGGCAGTTGAGGAAAGATATCAGAAATAAAATGGTCAGATCTACCTACAGTTAAGTTTAGTGGAACAACTGTTCCTTATAGTAACAAAGTTATAAAACTAGGTCTAAATTATGGATCAATGTCTTACCTGGGACCCTCAGATAGGGAAGATCCCTTAGAAGACTCTCTACTCTCTCTCTCTCTCTCTACAATTCATTTAACTTCACTGATGCACATGGATTGATCGTTATTGGATAAAATACCACCGATAATCCTAACCATTCCTAACTATAATATAATAGATAATATTATGATACTAATATTATGAATGCGAAAGTGAGTTTGTTTGTTTGTTACGCCTTCACGCCTCAACTACTCAACGGATCATCATGAAATTTGGCATGCAGATAGCCTATCTATGGTATGGAAACCGCAGGTGAAACCGCGGGCGGGGAACAGATAGTATGCAATAAAACTCAAAATACACAAAATGAAAATAAAAACGAAAAAGCAACGTAACTCTGCAAGTTCCCGCTAAAACGTCGAATCTCTTCTTTGAGTTTTCCATGAAGGAACGCAGTGCAAGATGCAGATTTTCTCACGGAATAGATAAATAAGGTTAACCTTAATTATCTGTTCTGTGGATTTTCTCGTACGCTCACGCTGAATAGTGCCCTTACGGTTGCTAAACGGGCAACTAGACTGAAAGTTTAATCGTAGTCTTGTCGTTTCCTCTGCTTGTATCCTTTAACGACAAGACGAGTTTTACAGCCTAAACACAAACTTTGAAGGTCCTAACTTCGAAACTGACGGACTTTTACCGAATCATAATAAATATGATATATCATGTTTACTTTGAAAATGAAGGTCTTCCATACCCAACTTCATCCCCCTTTCACCCCTTCGGAGGTCGAAATCAGGGATGTTACGATGCAGATATTTACACATTCGCGGATGCGGAGGCGGATATTTGAAGGCTCACTTCTATGTGCAAAATTTCAAGTCTCTAGTGCAGCGGTTTGGTTTTACAAAAATTTTGAAAATGCCAAAACCGCGGATGAATTTCTTAAAATAGCAAAATGTAGACACAGAGCCACTATGGATATAAAAGCTAACAAATACATAAAAAGCAAAGATCAAGTACTACTAACAGACAATGCCCAAATTAGAGATAGGTGGTCCGAATATTACGAATAACTCCTTAACGAAGAATTCCCCATACTTTGCGAACCCACACACGGAGCCATACCCGAGATAGATGTGAACGAGGTTAAACACGCCCTATCCTAAATGAAAAACCGAAAAGCTACGGGGCCGGACGAGACTGGCGACATGTGGAAGGCTGTCGGCCCGATAGCCGTAGGCTGGCTGACTAAACTATTTAATATCATCATGGACACAAAACACATTCCGGCGTCTTAGCGTCAAAGCTTTCTACTATTATTTTATAAAAACAAGGGTGATGTGGCGCAGTGTGAAAACTATAGGGGCATAAAACTGACCTCACATACACTCAAAATATGGGAAAGAGTTATCAATAAACGTCTCACCAATATCTCAGAAATATCTCCGATTCAATTTGGCTTCACGGCATCCAAGTCAAACACTGATGCTATACAGACAATCAGGAACATGATGGAAAAGTACAGAATAAACAAAAAAGACCTACATCTAACATTTATTGACCTCGGAAAAGCCTTCGATCGAGTACCCCGTAAGCTAGTGTGGCAGACTATCCGTGCTCAAATGTACCAGAATATTACATAGAACTTGTACGAGACATGTACAACAATGTCAGCACGAAAGTCCGAAGCTTCGCCGGCCTTGGTGAGGCATTCGAAGTCAAAGTGGGCGTGCATCAGGCATCTGTGCTCAGTCCGCTACTATTTAATCTGGTCATGGACTACCTTACTAGGGATATACCATCCACGGCCGTAGACTATGCTGTACGCGGACGATATAGTTCTGGCTGCCGTTACCGCAAGTAACTTGCAGGAACTCTTAAATACGTGGACGCACGCACTAGAAAAGCACGGCCTTGGGTTTAGCAGGAGCAAAACCGAATATCTGAAATGCCCTTTAAGCGGAAACGGTACATCTGAAACCATCTACATAGGGTCGACTCCTATTCCCGCCGAAGAGAAGTTCAAATGCCTTGGCTCTATGGTCATACCAGATGCTAACGTCAACGCTGATGTGACCTATAGAATCAACGTTGCGTGGCAAAAATGGCAATCACTCATAGGTGTGCTGTGCGATCCACGTATTCCAATAAAAACAAAGGGTAAAGTGTATAAAAAGGCAGTCCGCCCGGAGCTACTGTATGGATCCGAATGCTGGTCTACTAAGAAGACGCACGAACTAAAGGTCCACACTAATGAAATGAAGATGCTGAGATGGGCGGGAGGTGTAACTCGGCTGGACAGAGTCCGAAATGAATATACAAGAGGAAGCTTCAAAGTTGCACCAATCGTGGACAAAGTAACAGAAAACCGCCTCAGATAGTACGGACATGTCAAAAGACGTAGCGAAGACCATGTGGTACAAATCGCATTAAACCTACCGGAACAAAAGAGAGGTAGAGGCCGCCCTCCTTTGACCTGGTGGTCCAAAATAGAACGAGACCTCAAGAAAGCCCAATTGCCCGAACCGACAAACTAAGATCGTCTGCCTTGGCGCAAGAATGTGAGGAGAACCGACCCAACCCCAAATAATGGGACCATGGGTAGGAAGAAGAAGAAGAAGAGTGCAGCGGTTTGGGCTGTACGTTGATATATCAACAATCAGTTTATCATTTTACGTATCAAGATGACGTTTTATGTAAACAAAATGTGTAAAAAAAACTGATATAAGTATATAAAATCCCATTTCATCGGCAAGTGTTGTGATAAATAATTTATTAATCGCATACCTAATTTCATGTGTAGTTTTCCCAATTTTCGGGAAACTTTTATGATCTGCCACCCTACACACACACGCACACATACATCGAGGCTATCCTTATCGTATCTATATCGTCAAAACATACCTATTATTTGTTTAAATGTCTTTTACATTGTTTTAAGGGTGCGTATAAAGCAAAATAACAATCTTAGAAATGAAATTTACCCAAGTAAATTTACGAGTTATTTAGAAAAGAAGCGCTTCGTTCATTTTTGTGCCGCGAAACACGCTATCTCCATCTCATCTCCACGCGAAGATTAGACATAAGTTTGTTTCATGTGACATTACCATATTTTTCTGGCTTGGTACGCACTCTTAAGGAGCTTGCTTTCTAATTTCGTTTTGGTACGGACTCCTAGAAAGCAATAAAAATGGAATCCAATTATGATATCAATTATAAAACAAATGAATGCTGCTTATCATACATGGAAAATTAAAAGCGACTATTAAAACTATAATACACCCAGTTTACACAATAAAGTTAAAAACGAGATGACATACGCGAAAATATTATATGTTTTGATACAATTTCTACTTGTTAAAGCTAATTATTCCAAAAGCGTTATGGAACCATACATAGTGGGTGGTGTATACACAGATATATTAACTTATCCACACACGGTGTTTTTAGAAATGAGTTGTGGATCTGAATTTATATGCGGCGCTGCATTTATAAACCAAAGGATCTTGCTAACAGCCGCTCACTGCATTGAAGAATGCTCGATAAAAGGATTACATACAGTGACAGCTTATGCTGGCAATGAAAATATAATGGAGGTAGTTAATATTAAAATTGTCATATACGTCCCATCCGCGAGCCAACTGGTTAAAATAACGTACTAGTCACACTAATGTTATAAGTTCTGTCTCTTTGTTACCTTTCACGACCGAACTGAACCCATTGTGATGAAAAGAAGCCCTCTGTCGCATGCAGAATATGCAGATATCCTATGATAGGAACATAGGCTACTTTTATTTCGGTAACACGCGTGCAACTGCAGGGGAATTAATGACAGAACTAGCTGTTCTATTATAAATTCATCATGATACGCGAAAGTACTGATACTTATACAGACTATCTTATCGATAACTATCTTGAAATAAGCTACTCGCATATGAATAGTAAGTATCTATCCAAGTAAAGAAGCGACCATCTAACAATTAACCCAAAGAAGCGCATGACCATCATTTTGCTTGAAATCTATTCCGCCAATTTCCCACCATCGACAATGCGCGTTGATTGACTAACTCAAAAACACATGCGCTTTGGTTGGCCAAGACGATGCTGTCATTTAATAATTACTGTTAAAAATCAACGGACTAGTTAAGGAATTGAATTGCTCGGTATTACAACTCGTACTAGACCTTGCTGCGATCGCCAATTTTAGCGATTATAAGGATAACTTTATCACTTATCGATGTACCTATTTTATGGATAGGCATGTGTTTGATTGACCACATCACATTGTTAAATCATGATGTGGTCGACGGTAGTAAGCACATAAACAAAGCCTAGAATCTTCGACAATAACTTTAAATGGATGCCAAGAATTTAACAGACTTTCAATCGCTGAAAGCAGCACACCATTAGATTTATGACAATAGATTTCAACTTGAAGGTGGAAGCCAGCCAAGGGGTTCTGCGAAGTACCCTGCTACTGTGTTATCACGGTTTCTTTACCTAAAGATTAAACTCATTGCAGGGTTGGAACCCACGAGTATCGCCACTGCATTTGACGTCACAGCCACTGAGCTATATAATCGCCTTGAAATGCCATATCGAAACTCGACTAAAGTTTTATTTTTTTAAGGTCCAAATTGTAAGGTCCGTCAAGATCTTATTAACTCACAGTCGCTACGATTCTGAAGAACTCATAAATGACATTGCATTGGGAGCTTCCGAGGCTAGCTTCCCTCTCGGTGATACAATGAAACGCGTTATAATACAGAGGAGTTTCCCATCGACGCAAGCAGGCTCTGTGGCTGGCTGGGGCTTGACCGACGTGAGTCGCATTTTCTTAAGCGATTGTTATTAAAGTTAATCATAATAATTAACTTTTTAACAAAAAAATAAACCGCCTTCAAAGTAACTAAAAAGTATAAAATAACTCTTATCTGACACTGTTTTGAAGTGAGCGAAATCGCATGACGTGTTCTATAGAAAATATTTCGCTGACTTCAAAACAGTGTCAGATAAGAGTTATTTTATACTTTTTAGTTACTTTGAAGGCGGTTTATTTTTTTGTTAAAAAGTTAATTATTTTTGAATTTTTAGTTTCATTATATACTGAATACATCTGCGTAACCCTTTCGAGTGTACAGGCCTGATGTTTTGTTCTGTGATTGCGTAAACAATGCATATTTATGCGATAGCAGCAATCGCGGCTGATTTACTGTAATTTTTTTAAGTGTTCCGTTATCTATCTCCGAAACTCATCATCAGATCTATATGAAATTTATATGGGACCATTTCGGAATATACCCCTTTCGAACAAAAAAAGAATTTTGCAAATCCGTCTATATATGACGGAGTTATGCCCGAACATACATAAAAAAACCAGGGGTATCGCTCGCGCGTTGCCGAACTTGCAAAAATCTATTTGCACCCTTTTTGAAGAACCCCATCCAAGCTTTACTCCCTTGGGAAAACCATGGCGGGGAGCTCGTTGCAAAGCCTGAGCGTCCATGATAGGAAGCTTTACAAACACTTTTTGAGCAAACCATTTTAGTTCCAATATGTGAGGATGGACTCCCAGACGATGGCGAGAGTTGTGATGGTTGAAGGTTGACGTGGGCACTAAGTCAAACAATTCATCAGAACGCTGTCCATTGTACAGGCGGTAGAAGGCACATAAGGAGACAAAGCTTGGACAAGGACATCTCAAGTTCCTTCATTATCTTGTCACGACGTAAGCTTTAGCTTACGACTGGAACATACGAAATAGTAGTAGGTAATGAAAGTTAGTGTATTTCATAAAGTTTTTTGATAGAAATGAAGAACACTTCTAAGAATTGTAAAAAAAATGATTTTATCGAGAGAGAGTGTGGTTATAAAACTACGGAACTTACCCCAGATGGGCTCTACGAGATACACTTTTTATATACTGATGAAGAAGGATAGGTACTTTCATTTATTTATAAGGTTGATGATAAGAATTACACAGCACAGAGGCACGATGCCCTATGAAAATCATTGCACAGCACTTAATGATAGATAGAACCTGAGGAAAGGTTTCTTCAATGAACTGTATTTGATATTAAATGTCATACATTACATGCCATAGTTCCAAACTGGGTTTATTTGGTAAGACGACTCCATAGAGTACATTTGTATATAGGAGAGACGACTCTCTCGATAAGGCATCAAATGAAAATTTTCACATGACATTTATATGAACAGAGAGTGTTTATGACCAGAAACAATCATTTAAATAAGAAAGAGCTCGCTTCATTACAATCTTCCCGCACTTATCCCAAGTGTGGTCGGCAAATGCATTCTTCGGCATTCATTCTCCATGTACCATTCTCACACCCTTCTTTACCTTCAAATGTAGCATTCCCTTAAAAGTAGGTATACGAGGTAAAGCTGTATAATAGCAACGATTTTATTTGCTAAAACAGGAGAATTCATCAAATTTCTCAACACTCCTGAAATCTGTGCAACAAGTAATCATATCAAGAGCCAGCTGCGCTAAGATTGGAGCACTGCATCCTGGCATGTTTTGTGCTGAGAATGAATCACAGCCTAATCACCCTACATTGTAAGTTAATATTTTTAATGGAATTAGAGTAATATTGTACAATTTATATACTGGGTGGAGATTTCGAGATGGCATATTTTCGAAATCTATGTTGGATTAGTCATGCTGAACAACTTTTAGTATGGGACCAACACTGAATACTCTTCATACATTATGATCGATCAAGAAATTTGGTAAGAAAAGTTAAAAAAAAAATTGCGATTTCGCTATTGGTCCCACAGTAAAAGTTGTGCAGCATGTCTAGCCCAACATGGGTTTCGAAAATATGCCATCTTGAAATCTCCACCTGTTATAGGTACCTACTCGATGCTACGGTAGGAAGGGTGTTAGTAAAATAAAGAAAAGTTTGGAAATGGAAAAAAAAATACGTAAGTAGATTGACAAGAACTCAAAAATATCTCAACAAAAAAATATCGGGTTGTCCAGTTCAAAATTCGGAGCCACCCGACTGCGGCCTTAAGTACCCTCAGCATTACAGAAGATCGAAAATTAGTTTAATGAGCGGTTATGTTCCTGCGGTGAGTGAGGTTACTAGAACTACACCTGTGCTGGCAGTGTCTGGGACCAGCGGTGTAGTATCAAATTAGGTACCCTTTTTTTAGTAGCGTGGCAAAATCCTCAAAGGATACCCGACCGACCTGGGGGGAGCGGCCAGGTTATGCCGGACTTGTACCGGCTAGAACCCCACGGTGATCGCCATTTGCGCTACAGAGGGGGGGGCGGGTTCTCGTGCAGATCGCGTACCTGCACAACCCTCCACGCCCGACACTATGGTAGCCCGTCTCGAGGGAAGTGTTATACCTCCTCCCAGCACCCTCGCAGTGCAGTCGTAACCTCAACGACCCATCGTCTTCCTTGGGGCGGCTTTTGGCCGTTCAGGGCTCCCGCCCCGATTGTCCACGACCCCGAAGGTCCCCGTTTATTCGCCTTTTACGACAGGCAGGGAAACACCGAAGCTGTGAACCAAATAACACTGTTCTGTCCCCCCCGCTTCCGGCACAGCGTCGCCTCTCAACCCGTTTTTAAACCAATAATGTCTAAAAGCTACAGTAACCGCTTACCATCAGGCGAGCCATATGTATACCTGTTTGTTACCTTAGTTAAACAAATAATATACTACCTTAGTATAAACTAATATGAAGGTAGTTGCTAGTACCCGCCTGTCTGGGTACGGCCATCAACCTGAACATCTGCCGCCAAGCACCTACTAGCTCCAACAGCTGTACTGAAATTCTAGTTTCTTTATGAGCTTACCGCTTTCATCAACGTAATCACTAAGCCAGTGATATTTCATTATTTTCAGCGGTGACTCCGGTAGCGCTTTCGTCACCAAGCAGCACCAACAGCTAGGCATAGTGTCATTCAGGGTTGCGAGCTATCGAAGCCGCACGGTCTACACGAATGTTTCTTACTACTACGACTGGATTAATGCTAATACTAGACAGATGTATTGTTATAACAAAATTGCAAAATACATTCTACTTTAATAGCTGTGTTGTGTTTTTTTATTATGTATATACCTGTGTTTGACTACAATCTCACCATGGCAAGTAATGATGTAGCGGAGGGTGTGTTTATGTAAGCACACAAAGCCTATAATGGGCTTATTACACCTTCCTATATTTAGGATCCTAACTAGGATGGTTCTAACAAGGAAGCAGGAAGCTACTTATTACACTACACTATCTTGCTTTCTAACTAGGACGCGGCAAAGAGTATAGCAACTATACTTAAAGCGGGACGGACGACTCGTAGGGATGTAACAAAGGTCGATTTAAAAAAAATATAACTATACTTACATCGATGTTCTTCCGATGTTTTAAGTTTTTTAATCTCTCAAACCGATCACACAAATTAAAATTTCAATGAATACAAATGAGCTCCTTTATGTTAAAATAAAACAAAATTGAACTTTATGTAAGTAAGTACCAAGTATTAATTTATAAATAATGTAGTACTTTCAATGTACGGATTATTTTTCTATTATTGTTTCTTGATTACTAATGACCTATACATTCATCCCTCAAAATATACGCCAAGACTTTAGAAGGGCCTTATATAATTATTTCAAAACATCGATGTTTTGAAATAATTATATATTGTACGGATTATTATTCTATTATTGTTTTATGATTACTAATGACCTATACATTCATCCCTCAAAATATACGCCAAGAATTTAGAAGCCTTATATAATTATTTCAAAACATCGATGTTTTGAAGAACAATGTTACATCCCTAAACGTCCTAAATCGGAGCGACGCGATTACACTTTCCTGTTTAAGGAAGCAGAGCGGTTGGGACCTTCCTATCTCACTACTTAGGACACTAACCGTTCTTTCTGCGATTACACGTTCCTATTTCCTAGTTAGGATCCTAAAAATAGGAACGTGTAATAAGTGCTTAAAGGAACTGGCGCTCAAGTGCTTATGTCGAAACACACCGGTATAAGACCTTGATGACGGATTTTAAAGTACCCTCCTACCACCGTGCTATGGTTTACATCACCGAAAGCTCAAGTTTGAACCCGGGACCTTCGCCACGGCATTCGACGTCGCCACTATCATCACCGGTAATATTAGATAACATTGAAGTTCAATAACAAAAGTAGGTAAAAGTAATATAAGCAGTTGGAGAAGGAAAACATTGTAAGGAAACCACACTAGTACCTATTGGATGTATGTCCCTGCAGCTGATGTAAAATCACAAGTACAGTTTGCAATAAAATAATGTGATGATAGGTACCTAGGTTTGTAAATTTTTCCTTTATAAAAAAACAATCAAAATCCTATTAGGTGAAGAGAAGAGATTGTTTACCACATTTTGTGGGTGCTCTGTGGGATTTCGCTACGCCTGCCATGAATGCCAAATTACAAGATGTCATTTTTGTGCAATTCTATAATGGCTAATAATATTTGACAACAATGATAAACAAAGTTAAAAATGTGATATTTAATAAATAAAGTTTGTTAAACAATACATTAAAAGCAAATACCAGGCATTTGCCAATTTTGGCCTCTTTCCCGTTTTCCGCGCGCTGCATCTGCCTTTTGTTCTGTAAATCTGAGACTAAAAGCATTACACTGTCTCGAGAATATTGGAAAATGCTACAGAGCGCGGTAAAGAGTTTAAACTTTGATGACGTTTTAGTACCGTCGATGTTATGTTATTTTAAAATACCTACTTATTCAATAATAACGTTACTACAAATATTTCAAAAGGGATATGCCCACGAGATTCATATTTTCATCACGAATTTCTATCTAATACCTTTAAACGAGCAATTCTTGTAAATATGTATTTATATACAATCTGAATCTCGGAAACGGCTCCAACATGGCTCCAACGAATTTCGTAAAATTTTGTATGCAGAAGGTTTCGGCGGCGATACATGGATCTGGAGACGGCTCGCATTGTGAGTGCATAGTGAGAAAGTTCCTCAGCCTGGAGCCTTAACCACCGGTAACTAGGACTCTGTTCCCGATACCGGTTGGATGCTGTTTTTTATTAGGAGATTAGGAGAGGAGGTTATCAATTCAGATGTTTGTGTTTTTTTTTTTCTTTTTAACCGACTTCAAAAAAAGGAGGAGGTTCTCAATTCGAATGTTTTTTTTTTTTTATGTTTGTTACCTCATAACTCCGTCATGTATTAACCGATTTCGAAAATTCTTTTTTTATTTGAAAGGGTCCACTTCCCGTTTGGTCCCATTGACATCAGCAGGGTTATTTTAAAACTGTCGGTTTCGATATCGGGAACGGATTCGGAAACCTTCACGGAATTCGAAAGCGTTTACGAAGATTATTAATACTGGTAGGAAAAGAAAATTATATAAACTAAAATAAAAGTAAAATCGAAAATATTACGCATTTTTATTGTTGAAAGGCCTCATTTGAGCAGATTATATCAAATGCATAAAGACAGAAACTTGTTTTTTTGATTTTTTTATATTTTAAGTCTACATTTGTGTTATAAAAATAAAAAATGTTTTCTAGTTGTATCGAACTTCATAAACTGACTGTATAGTTCATTGACTGATTGAATTTTTGACGTTTCTCGACGGAAATGTCAATTCGATTCATCGAAAAGTTTCCGATAGCTTTTAGCAGGCGGAAATCTTTCCGAATTTTATTTAACGTAATTTTTTACCATTGTTTCATATAAACTAATTATTTGAACCTATTTTAAGGCTAGTTGGTACCAAACGAAATGTGTGTTGGACCTGTTTTAAGTAAATAATGAATGAGAAAGGTCTGTGGTTAAAATAATAGCTACATACTCAAACCTCGTAGGAACTAAAACATATTGATCACACTAATTTTGGATGCTAGATTCACTACCACTATGTAGTACTACGTATCACCTACGACTGAGAGATGGTATAGATAAAATGATAAGATGGGTAGATAGGTATTCATAAAATATTTGTTTTATTAAACTGTCCATGAATGTACTGAAAAAAAAACATTGACATAGAGGGCTGTTTGGCGAGAACTTACAAAGTGACGTTGCGTTTTCGTTTTATTGTCAAAAATGCGTGTATTTTGAGTTTTATTTCATATTATCTGTGGTGTTTTATTAAAGATAAATCCATGTGCATCAGTGAAGGATAATTAAATTAATGATGTGTATCGTGACTTATCAAGTTGTCTCACAAAGCCCTTGAAAAGATTTCGTATAATGACCACCATTTTATTAAAACATGACGTTTATGGACGGTGACTAACAGTGCGTACTGTATGAAAATTATTTATTTTATGACTAGAATTTTTAACCCAAATACGACTAGGCTGTATGGAACAAACCTTTGCCTGACTTTTGGCGAATATTATAAACAGCAATTAATTTGACATATCAGTCATTTACGAAGTTCGATACAACTAAAATCTTTTTTATTTTTATAAACACAACTGTAGACCTAAAATCTAAAATATAAAAAATAACATGTTTCTGGCCTTATGCATTTGATATATGTGCCCAAATGAGGCCTTTCAAGAATAAAAATGCGTAATAATTTCTATTTTGCTTTTATTTTAGTTTATTATTTCCATTTCCTACCAGTATTAAAAAATCTTCGTAAACGCTTCCGAATTCCGTGAAGGTTTCCGAATCCGTTTCCGATAACGAATCCGACAGTTTTAAAATAACCCTGCAGATCAGGATTTGATTAAGTTTAAGTTTTTTGTAAAACAGTCCAATTATTTTTATGATATATAGACGGATTTGCAAAATTCTTTTTTTGTTCGTAAGGTGTTTATTCCGAAATGGTCCCATATAAATTTCATATCGATGAAACTAAAAATTCAAAAATAAATGAACTTTTTAACAAAAAAATAAACCGCCTTCAAAGTACACTAAAAAGTATGAAATAACTCTTATCTGACACTGTTTTGAAGTCAGCGAAATATTTTCTATAGAACACGTCATGCGATTTCGCTCGCTGTCAGATAAGAGTTATTTCATAAAATTTGTTTTGTTTAAATTTATTTTTCTGTTTTTTTTTTTAAGGTGGCAAACAAGCATATGGCCCGCCTGATGGTAAGCAGTTACCGTAGCCTATGGACGCTTGCAACACCAGGGGCATCACTTGCGCGTTGCCGACCCTGAAGAAATCTCTTCACGCCCTTTTTGAAGAACCCCATGCTGTACTCCATTGGGAAAACCACGGCGGGGAGCTCATTCCACAATCTGACCGTCCGCGGAAGAAAGGTCCTTTGAGCCCGCACAGTTCGAAACAATTTCTTTCATAATTATATATTTAAAAATATAAATAACGAGTAAAATAAGAATAAATGGAATAATAATCATTTATTTGAAACAGAATAGCAACATATAATTAGTGAACCCTGCATCCCATACTAGGGCAACCTGTGTTGTGGGATTCAGTACCCTCTTCGCCTTCATATGTTTGTCTCTTTTTGTTACATGGATGGACATATGCTGTAATAGTGGTGTAATAGATGTGAATAACATAAGCTATGCCGATGACATGGTGCTGATGGGTCTTACGATTGGTAGTATTAGGAAACTATTATCCATTATGTGAAGCTTATTAAGCAGGGATGTACGGAAGCAAGACCAGCTTATGCTTCAATTGTCCCGTCTTCGTCTTTCGAGATTTATTTTGATCACATGTAGTAGCTCCCGCTACTCCTCGACTCACTCGCACATAGTTTAGCGCTAGAAAGAGAAATAACTATCCCACAACAGCGCGTGACGTAATGATGCACTCATTCGTTTCCGTGCGCTCACGGCTACCGCACATAGTGAAAAAGGTTTTACGTTTTATTTTCACTAGGTTTCAAGTGCATTGTTTCCTATTTCATTTTATACTTATAATGCCGAAAAGAAGAAAAAGGAGAATCGATGAAAGTTATGATGAAGATCGAAGGAAAGGGAAAAGATTGGATCGAAATAGATGCCGTATTGAATCGATTAATGGTATGTAGTATTACCCTCAAAAAATATAAATAATTATTATTTTATAATCACATTTGGAACGTATTATCACGTTGAACACGGAATAGATAAATTCTGTTCTGTGACGTTGAAGTTATCATCATAAACAAATATAGGCCCCACTTTTCTTCGATCTAACACAATAATAAGTTAGATTGTAATTTTTTGCCTCAGAATCAATACGAGATATTGATCAGTAGCTACTTTGAGGAGTTGATACGAGATATTAACCGATAACTTTTTATCAAAAACGATGTGGACATGTCACTTAATCCCGCGGTTTCATCCGTGGTAGTCACCAGCAGCTCACGCGCCATCTTTGCACCTGTGTACCTTGTGCCTGTCGCGTTGCTGCCCGTCGACCCGCTCGCGCCGCCACCGCCGCCTGTCGACTTGCCACCTATCGAACCACTGCCTCCACCGTAACTGCCTGTCGATCCACCACCCCAACCCGTCGACCAGCCAGCCAACACAAGACGTCCCTCATGTAAGCGATGTGCCACCAATCTGCGCAATTGACACCTTGGCGGATCCGGAGCCTTTACAAGCCTTGGTATGAGGCCGAAAAGACTGAGTGGGGCGCTGATATAGCGGACATGCAAAGAGATGGGAAACGCCGTAAGCAGATGTCATCAGTGGCGCCCAACGAATACAAGTATTAACACCTGAGGTACATGCTATATTATATTGAGACAGGGCTTTGACCGACGCGGCGACGGCGAAACAATTTTGAATACTGTATCAGGTCACAAAATCTCTTTCTTAGAGAAACCTTTTCAGGTTCTATATCCTGAGTTATCTTTATATAAAGTTGACATGTCTTACATAAACAATGAATTATAGTAAGGCTCATTGAAATTGGAACTATTCGTAAGTGTGCATCTTGTAAAGATGAGTTTGTTTCAAATATATTTCTCGTCCCTTATATAAAGTAATGGCGAGAAAAGGTTTAATTTTAATCCTTAAAAAATTCAATGTTTTTTTTATACTTACCCGCCATTTTAAATTGGAGGACATTCGAACTGCGATAAAACTAGTCTCCCTTGGTTGCTTTATGGTTAATATTGACCTCAAAGAGGCATTCTATTTAGTTCCTATACACCAGCCATACTCAAAGTGTGCTCCGTGGAGCCCTGGGGCCCTGCAAAGCCTCTGTGGGGACTCCATGATATTACTGGGTAAAATACATTCTTCAAGAAGACAAGTTCGGAAAGTAAATTCAAATAAATAATTCGAAATTTTACAACCACACACAAAAGGGGTCCGTCGCCAAAAAAGTTTGAGAACCGCTGACTATACACAATGATCATAATGAAATGTTTCCGTTTCTATTTCATTAAGGATTTGTATGAATTTTTTAGTTTTACCTTGCCCCTATACATTCACAAAATTTGAAATCGGTCGCGAGGTCGCGACTAGTCTGCGTTCTCGAAGTTACAGATCTATTTTTTACTTGGACGATAGTTGTTACTCTGGGGGTAGTTATATTAAATATCTTAGAAACCTAAATGAAACTGTATCATGTCTCACGAAACTTGGTTTCTTGATAAATATAAAAAAAAAGCTCTCGGATTTCAAGAAATTCATGTACATTTTTTTGTGTTCATTATCAATTCAAATTCAATGACCCTGGAATTGCCAGATAAAAAGAAACATGATATAATGGTGCGTACTAATCAAATGATAAAAACTGAAAGCCTACCTACCTATTCGAAGTTTTTCTCGTTATTTAGATACTCTTACAGCAGCTTGCCCTGCTGTTGCTTACGGTTGATTTTATACTTAACAATTAAATGGAATATGTTTTTATATGCCTTTCCTCATTCTGCTCAAGGTATTATAATCAAGGTAAGGTATATGATAAAAAGATGGATTTCCCTCGCTGTCAGTGAGATTGTAATAATTCCTCCTGTCAAGTTCTTACTTTCATCTAATTTCAGAGAAATTCACCTGCTTCACCGTCACATTTCCCTGGCTATTTACAGTATTATACCTATATTTTATCAGGGAAGCATTTTTCAGACAGCAAGTTCCATCATCAGCTTTGAATGTAATTCTTTCACTTTTGTCCAGTAGTACAAAATCTCAGTATGCTTTAAACAATGGTATGGGAGTATTGCCGGGCTAGGCACATTCATACGGAATGGCGGACCAGTTGACGATCCTATCGCGCCGCAGGTCGTGGGGTTGATTCCCACACAGGACATCTGGGGGCACGGGAGTGCCCCCCGCCAAGACAGCCAAGCGAAGCGTAAGGGCACTACCTACCTTTTCTCGAAGCGCTTCGTCGTTTTTTTGAAGCCACATATTTTGACTACGGTGTGTAGAGTTTGTGAAGGTAGGGCTTGTAGAGTAAATGCATGTAGAGTTATAAGCTTGGCTCTACATGAGATCTGATAACTTTTTTACAGTACGAGCTATATGTCTTGGCGGCAACATTTTACATAAAAATGTTTTTGGTGGGATATATTTGTGTGCATGATAATGCCTGTATGTCTTGAGTCTGAGTGTAATTATGTATATTTAGTATGTATTTACAAACAAAAAGTAGTATATATATTATTTCAGTAGTTTGGTTTCCATAGTACAAGCTCTGCGTAGTTTGGGATCGTGAGGAATGTCCTAGTATATTTGTTAAAATTTAATAAAATAAAAGAACTGCTATTTACAATATGTTGGCTTTTCTAATTGATTGCTTAGATAACGTTTCTTTATACGGAACTTTAATCAATCATCGTTCTGCTCGATCTCTTATTTCCGGAAATAAGGTGGCGAAGACGAACGAGTCAATAGATTTTTAGGGACGTTTTTTAAGATAAAGCCGTCGTTCGTTCGTTCTCTCAATATACCACAACCCGGAATCCTAACATTGTGCTCAATTATTTTGCTAATATGTATACAAATAATTTAATAACTATAGAAAAATCAAGTAAAACGTTAGTTGTTCTTTTAGCTTTGGCCTCTGGACATGGATGCCAAACTATATATGGAGGTGCAAGGTGGATGACACCTCCATTGAAAAGGGAAGATCTTCCGCCAGGCTGGGACATCGTGCCTGGGGACCGCGGTCCAACTGTACATGTCGGACAGTTGTATATATGCAGATCGCCGAGAAATCTTTGCAAGCGCGATGCAGGATGTAGTGGGCATGTATGCGCGATGTATGCACGATGCAGGATAATGTGGCGGCACGCCATCTATCTATCGGCGTGTGAACTTCGTTATGTAGTGGTTCGCTACATCACTCCCTTCCTAGACCAGAGGTCGATCTATAGTTACGTCATTGCGTTAAGCTTGCAAGTGCCAGTGCTGCTCGGAAGTCTGCGGTGAGTCGAGACTGAGCGGGGTTGCTGCGACGGGTTGAGCCATGGGAGTCCACGTGGTGCAGAGACTGCCACGCCGGAGAGGGTGAGCCAGCCGAAGAGATCCGGACGTGTGCTGCGGTGGACTGTGCGGGCGATGAGTGCTGTCGCTGTGATGAGCCTTGCAGGACCAGGAAGCACGGTGAATCGGCTGCGTTGGAACTGGTTAAGGCGAAGCTGGCTTGCTGTGTGACTGCTTGCCGGTGGGGAGTGATGAGCTTGGAAGTTGCTCTGAAGGATGCCACTGCATGTTCAGTGATTGGAAGGGTTGGAAATTATTCCCATCCATCACGTCGGGGTCACCAATATGGAGGTGCAAGGTGGATGACACCTCCATTGAAAAGGGAAGATCTTCCGCCAGGCTGGGACATCGTGCCTGGGGACCGCGGTCCAACTGTACATGTCGGACAGTTGTATATATGCAGATCGCCGAGAAATCTTTGCAAGCGCGATGCAGGATGTAGTGGGCATGTATGCGCGATGTATGCACGATGCAGGATAATGTGGCGGCACGCCATCTATCTATCGGCGTGTGAACTTCGTTATGTAGTGATTCGCTACAATATATTATCAATAATAAAACTTCCTAACATTAGAATTAATATTCATATATATTAATATTAGATTGAATTTTGGGTCGGCAACGCGCGAGTGACTGGGTCGGCAACGCGCGAGTGACTCCCCTGGTGTTGCAAGCGTCCATGGGCTACGGTAACCGCTTAACATCAGGCGGGCCGTATGCTTGTTTGCTACCTAAGTAGTATAAAAAAAAAAAAAAAAAAAATGTCAGAATTGTAATTACTATCACAGACATTACTAAGACTTCGGGAATAGTTAAATCTTTTTTCACCAGCGTCCTTGTGTTTGTTCTGCTGAGATACTGAAAGCTTATGAAGATGTGACTGAATCTCATATAATTGGTACAGATAATAAACTAATTTTGACATGTAGGAAACCCTATTAACCGGCTTCCTCGTAGACTATTGGTCGGTGGGTTAAACAAACCCTCACTGCCAATGGTGTCGACACTTTGGTGTTAAGCGCGCACAGTACACGTCACGTTGCCACCTCAGCCGAGCGGTTGACCGGCGTTAGTGTCGACACGATTAGGAGGACTGCCGGTTGGTCGGATCAGTTTTATGTGTTCGCAATTATTTATAACAGGCCAATTGATGAACAATCAGAATTAAATTTTGTAGGTGCTTTGTTTCATTAATCATTAATATAATGTCAATTATTATGATCTAATTTTGGTTTGTTATAAAAGATAGAGTTGTCTTATGAGTTATTGGTTTCAATATTTTTTGTTTATGGCGTATACAATATTTTATGTAATATGTATTTGATTATACAAATTATAAAAAATAATTTTATTACCCATTCCACAACATTGATAACTTCTCTAAACATCTACATGTGATCAAAATAAATCTCGAAAGACGAAGACGGGACAATTTAATGATCAAACGAACTTACGAAGTTCGATCTTAATTGTCTTGTCTTCGTCGGAGAGATTTAAGGTCCCTCCCAACCCTTTGGTCTGAATGGCCATTCTTACCCCATAGTATCAATGTTGTTATCGTTCTCGTTGGACCTTTACCTACTCTAAACCAAATGAGTGCATCATTACGTCACGCGCTGTTGTGGGATAGTTATTTCTCTTTCTAGCGCTAAACTATGTGCGAGTGAGTCGAGGAGTAGCGGGAGCTACAACATGTGATCAAAATAAATCTCTCCGACGAAGACAAGACAATTAAGATCGAACTTCACTTCAGGTAAGTTCGTTTGATCATTAAATTGCTACCCTCACCTGCACGCGGTCATCCTGCTGGCTAACGAACGAGGCTTTGGCGACCGGTCGATGGCGGTATAGCCCCCCTTACCCTGGCACAGTTAAATCCACTGGCCACCGACGGGCAGCAGCGTCGATGGTGCGAAATAACTGGGCCCTGCGATCTCCAACCCGCCTGCCCAGCGTGGAGATTATGGGCATCAAACCCCCTCAATGATAGACGCACAAAAGAAATGGCCCCCAGTTCCCGGTCGCCCTGCTATTCCTGGTCAAGGTAGCGGTCACGGTTACGGCAGGGCAGGTGGTGCTAGGAATCCCCGGGCTACCTCAGGCTACCTCAAACAACTGACCCTGGCAACGTATAACGGACGTACTCTGAGGCTTGACGAGCATCTAGTACAGTTGGAAGTGGAGCTGGAGAAAATAAGGTGGCATGTATTGGGGTTATCTGAAGTCCGACGAGAGGGGGAGGACACCGTAACCTTAAACGGAGGCCACCTGCTATACTTCCGTGAGGGTGATCAACCATCCCAGGGTGGAGTAGGATTCCTCGTTAACAGGGCTCTCTCTAATAACGTTGAAGAAATCTCCAGTGTGTCAACCAGGGTAGCGTACCTCATACTTCGGCTATCTAAGAGGTATAGCCTGAAGATCATACAGGTTTACGCGCCGACCTCGACATACCTGGATGAAGAAGTGGAAGAAATGTATGAAGACATATCAAAAGCCTTGAATAACACCACTAAGGCACACTTCAACGTTATTATAGGGGACTTTAACGCCAAAGTGGGAGTCCAGAATCACAACGAATCCCAAGTGGGCCCACATGGTTTTGGTAGTAGGAATCACAGAGGGCAAATGCTCGTCAACTTTCTGGAGAAAGAGGGGTTCTTCTTGATGAACTCATTCTTTAAGAAGAAGCCCCAAAGAAAGTGAACGTGGCGAAGCCCTGACGCTGTGACCAAAAATGAGATCGACTTCATCATGGCAGACAAAAGGCGCATATTCAAAGATGTCTCCGTGATCAACAGGTTTAACACCGGATCTGATCACCGGCTCGTACGAGGCTCTCTGAATATCAATCTCAAGCTTGAAAGAAGTCGCTTGATGAAGTCCACGCTCCGACCTAATCTACTCCAAATCACGGCGGGCTCTGAGAAGTTCCAAAAACTTCTCGAGGATAGATTCGATGCCTTGGAAACCACTGAGGACGTAGACGAGGCCTTACAGAACGTGGTTGGGACGCTGAGTGAGGAGGGCATCAAGTTCTGTAGAACGCAGCGTACAGGTACGAAGTCCAATCTCTCGGTCGAAACTCAACGGCTCATGACAATAAGGCGGGAAGAAACGCAAGCCACTTCGTCAGAGCGGTCAGACCTGAACAAGCAGATTGCGAAGATGGTACGTCGTGACCTTCGGAGCTCCAATACACGCCAAATTGAACAGGCAATAGAGCGAAACCGAGGGTCCAAAGTATTCACTCAGCAGCTTGGAAGGAGCCACCTGACGAAGCTGACAACACATCATGGCAATACCGCATTGTCAAAGCCGGAGATTTTCGCTGAGATTGAAGACTTCTATGACCGGCTGTACACTTCACATGCCCCTCAGACGCAGCGTGACATCCACGATTCCAGAGCCATCCTGACTCGACACTATACCGACGAACTACCAGATATCAGCCAGGACGAAATTGTGTTGGCTCTAAAACAGCTTAAAAATGGAAAAGCCCCGGGTGAAGACGGAGTTACTTCAGAACTTCTGAAGGCAGGAGGAATTCCTGTACTGAAGGAACTACAGAGCCTTTTTAACTCGGTCATTAACTGCGGGAGAACTCCGAAGGCGTGGAACGGGAGTATTGTGGTTCTGTTTTTTAAGAAGGGAGATAAAACCCTTCTTAAAAACTATAGGCCTATCTCACTCCTGAGCCACGTCTACAAGCTGTTTTCTAGAGTCATCACAAACCGTCTTGCCAGAAGACTCGACGAGTTTCAGCCACCGGAGCAGGCCGGGTTTCGAGGAGGATTTGGTACTATAGACCACATCCACACAGTGAGGCAGATTATACAGAAGTCAGAGGAGTATAATCGGCCCCTGTGTATGCCTTTGTGGACTATGAGAAGGCCTTTGACTCCGTCGAAACCTGGGCGGTTTTGGAATCCTTGCAGCGATGCCAAGTAGACTATCGTTATATCGAAGTGCTGAGATGTCTCTATGATGCCGCTGAGTGTCCAAGTACAGGACCAGCAGTCTAAACCCATCCAACTACGCAGAGGAGTGAGACAGGGGGATGTCATATCCCCGAAATTGTTCACAAACGTATTGGAGGATATGTTTAAGACGCTGGACTGGAAAAGGATGGGCATAAACATAAACGGCGAATACATCTCACACTTACGTCGCTGCAGGAGCTACAACAGATGCTGGACGGCCTAGCATCAGCCTCGCGACGTATTGGTCTCGGCATGAACTTGGGTAAAACCAAAGTCATGATCAATGTTCACATTGATCCGGGACCAATCGTCGTAAATGGCCACCATCTCGAAGTTGTTCAGGAATATACCTACCTTGGGCAGATTCTGCAATTAGGTAGAAACAACTTTGAGAGGGAAGCCAAGAGAAGGATCCAGCTGGGCTGGGCAGCGTTTGGGAAACTTCGTAGGGTCTTCGCGTCACCCATACCGCAGAGTTTGAAAACGAAGGTTTTCAACCAGTGCATCCTACCCGTTATGACATACGGAGCCGAAACGTGGACACTCACGGTACGGCTACTGCACCAGTTTAAGGTCGCTCAGCGAGCTATGGAACGAGCTATGCTCGGAGTTTCTCTGAAGGATAAGATCCGTAACGAGGTTATCCGACAGAGAACCAAGGTCATCGACATAGCTCATAGAATTAGCAAGCTGAAGTGGCAGTGGGCTGGTCACATATGCCGAAGAACCGATAACCGATGGGGAAAACGTGTTCTTGAAACCGCGTCTCGGCAAACGTAGTGTAGGGCGCCCTCCAGCGAGATGGAGTGACGATCTGCGAAAGGCTGCTGGTAGGAAGTGGATGCGTCGAGCCGAAGAAAGGGTGAAATGGCGCGCATTGGGTGAGGCCTATGTCCAGCAGTGGACTGCTGTAGGCTGATGATGATGAAGCTTATGCTGAGGATCATGGTTTAAAATTTAACTCAAGCAAGAGTGAACTGTTGGTGTTTAGAGGTAGAAATTAAAGTCCGTCATATATCCCTCCAGGTACCCTAAATGGTTGAATGGATATATGCTGTAACAGTGGTGTAATAGATGGTTATTGTGTAAATAACATAAGCTATGCCGATGACATGGTGCTGATGGGTCTTACGATTGGTAGTATTAGGAAACTATTATCCATTATGTGAAGCTTATGCTGAGGATCATGGTTTAAAATGTAACTCAAGCAAGAGTGAACTGTTGGTGTTTAGAGGTAGAAATTAAAGTCCGTCATATATCCCTCGAGTAACCCTAAATGGTTGAATGGATATATGCTGTAACAGTGCGGCCGTCGAGAGAATGCGATTCTGACACCCGTTAATCCTCTTGCAATGGGATTTTCACATTTCTCATTTTCACAGGATTCTCACACATTGAAACCAGAATTATTTTGAACAGTGCGATCCCAAAGAAGTTTCGTTCCGCGGACGCTCAGATTCTGGAATGCGAGCTCCCTGCCGTGGTTTTCCCAATGGAGTACAGCATGGGGTTCGTCAAAAAGGGTGTGAAGAGATTTCTGCAGGGTCGGCAACGCGCGAGTGACGCCCCTGGTGTTTGCAAGCGTCCATAGGCTACTAACCGCTTACCATCAGGCGGGCCGTATGCTTGTTTGCTACCTAAGTAGTATAAAAAAAGGGTTCAGTATTTTCTTAGGCATAGTTTAATGTAAGTCCCATCTTAATCAGATCAGCTGTTTACTAGTGGTCCAAAAAGTGGTCGAAATTCTAAAATATCCAATAAATATCAAAAAGGTTTCGAAGATTTTTGTTCGGAGCCTGGCATACTCATCAAGCGCCATTGTTTGACAACTTTAATAACCATGAAAAATTACTCATTACAAAGGAATTAGCAATAAAATCGGAATCCAATTATGATATCAATTATAAAACAAATTAAGGCTGATAATCATAAGTACTCTCCGCCACCTTTAATGGAAAATTAAAAGCGACCATTAAAACTATAATAGACACAGATTAAACAATAAAGTTAACACGAGATGACATACGCGAAAATATTTTGTTTTTTAATACAATTTCTACTTGTTAAAGCTAATTATTCTAAAAACGTTATGGAACCGTTAGTAGTGGGTGGTGAATACACAAATATATTAAGTTATCCACACGCGGTGTTTTTAGAAATGAATTGTGGATCTGTTACTACGTGCGGCGGTTCTTTAATAAACCAAAGGATCTTGCTAACAGCCGCTCACTGCGTTGTCGCATGCTCGATAAAGGGATTACATAAAGTGTACGCTTATGCTGGCCATGAAAATATAAATAAGGTAATTATAATGACCGGTTCACAAGCTTGCTTTTGCTGAGAAGGACCGGCTCTCAGATTACAGAACACCTTTTATTATGTATTATGTATGTACCTTTTATTATGTGTAGGTATGTATTTTATTATCACTATTTTCATAAAGGCCTGTGATTTAATGTCTTAGGAGCAGAGTCAAGCATTGGCCCTGATTCTGTTGTTCACCACTAAACTTATTTTAATCTCACTATGTCTCTTTCTAACAAAGAACATAAGAAAAGGATGTAAGAAATTTAGTCCTGTCAAATTAGTTCAATGCTTGTTTTCAATATAAATTTAGTCGCCATCTATCGCGGTTACGCCTAAATACACGCAAAATAAGACGGCAAAGATTAATATGACAACTTAAAATATGTTCTATCCTTTTTCAATAATGTTCGTAAGAAAGAGATGAGATGTGACCAAAATTAGTTTAGTGCGATTTACAATAGAATCGGTACCATTAGCATCGTTATTTAGGTATATTTGTAAAACCAATAATTTTATAAGTAAATGAGGTAGAATCTTGTCTATCTAAATCTTTTCTTATAATATCATTAGGTAAAACGTTATGATTATGAATCTTGCAGTACCTTGAATTCTGCCGCTGTCAGACCACAAGCGCTCGAGCAGAACTGAGTGGGGAGCACAGAGATTGAGAGGGAACCATTTTATAGGTATTTTGGATTTGTGTTAAAGTCCTTTCCTTTAACACAAATCCAAAATATAAAAATAATATAAAATCGTGGTGCGATAGATCATATTATGATCATATTGTTGTATATTTTTGTCCTGAAAATACCGTTTATCACAGCCATACAACGCGATAAAAGCAAAAAAGTGGGTACCTATACATTTGCGTTTTTTTTTTTTTATATCTAGCTAAATTATTTAAATCGCGTTTTGGAGCACGCTCGAACTTAAAGGAAATATTATCAACTATATCAACACAAACCTATTCCAAACCTAATCCATCAAACCGGCTCCACAAATTCAGACGCATATATTTCGGCTCCCAATTGTTCTTCAACTGACCTCCCGTTTTGGCAACTAATTTGTTCGCTAAAGAATAATGTTCCGGTATTAAAGCGAATCCCACGCGGAGCACGTATCTGCGTGGCTTCAGCTTTAAGTGTATGTATAGACAAAATTCTCAGTATAAATTCACTAAGTGCTTGGGAAGACCTGCTTACTTTTTCGTACAGAGTGCTGGCTGCATGTCCCTAGTCGCCAAAAAAATGAGATTTCTCTCACACAACAAATTAAAAATAACTGCTCAATATTAGACTCAATTATTCCCAATATTCCCAATATTCCCAAAATTCAAAAAAATATAATCAGGCAAACACTATCAGGAAAATCGAAACTAAAGCGAACGATGGCGATTTCAAGGGGGCAGCACATCTGCTATTTTCGAGTGATGTTGTCGCTTCAGACACACCTGAAACCCTGTCTGCTTTAGAATCAAAACATCCTTCTCCGCTTTCAAATATAAACCTCCCGGATCCCCCATCTTTAGACCAAAATTGTCTAAATTGTAACGCCCAAGATCTTTTGAGTGTCATTATGTCATTTAAACCTGGTTCTGCTGGCGGCCTCGACGGTTTTACACCACAGCATTACAAAGATCTTGTCTGTGGTGCCGCCGGAGACGCTGGTACCAAATTATTATCAAAATTAACCTCTCTTATAAATTTAATGTTGGCAGGAAAGGTGCCAAGCCCATTCACTGAGATCATTTATGGGGCCAACCTTTGCGCGCTATCCAAAAAAGATGGTGGAGTAAGACCCATCGCTGTGGGTAATACTATCCGTCGTATGGCCTCCAAAATTTGTTGTCGTCACATTCTCCCGAAACTTTCAGAAATATTTCAGCCCATTCAACTCGGTTTTGGCTCAAAGGGAGGTTGTGAGGCAGCTGTTCATGCGGCTCGGACCTTTCTTTTAAATAACGGAGGTGAAGTGCTGCTTAAAGTTGACATAAAAAATGCATTTAACTCTGTCGATAGGGGTGCTTTATTGACCCAAATTCGGGATATCTGTCCTGACATATATCCTTACCTTTGGCAATGCTATGGGCATCCATCAAAACTTTTTTTCAGAGAATACCCTATCTTCAGTTTGGCCATTCATCCGATTATTTCCGGGTTACAATCTAAATTTAATGTATGGTATCTAGACGACGGTACGCTGGGGGGTGATGCGGCTTCCGTTCTCAGTGATTTTAAAACATTGACAGAAAATTTTAAAAAGATTGGCCTAGAATTTAATAACTCCAAATGTGAGCTCCTTATTTTAGATTCTTTCCCAGCATCTGAAAAACCAGAATTAATTCAAAATTTTAATGTTTTGGCTCCCAATATTAAGTTACTGTCAAAGGAGTCGTTTCATCTTCTTGGAGCCCCAGTCTTAGACGAATCCATTCCTAGTTTCTTTGAGAAAAAGATTCAAAATTTTAATGACTCTTCAAATAGACTTTATGAAATTAATGCTCATTATGCATTTTTTATTGTTCGACTCTGCCTTTTCGTGCCGAAGTTTACCTATTTGCTCCGCAGTACGCACTTATTTAAATTCCATCACATATTAGATACTTTGGATAATATGATCAAAACGTCTCTTTCCAAAATTCTAAATTGCAGTTTTTATGAAAACAAAGTGTGGTCTCAGGCCACCCTACCCGTATGTTATGGTGGCCTAGGATTGCGGAAAATTTCAAGCATATCAGTACCGGCGTTTCTATCCTCGGTATACAGTGTGAGCAACCTCGTCAGTTCTGTTTTGGACCCTTCTATTGGATCTGTTGAGGTTTCTTACCTGTCCGATGCTAGAGACGCCTGGCAGGCAGCTTGTCCAGGCACAAATATTCCGACCTTGAGTCACTCTCAGAGAGCGTGGGACAAGCCTCTTTGTGAAAAAACCTGGCAAAATTTATTTTCTAACTTTTCTATAGATACAGACCGCGCGCGCTTGTTAGCTGTCTCTCAGAGTGACTCAGGTCACTGGCTACAAGCTATTCCATCAACAAATACTGGAACAATGTTAGACCGTATAACATTAAGTCTGTGTATTTGTCTTCGTCTTGGTTGCAGGACCAATCAACCTCATCGCTGCCGCTGCGGAGATCTCGTCAACGAGCTCGGCCACCATGGGCTTTCGTGCTCTCTAAATGCTGGTCGAATATCACGACACTCGGCGATTAATGACATTATCCGCAGGGCTCTTGTTGTCGCTAACGTGCCTTCCGTACTGGAACCAGTCGGTATTGCGCGGGGCGATGGCAAGAGACCGGATGGTATGTCTTTGATCCCTTGGAGTGTCGGCAAGTCGCTGGTGTGGGATGCCACATGTGTCGATACACTCGCGCCATCTCACTTACCGGCGACTTGTAAAGCTGCAGGGGCAGCTGCGGCCAGTGCGGAAAATTCAAAATTCAAAAAATATGCATCGATTGGACCCAACTATATTTTAGTACCTTTTGCGGTCGAGACCATGGGACCGTGGGGGTCCGAAGCTCGCCGTTTTGCTCGCACCTTGTCATCAAAATTGATCGAGACCTCCGGAGACCAGCGGGCGGGGAGCTTTTTCCGCCAACGCGTCAGCTTGGCTATCCAAAGAGGAAACGCTGCCAGCCTTCTGGGAACCCTGCCGTTAATCGGAAGCAGCGGCAGGATTGAGGAAATTTTCTATATATAGATTGTATTTTGTACATATTTGTTGTAAATAAAGATTTTACTATCATATTATATAAGGTCCTAATAAATTTGTGAACTTCCTCTTGAGGGATGAACGTTTTTGATAATTCCGATCTCGAAAGGGTAAAAAGGGGGATGAATTTGTGTATGGAAGTACACTACATTTATTATTTAAGCTTATGGTTATAAACTAACGCAACGAATATCGGTGTTGTTGGAATTTGAACCCTAAAGGAGTGAAAAGGGGTATTAAATTTAGTATATGAAGTTCTTTATTTTCCGAGTGAAAATTACAAAATTTATTATTTTTAATTTATTTTTTGTATTGGCGTATTGAAATGGCAAAGGATGCAATGACTCGCCTAAACAACATCAGGAAAAAGAGAGGTATTAAAACAAAGATCCGATTAATACGAGCATTGGTATTGCTCATTTTCATGTATGGAGTGGCATCGTGGACTGTACTGGCCCGAGAAAGAAAAAGGATTGTTGCATTCGAGATGTGGTGCCCGAGACGGATGTTGAAATTACCTTGGACCGCTAAACGCACCAATGCATCAATCCTATCGCAGCTCCAAATTAAAACCCGACTGTCCACCATATGCCACCAACGTATGCTTTCGTATTTCGGCCACATGGTGCGCAAAGGCGATGAAAGTTTGGAAAAACTAATCATAGTTGGGGAATACGGTAGGAAAATGACTACGTGGTCGTTCACCAACTAGATGGTCCGATCAAGTAAAAGACTCATCGTCCTCCAAGTTTTACACGGTCGTAAGGGACGGGTTGGACAGAAACCGGTGGAGGCAGATCATCCGCTCTAGAAGCAAACCCGATGCTGACCACGATCCTCAGACATGAGGGAAAGACTATAGAGAGAAAGAGAGATAAGGCCTCCAAAATTTTGCTGTGGAACTAGACTACAAGTAACAGCTCTCATCCGCAATGTTATTGAGGTCAAAATATTTACTGGTTCTTCTAGAGAAGAGAAACAGTCTCCTTGCCGCGTATACCATTGATCCCAAATCACCTTCCGTTTGAATTTAAAAGATAACAGTTCCTAATTAAGGTTTGTTTCACGATGGCTATTAATAAATCACTGGAAATTTGCTAGAGTCCTAGAGTTGATTTGCGGCAGGACTGTTTCAGTATTATGTGGCATCCTCGCATGTGAGCTCTCAATCTACCTGAACTTTTGTCAATATCACACGTAGTGGCGGAAAATAGCCATGAACAAAGCTCTATATTGTTACAATGATTCATATCTAGAAAAAAGAAATTATCTACGCGGACGAAGTCGCGGGCTATAAAGCTAGTTTTATATATTATCGTTATTTTTATTAGTTTTTTGTTACATATTTTTATTTTCTTTCTTCTTATCAACTAGATAAACTTTCTAGCTTTCAAATGACACTACTTTGAACAAAATACACCGATTACGTAAAAAGAAACAAGGAAAAAAACGAATAGAAAAAAATAAACAAAAACCACAGACAACAACAAATAACAGGATTTGATTGTAGTTTTATTTTTATTCGCTTTAATTATTAAATAGTTTGCTGTCCATTTTCACCCGTATTTCCGGTACGAAAAGTAGCCTATAGCACTCAGGGGCCTAATTTCCGCCTTTTCAATATCAATGTCGTGTGAAAAGGATGGCGCACATTTTTGAAATTCTATTAGTACATTTTGACAGAAGACCACAATGTTTTTCGCCGATTGTCTAATGCGATATCAATGTCGAAAGCACAATAATAGGGGTCAGGTCCGGGATCATGGATTTACCTATTATGGAAAGAACATGCAGAATCAGATCAGTACTTCCAGAGATTATCTAGGTACATACCTACCTCCTGCATACCAAGCCACATACAAACATTCCATATTAGTATAGATTCACTTTATACATCTACGTTAATGCAGGCGACAATAAGAATTTCAAAATTCAAAATTATTTATTCAATTAGACCTTCGCAGGCACTTATGAAAAGTCTGACTCTAATACTCTAATACCGGTTCGGAAGGTTGCACTTGCTGAGAAGAGCCGGCAATAAACTCAGCAATCGGGGGGCACGGCAGTGCCCCCGCCGAGTCGAGCGCGAAGCAAACACTGCCGTACCATCCTTTACTGGAACCATTTCGCCGCATTTTCAGGCCGCAGAAATTTTCGTCATCCAGTAAGCTATAATCACATACTTAAAATCCAAAATTTCAAGTCTGTAGGTCATTTAGTTCCGAAGTTAAGCGAAAGCAAAGTTTCACATTTATGAAACTCACTCACTCACTCACTCACTCAACTCACTCATAATCATCAAAATAGAACTAGTACTTCCCATAAACTCAGAGAGCTGAAATTTGATACAGAGTTAGGGTTTAATGACCACATAAAGGGAAAACTATAAAAACTAGGATAATCGAAGATCTGGAGTACCTGGTGACCCTGATTAGAAAACACAAGAGCCCAACCAAACTATTAGAGATCGACATACCGCCTTTACAAAAAATATTCAACTTGGTGGGTCGCTTCATTTTCTACAAAAAGAAGTGAAATCCCATCAAAAACATTCTGTAAAAAACTAGCCAAGTCTCGATGGAGCTGCTTGTTTATCTCTAAAAAGTAATGAAATCTAGACAAAGTCGTGCCAAGTCTAAGGTTCCTTACTGCGATTTCTTTATTAAACACAACACAAGGGTACAAAACCAGGTGTTCCATGACACCATTGCACCAATCTGTACTTGTACCCACTAACGTATAAAGAATGTTCAACGGCCAAGTACATATCGATATTACAGTCGAGTCAGCGCATGGCACGGCACTATCTGTCTTGCACACATGTGCAAAAACAAAATGCATACAATTGGCTCCATTGCCGATCTATCTACGGTGGTAGAAAATTCTGAATCTATGGTATAGATATAGAGCGGCAGCACAAGGTACATTTTGACAAGTGATCGTAAAGTGTCTGCAAATTATACTACTTGTTAGTTTATGGTAAATATAGAAAGGAAAAAATAGTCATAAGGTCCACCCGTTTGTATTACATATTTTAATAAATTTATTGACGTGCAAAAAAAATACAATTTTAAAGTAATTGTAAATTGCATAAAACTTGTTAAATTCAAAGTTTTAATGAAAAAAGTAGGCGGAAACATATTTGCAGATGAATCGGAGTTGTAATCATCCCTTGCAGACGGGGTTGAAAAAGCAATTTTTTTTATTAAAAAAAAGTCATCGTAAAATGTCTTCAGTTGAGACTAAACATTATTTATTGACGATTTATTAATGAAAAAAAAATTGCAGACGATTTGGATTTGTAGTAGTGAACAGTATTTTGTTAAATTTTTTTGTATTGAAAAAAGTTATCGTATCGTTGCTTTCTTTTTTCATTATAAATGTAAAAAAACCATAAAAAATTAACTGCAGACTATTTCAATTTGTAACAGTATTTATTTAAAATTTTGTAATTAACAAATCTTTTCTTATTAAAAAAGTCATAGTAAAATGTCTGCAGTTAAGAGTAAGGATTTATTTTTTATGAGTTATTAATGAAAAAAAAGTTGCAGTCGATTTGGATGTGTAACAGTACTTTAT
Source organism: Polyploca ridens (assembly GCA_951394255.1). Taxonomy (NCBI): domain Eukaryota; kingdom Metazoa; phylum Arthropoda; class Insecta; order Lepidoptera; family Drepanidae; genus Polyploca; species Polyploca ridens. Next base: position 9,908,023 of record OX596262.1, read on the forward strand.
TTAAACAAATTGAGCTGTAATTATTTTCTCCATGGCTCCATGAAATGCCATATCGATAATTGTTTTTTTTTCAGGTCCAAATTGTAAGGCCCCTCAAGACCTTAATAATACACAGTGGCTACGAATCTGGTGACGATATACAAACTATAAATGACATTGCATTGGGTGCTTCAGAGACTAACTTCCCTCTCGGTGATACAATTAAACGCGTTATAATACAGAGGAGTTTCCCATCGACGCGAACAGGCTCTGTGGCCGGCTGGGGCGCCACCGACGTGAGTCGCATTTTGCTAAGGGATAGTTATTTGCAAAATTAACGTTAAAGAAAATTTGATTATTCAAACAACTGCAAATGGTCACCTATGTTAATTATTTAACATAGTTGCCCGACTCTCGTAACAAAACGTCAACGACTTCCAAATGTGTTACCAATCGAAACTGCTTTTCGTATTCTCGTAACACATTTTGTATGGTTGAAGTGGGTTGAAGAATGATACTATCAAAGTTCGACAAGTTGCAAGCGTATTCCGGTAATTAAATCGAATTCGATAATCGAAAAAGTTACGATTTAATATTTTTTCTCAAATAAAGGTTAATTGGTAAATTAATTAGATTAATATGGCAATTTTTTTTTGCCCACATGAGTAGTTAGGTAATTGCTTGCTTGTCGTTGAGTTTCAGTCCTATTGAGTTATCATTCGATTGAAGTAGCATGGGAATACGAAAATAAAACTAATGTTTAGTTGGACGATTTCTAAACTCAAGAGACATTTGAATCTTTTCGTATTACGAGAATCGGACTACCGGCCATTCAGATAACGCTTTGACAAGGACATCTCGAGTTCCATCATCATCTTCCTGTCCTTATCCAAAGTGTGGTCGGCACAACATGATATTTTCTTCAGCATTCGTTCTCCATTTGCCATTCTCGTACTCTTCTTTACCTTCAAGTAGTGTCCGACCGAATCTGGTTTTTACGCCCGAAACCGAAACCGGATTTCGGCAACAGTCTCAGTTTCGGCCGAAACCGAAACCGAAACTTCCTTACAAGAATCATGTTTTGAGAGAAAAATAAAGAAACCGTATTATAATCAGTCAGTCTTTATTTTCTTATCTTTTGTTTGGATATAGCATTAGCGAGAGAGTTAAATCAACCAAAAAAATATTAAGGCGGTTAACACACTGCCACGCACCACGCTGTATGTTGCGTGTCAACGCACCTACGCGCATACTTGCGGGAGTGCAGATATTCATTATCGTGGAATTTAACGCGCCGAACATGACCGATCACAGCGCGAGAACTTTCGAATGCAATTTCGATTTTGGTCGTAGCTTCGGCAGGTTTGCCGCCGAAACCGAAACTAAACCGAAACTCGACCGAACCCGAAACCGAATTTTCGGTCGGACACTACCTTCAAGCATTCCCGTAATTCAGGTAAAGCATTATTATGCGGGCCATAGATATTCATACAAGTCATTTCATCAAATAGGTGGTTAAAACAGTTTTATTAATATTTCTTATGCTATTTTACATCATTTTTGCTAAAATTTTCCCACTGACATTCATGCCACTTTGATAAAACTGTTTGAACCAGCCTGTTTATCAAATTACTTGACTGTCTATAGTCCGCATACCAATCATTTTATTTGATAATACAGGATTATATTCGACAAAACTCATCAATCCTGAAATCTGTGCAACAAGTAATCTTGTCAAAAGCCACCTGCAATGAGCTTGAAGCACTGCATCCTGGCACGTTTTGTGCTGTGAATGCACAACAGCCTAATCACCCTTTTCAGTAAGTTAACAATTTTAATGGAATTACGTACAATTTATACAGGGTAAATTAGAAAACCATTTCCAAAACCATCAAACTTTTACTATATCAGATAGGCCATAATCTCAACTTTCGAAGTTCATTCAGTTCGCAGGTTTCATTTGCAGTTGGACCATTTCTTCCAGGTTACCCTGTATATACCTACTCAATGCTACGGTACTACTGTTAGGGTTTAAATATTTTACTGTCGTGTAATTAATATAAAAATCGACTTAATCATTCGTTCAGGCAATATTATTTTGACTGGCAACTATTTTTCTTGATGACCGCGTGAGCTACGTTTTTGATTTGGTACAATTGGCTTAACCAATCACAGAGTTAGATTCTCCCTCGGTTTTTCTTGGACAACGGAGGTACAAAATGTTGATCGGTGACACATTCTGAGAAGAGCACGGAAGTGAACACAATCTTTTTGGAACATTGTTATTGAGGTCGATTGAAAAGTAAATCTTAATATCTACATTCAAGACGTTTTATTACTCCAAATAAACAAGACCTGTACAAGTGAAGACGTATTTTACATATCAGAAGTGCGGTGTCGCGACTAATTTCAAAACGTAAGTACACGCCCAATTATTTGGTTACCTGAAGTTAAAAAAGTGTTTTCATTATTTGTCTTACTCGTGGTTGATTAGAGATCTATCTACATCTATGTAAATTGTCGTCAGTTTTACGTATTTTGGAAGACGATCTTTATCGTAAACTTAAATTATTGTATCTACCTTCATTTAAGTACTAATAATTGAAGTAAAATTATAGGTCACAATCACAACGGTACAGGTATATAATATCAAGTGTTAATTATAGTACATAGCCTATTTAAATTCTTGTTGAACATATATGGCTCCACCAGGATGTCATGTTTGCTATAAATCTTTTACTTGGTAACATGTTTCGGGACGTTTAAAAGAATGGTAGAATGAAAAATATTCTTAATTTTTGTCTAGGAGCCCTAGTTTTTGAGATATTTGATACACTCAAATTACCCTAAAAAAAAAAACATTTTAATGTGAATCAGTCTTGTAATGCAATTTTTTTTTTGGATTGCTACGCAATGCAATCCTTTCAGACAATGGATGAACTGGGGCGCAGGAGTCGGGACGTAGACCGGGATAGTCAAAGGCGTGAGACACCTAGACTCAGAATTCTCCGTACTACTTCCCGAAGTCGCAGTCGTATCCGCTTTCGTAGCCCAAGCAATTCCGAGCGTGAGCGAGAACGGGGACAGGCGCGTGTCGATCTGCTAGAAAAAGAGTTACAACGAGAGCGCAGGCGTCTGCTGGCTGCAAACGAGGATCATCGCACAACTTCGCGGCAGGTCAGCGAGCGTCGGAAGAGGAGCCGTGATCACCGCGATTCGCTCATCAACGTGTCCCGGAGAGAGGATGAACACCGTGCACAGCAGCATGGAGAGAGCCAACCAGAGTCACGTGTCGGCGAGGGACAGTCTAAAAGGTCACGTAGCCCTTCACTATCAAAAAAAGATGTTGTAGATATTTTAAAATATATGGGAGATGGTCTTGCGTCACAGACATCTACCCAGGTTGCACAACCTTCACAAAAGATTGACTTTAAAAACATACTTCCTAATTTTGATCCCTCCTCTAAGACACAACATATTGATGTTTGGTTGAGGAAGGTCAACGAGTGTGCATCAGTGTATGGATGGGACGATAGGACCACTACTCACTTTGCAATGCAGAAACTCCAAGGGTTGGCCAAGACATGGTACGAGGGCCTCAATTCGATCCTTTTTTCATGGAAGGAATGGCAGGAAAAATTAGTAAATGCATTCCCCTACGAACAGAACTATGGCCAGGTCTTGGAGGAGATGTTAAAGAGAAAGAGTAAATACCACGAACCAATAGAGGTTTATTATTATGAGAAGTTAACACTTCTTAACCGATGTGACATTGTAGGGAAACGCGCAGTAGATTGCATAATTCACGGTCTAAGCGATAGGACGGTAAAATCTGGTGCCTTAGCATTGCGGTGTTCTCAACCTGATGAGCTCTTACAATTTTTAGTCAGTAATAAAGATTCGAATCAGTCGTTAGTAGATCGAACTCCATTCAAATCGAAAAATAATGACCATGTCAATGGCAGTCAGGTCTCGAAGCAGAAGTCAGGTGCAAGATATGATTCAGCAAATGGTTGTTATAACTGTAAAGAAATAGGACATAGTTATTTATATTGCCCCAAACCTATACTAAAATGTTCCAAGTGCAATAAGATTGGACATACATTAGATAACTGTCATGTTAAGCTAGATGATAAGACAGTTAAAGCTGTAAATGTACCAAAAACAATGTGCATTGATTCCATTAATGAACAGATTAGTCCAAATTCTAAATTTACAAAGGAGGTAAGAGTGAACGGCGTTCTTTTAAAAGCTTTTGTAGATTTTGGAAGCCAAGTTACTTTAATAAAAGAATCTGTCGCTCAAAGCCTAGGGTTACCACATAATAATGTCCAATCTGCGATTAAAGGTTTTGGGAATGGAATAGTGCAGTCGTTAGGAGAATTATCAGTTCATATAAGCGTTGATGATGTAGAAGCCAATGTTGTTTGCAAGGTTGTTGACGACGGATTATTGTGTAACCCGGTGCTTATAGGTCAGTCATATACCGAGCAGCCACACATCATTGCTTATAAAAATGTGACCAAGTTGCAATTCCTTGATATTTTTTTTTTTTTTTTTTTTACTGTTTATAGGCCTGTGTTTGACCGCAATCTCACCATGGTAAGTGATGATGCGGCCAAAGGTGGTAAGCACACAAAGCCTAGAAGGAACTGACTCTCAAGTGCAGCTGTCGGAACACACCGAAAGGTGCTTGGCGACAGATTTTCAACTTGAGGGTGGTAGCCAGCCAGGCGGGTACTACAAAGTACCCTACCACCGTGCTATGGTTTCCTCACGATGTTTTCCTTCACCGAAAGCTCAAGCTCATTGTACAATGATATCGGGAATGAATTACCTCATTATGATTTAGATTCCAGCGTTGAATGTTCAATTAAAATTAGGTCGGCTTATATTGTTGAACTCTATGGTGCAGCTACAGTAAGAGCTCGGATTGAATCGCCTATTAGTGGTAGTGTTTTGGTAAAGAATAGTATCGCAGGGGAACCTAATAGGCAATACTTTATATTTGGGGGACTGTATTATGCAACATGTGGTCGTGTTAATATAACGGTAGCTCCATATTCAAACTTTTGTCAGATCCCAAAAGATGCAGTATTTTGTCGCGCAGATAGAGTAGACTTCGTTAATACGGTAGTGGAGATTCCAACGTCGGAATTATCCACTACAAATACAGAAGAATTTGATGAGAGTCAGGTTTGTGTAGGTGAACATGTGTCGAAGAGCGATAAAAATCATCTCATGAAATTACTGAATAAGTATAAGCATTGTTTTGCTTCTTCTCTTATGAATTTAGGGTGCACTAATATGGCCGAAATGCACATAGAGTTGAATAGCGACAGACCTACGATATACATCATTCCTAATCGTTCATCAGTTGGACTAAATCTTTAGTAGCTACTAAGTGCACGAGGATTAATTATGCTTCTACTGCAATATGTTCTAAATACCTAATATACAACATTATGTTAAAGAAGAATCTAAATTTGAGGTAGAAAAAAATATTACGTATATTACCGATATTTAACTTCTCCAAGCATCTACGATGTGTTTCAGTAGCGTTCAATTCTAGGCTTTGTTTGCTTATCATCTTCGACATCATCCCTTACCATGCGGCCATGGTGAGATTTGGTCACACGTAAGAACTATTTAAACCTAACCTGTTTTATACGTATAAATAAGCTCTTTCACTAGTAAAAAAACTACTTCATAATACACAAAAAAATATGAAATAACTGTAAACTGAAAATATCTTGAAGTCAGCGAAAGAGCTTGTCGTATATATTAAAACTAGCTTTATAGCCCGCGACTTCGTCCGCGTAGATTATTTCTTTTTTCTAGATATTAATCATTGTAACAATATAGAGCTTTTTTCATGGCTATTGTCCGCCACTACGTGTGATATTGACAATAGTTCAGGTAGATCATATGCGAGGATGCCACATAAAACTGAAACAGTCCTGCCGCAAATCAACTCTAGCAAATTTCAGGGTTTTTCCCTGTGACTACAAACCTTAATTAGGAACTGTTATCTTTTAAATTCAAATGGAAGGTGATTTGGGATCAATGGTATACGCGGCAAAAAGACTGTTTCTCCTCTGGCAGAACCAGTAAATATTTTGGCCTCAATAACATTGCGGCGGAGAGCTGTTACTTGTAGTCTAGTTCCACAGCACAATTTTGGAGGCCTTATCCTCATGTCTGAGGATCGTGGTCAACATCGGGTTTGCTTCTAGAGCGAATGATCTGCCTCTACTGGTTTCTGTCTTCTGGTTTCTGTAAAACTTAGAGGACGATGAGTCTTTTACTTGATCGGACCATCTTGTTGGTGAACGACCATTTAGTCGTTTTCCTTCCGTGTTCCCAACTATGATCAGATTTCCAAACTTTCATCGCCTTTGCGCACTATGTGGCCGAAATACGAAAAATTACGTTGGTGGCATATGGTGGACAATCGTGTTTTAATTTTGAGCTGCGATAGGATTGATGCATTGTTGCGTTTAGCAGCGGTCCAAGGTATTTCCAACATCCGTCTCCAGCACCACATCTCGAATGCATCAATCCTTTTTCTTTCTCGGGCCATTATAGTCCACGCTTCCACTCCATACATGAAAATGAGGAATACCAATGTGTTTAGGCCAAAATACCTATAATACTATTTATAGTAGAAACCTACTCATATTGAGTTTCAATGACGAGCCTCTACTTCCCGATTCCTCTCCTTTTCCCACATCATATGTGAAAGCGAGAAAAGAGCTTCGGGAATCTTCGAGATACTTCGGCGACGCATCGCCAGACGCGTGTGTGCGAGTAAAACGAAACGCGCGCGCCCCGCAACCCCGCAACATTCAGTACGAAAAACGCTACAGACCGGGAAGCATTGGACTTTGTGATTGGTGAATTGATGTGAAATAGTGGTGCTTATCACTGTGCTGGATTACCATAGGAGTTCCTGGAGTTCCTGGTAAGTCCTTACCTTTATCCTAGGAGGCTCCTCGTTTTCCATATTAATATTTTTACGCAAAAACCCATCATTTTTCTGGTACGCCTTCGAGCGGATTCATTTTGAGTCAGCCATTACAGCAATTTAATTTCATATCAAATCACGTATAATTTCCCGCTTTTTATAGGTTTTATGCCTCTAAATAGGTATATACCTCATAATACGCAAGTCTTATACCTCATAAATAGGTTTTAGACTATATAAATACGATATTTCGTACTCCCGCCATTTTTACCACGCCAATCGTGATAAAAAGTAGTTATGTATTCAATACCGCTGCCGCTCCTCCATATTTTTAGGACTTAGATTTTATAGGTACCGATTCGTATCTTATTATACGAAATCATATGGTGTACTAATAACCGCAATACGTACTTACTATTTGTACTATTACTACGCATATAATTGCATTCTATGAGCCTTGTCTGTCGACTTGAAATAAACTTTCATACCTATATTAGGTGCCTAAACTGTTGGATATACCTACTTACCTACAACATTTTACTTTAATTAGGTAATTTTGCAATTTATTATTACGCAATCTTTCACAATGGAAGCTATTGAAATTAAAATTAAAATATTGGAAGCTAAAAATGAAGCTATTTTTGAACAATTATCGTTCTTATATGATTCTTCTAAGAATATTTCCACGTCCGCGAGTGCAGACCTTCGTTCCTCAGAGACATTCATGGCGGACACTGAAATTATTAGTACAATTCGTCATGAATTTAGTGCCAATTTAGATACAATTAACGCGTTAAATATGCAACTTGATCCAGAATATAAGATTGATTATAAAAAAATGATTTCGTTTGATACAGTGTACACCCGAATAGAAAGGGTTCGTTCTCTTATCGTCAATAAGACAAATACTACGTCGAATGTGTCTGCGCAGAATACTATTCCGTCCCAATATAAAGGTCGTATCAAACTACCACCAATTCAAATTCCGTCATTTGATGGAAAAATAGAAAATTGGCCCGTCTTCTTTGAATCTTTTAAATCTAATATACATTCAAATCCTGATCTTTCGAATTCTCAAAGAGTACAATATCTTGTAGGTAAATTAACAGGAAATGCTTTAAAAATCACGGCAGGTATTATACCGTCCGGTGATAATTATAATTCTATTTGGGACAGCTTAGTTCAAAAATATCAAGATAAAAGAGCATTAGGCTCACACTACATGTCTAATTTATTCAATATTAAACCCGCATTAAATAATTCCGCGTCTTTAAATACGTTCATTGAAACTTTCCACGCTTCTGTATCTGCTTTGGAACAGTTAGGTATTGAAGATATGAAAGATTTTATCTTACTTTCTTTAGCTTTAAATAAGTTAGATCCCGCAACCGCTAATTCCTTTGAAATGTTTATGAGGAATAAAGAAATTCCTTCTTATAAGGATTTTGTTGATTTTATTAAATCGCAAGTAAAAATATTAGACCGCACTTCTACGCCAATTGCTGGCTCCGCGCGAACCGCCCCAGTCGGTAGCAACCTTAATAATCCGCCCGCTTATCGATCTCAACCGCGTAATTCAAATACAGTCCACCATGCTTTCCTTGCACGCGATAATAATAATAAAAGCACTTGCTTATTTTGTAATAAATCTGATCACTATCAGATTTTTAATTGTTCCTCTTTTAAAGCACTTAATACTAAAGATCGTTTAGATTTTGTTAAATCTAAAAGAGGCTGTGTAAACTGCCTCAGCCTTACGCATACTGCTTCTCAGTGTAAGTCGTCGTATAGTTGTAAAACTTGTAATAAACACCATCATTCTCTTTTGCATTTGGATAGCAATTCGCAATCGCAACAAATAGTTTCTGACTCGCGTCCCTCTCACTCGGCGCGTCTTGATAAGAGCGATAACCGCATCGCGCCGTCTTCACACGCGCAGGACGCGCAGCTTTGCGCGCAGCCGTCCGCCGCCGCCCGCGCTGCGCCGCGACCGCTCCCGTGCGCAGCCTCGCCCGCGCATCTGACCGCGTCTCCTTCTAACGCTACGGACGCTCCACAACCGGTGTCGCTATGCACCCGAGCGCGAGTTGATAAGAATAATGATAACGAACGCGATTCTTTTAATAAATTAAATCCTTCCCATACTACTGTACTTTTATCAACCGCTCAAGTTTATGCGTCTAATAAGGACAATAAATATATTTCAGTTAGATGTTTAATAGATAACGCGTCTCAAAACAACATAATTACAACTGCCTGTTGTAAACAACTAAATTTAAATATAATACCGCTTAGCAATTCTTTTATAAAGGGTGTAGGATCCACTTCGCGTCCTATTCACGGCTACGTTCAACTTAAAATAACCGCGAAAAATAAAAAATATTTTTATAACATTACCGCTCTTGTCGTTGATTGTATTACTGACAGGTTACCGACTGAATATGTTGAGACTTCTATAGTGCAACATTTAGGTAACTTACCGCTCGCTGACCCTCTGTGGCACATCCCCGGAGAGGTCGAAGTAGTTCTCGGGGCACAATTGTTCCCATTTTTATTATTAGGTCAAAAAATTATTGCACCTCCCGCTCCTTCTGCCCTTGAAACCGTGTTCGGTTATATTCTTATGGGCGACGTTCCCGCTAACTCTAATATTAATAAAAATGCATCCACTTATTTTAATACCGCGACTTTTTTTATTTCTGGTCCCAATGACCTTACTATTTCTTTAGATGATTCCCTACTTAAGTTTTGGGAGCTCGAAGAAATTCCCGCGCAAAAATTTATGAGCTCGGCCGAAAAGGAGTGTGAACAGCTGTTCTCTCGTAACTTCTCACGGGACTCCGCAGGCAGATCATTGAATTATTACGCTTAGAAGCGAAGTATCGAACAAAAATCCTCCCGACTCGTAGGCCACTTGACAACCAATGTGTGCGGGAGTACCATATAATTACACTCGCTGACACGCACACAAGCGCACGAGTAATGTTGCAAGCTAAACGAATTTTTTCGGTAAAATTAACCTTCCGATACTAGTGAATGAAATTGGAAGTAAGTATTCATAAAAATAATTAAATAGTTTAAAATGTTCTGCGTCTTAGATAATTTATCATAGACACAGGCCTGTTATTTATTTATTACTAGTTCAATGGTTATGTTTCATAGTACTTATGTCAAGTATTTTAACATAGTAAACCAAGACAATGTGCAAAGCTATGAACGATCGTACGATTTGTAGTAGGTATTGTTGGTAATGATGGGTTTCATATATGATAGGTTGTATAGAAAAAGAAGATTAAGAAGTATGTAGGTATTTAATTATCATTATCGTATAAAAGACGAATAGCTATACATTCTTATAATATCTAACTGAATCTATGCTAATATAATATATATATATATTTATAATATAAGAAACCGGAAGAGTTTTTTGTTTGTTTGTTTAAACGGGTCAATCTCTGTAAAAAAAAACTACCTGTAAAACTACTACTGTGTAATACTACCAGTCTGATTCGAAATTATTTCACTAATATGAAGCTACATTATCCCGATTATTATAGGCTACTTATCCCAAGAACGCGGGTGAAACCGCGGGGGACAGCTAGTCAGTTATAATAGCTATAAGTAAAAGAAAAAACTTATCGGACTCAATTACTTACTCTACTTCCTACTCTAACAAAATCAGTATCAATTACGTAAAACAACACAAATTCGCACACAAACAGCTGGCAACACTTTGCTCGAAATCTGAGTGAAGTATTTTTATTTTTGAATTTTGTTATTTTAGATGAATTACGCAATAAAATTAGTGGCTTATCTGTGGAATATTACAACAGAATTCTAATCTTTCTTCCCTGATGAATTATGACACAATTTTACTGCACAAACCGTCATATTTATTATTTTTCTGAGAGCTCCACTCACTAAAACGCCAGTCAGTACACTGACAGCGCGTCGGTCATTTGGAGCCATTATGGCTCCAATTGAATGGATTATTGTTTTGCGCGTGTACTTTGTTTCTATGTGTAATAATTCAATGAGGCAGATATTGCACCGCGTTACCTTTTCGTGAGGATCCTGACGTGTTAGGTGATTCCCGTTCCGTTGCTCACCGCCGTTTACTTGCTTTGGAGCGTACCAAGCTACGCGATCCACAGCTACGCGCTAGTTATAATGAGGTTATACAAGAGTACTTAGATAAAAAATACTTATCTGAAATATTGCCTTCCGATTCTGACGACCATGATAAAGGATACTTCATACCGCACCATCCCGTCGTACGGCAAGACAAAGAAACAACAAAAGTTCGTATAGTACTCGATGCTAGTGCTAAATGTCACAATGGCATATCACTAAACGATATTTTACATACGGGACCCAATTTACAATCTGACTTGTTTATTGTATTACTGAACTTCCGCTTATTTCCCATTGCTATTACAGCAGATATAAAACAAATGTACCTACAAATTGCTGTTATTGATGAGCATAGAAAATATCAAAAAATATTATTCCGCTTTGATCCCAATGATCCGATCCGCGTATTTCAATTTAACCGAGTTGCATTCGGTCTTAAGTCCAGTCCGTTTTTAGCCATGCGCACTGTGCGCCAGTTATGCTCGGATGAGAAAAACCTATTCCCTCGCGCTGCTGAAGTAGCTTCGCGTGAAATATTACGTATAATAGTATACATACTTAGATTTTCTCGCATAATTTCTCGTGATCAAGGTCACAGCCGCATCACAGCTTCTGAGCTAAATAAAGCTGAAGTATATTTAATACGCTCTGTACAACAAGTTCATTTTCAAAATTTATTTAATAATATTCAAAACGTTAAATTATTTTCCCCGCTTAAAAAACTTGACCTCTTTATAGATCAAGATAAAATTATTAGAATTGGAGGTAGACTTTCAAATGCAAATCTTCCGTATGAAGCTCAGCATCCCGCTCTTTTACCTAAACATGACCACGTTACTCATCTTATTATAGACTATTTTCACCGTGCTCATTGCCATACTGGTGCCAATCTTCTGAGCTCACTGTTGCGCCAGAAATATTGGATACTGTCCGCTAGAAGTGTCATTAGACACAGAGTACATTCATGTAACTTTTGTTTTAAAAATTCCCCTTCATTTCTCAGCCCAAAAATGGCTGATTTACCCTCTTGCCGCGTTCAGGAGACCAAAGCGTTTGTGCATACGGGCGTTGACTATGCTGGACCCATTAAAGTAACATTATGTAGACGCAGAGGTCAAAAGAGCCAAAAGGCATATATTTGTTTGTTTATATGCTTAGTAACCAAAGCTGTACACATCGAATTGGCAACTGATGTGTCATCAGATACTTTTATTTCCGCTTTTAAGCGATTCATTTCCCGTCGAGGACCTGTTTCTTTTCTTTACTCCGATAACGGAACTAACTTTGTCGGAGCTAAAGCTCAATTACAAGAACTACTTACCGATCAGTACCGCATTGAATGGAAAATGATTCCACCCCGCGCCCCACATTTCGGAGGATTGTGGGAATCTAATATAAAATCGATTAAAACTCATTTATACCGTGTTATCGGTTCGCAGCTCCTCACATATGAAGAGCTCCTCACTGTTCTTACCCAAATTGAAACAGTCTTAAATTCTAGACCGCTTTGCATTTTATCTGAGGATCCCTACCCGGAGCCTCTTACTCCCGCTCACTTTATAATGGCTTCACCATTGACTTCATTGCCGCTTCAGAATGTGTCCGAGAAAACCATATCTTTACGTTGTCGGAAACAATTATTAGATCAGATGGTGTGTAGCTATTGGAAAAGATGGCGTATAGAATATTTACATAATCTTCAAGTTAGACAGAAATGGCTCATTGATAAAGATAACATTAAGATTGGTACTGTGGTTCTTATACACCAAGATGATATTCCCCCTTTACGTTGGCCGTTGGGCATAATATCACAAGTTTATCCTGGCAAGGATGGAAATATCCGCGTCGCTTTAGTAAAAACTTCAAATGGATCATTCAAAAGACCCATTGTCAAGTTATGTCCATTACCCTCACAATAAAAATTAATCATACCGCATCTTATATTCAGTACTTTAGTAATTATTATAATCTGTAATTAGTTCTTATAATTAATTATTTTTTCTTTCTTTTGAGAACACTACGTATTCTCAAGGCGGCGGAGGATGTTTAGGCCAAAATACCTATAATAATATTTATAGTAGAAACCTACTCATATTGAGTTTCAATGACGAGCCTCTACTTCCCGATTCCTCTCCTTTTCCCACATCATATGTGAAAGCGAGAAAAGAGCTTCGGGAATCTTCGAGATACTTCGGCGACGCATCGCCAAATGCGTGTGTGCGAGTAAAACGAAACGCGCGCGCCCCGCAACCCCGCAACATTCAGTACGAAAAACGCTACAGACCGGGAAGCATTGGACTTTGTGATTGGTGAATTGATGTGAAATAGTGGTGCTTATCACTGTGCTGGATTACCATAGGAGTTCCTGGAGTTCCTGGTAAGTCCTTACCTTTATCCTAGGAGGCTCCTCGTTTTCCATAGTAATATTTTTACGCAAAAACCCATCACAATGCTCGTATTAACCGGATCTTTGTTTTAATACCGATTCCTCTCTTTTTCCTGATGTTGTTTAGGCGAGACATTTCAATACGCCAATACCATAAGCCGAAATAATAAATTTTGAAATTTTCACTCCGAAAATAAAGAACTTCATATACTAAATTTAATCCCCCTTTTCACTCCTTAAGGGTTCAAATTCCAACAACACCGATATTCGTTGCGTTAGTTTATAACCATAAGCTTAAATAATAAATTTAGTGTACTTCCATACACAAATTCATCCCCCTTTTTACCCTTTCGGGATCGGAATTATCAAAAACGTTGAGGCACATATAAATTAATTTTCAATTGTCAACCTAAACACAAAATTTGAAGGTCCTAACTTCGAAACTGATGGACTTTCATATAAACTTGCATACCCCTATTTTACCCCCTTAAGGATGGAATATCCAAAAATCCTTAGTAGTTGCCTACACTGTGTAATAATATATTAAGTGACGTTTACTTTGAAACTGAATGACTTACATACATCCCATACCTTTTCACCCTGTCGGGGGTGGAATTGTCAAAAAAGCTGAAACATGTATAAATTAATTTTCAATCGTTAGCATAAATACAAAATTTGAAGATCCTAACTTCAAAACTGATGAACTTTCATACAAACTTTCATCCCCTATTTTACCCCCCTAGGGGTGGAATTTCCAAAAATCTTTTCTTACTGTATTCAGTAAGGAAGGATTTTTGGAAATTCCACCCTGTATAATATTAAATTTAGTGAAGTTTTCTTTGAAATTGAAGGACTTTCTAACACAACTTCATCCCCCTTTTCCTCCCTTCGGTGGTGGAATAATCACAAACGCTGAGATAGCTATACATTAATTTTCAATCGTCAGCCTAAACACCAAATTTGAAGATCCTAACTTCAAAACTGACGGACTTGCATACAAACTTTCATCCCTTATTTTACCCTGTTAGGGGTGGAGTTTCCAAAAATCCTTCCTTAGTGGATGCCTACACCGTATAATAATACATTTAGTGAAGTTTACTTTGAAATTGAAGGACTTGCATACACAACTTCATCCCCCTTTTCCTCCCTTCGGTGGTGGAATTATTATAACAAACGCTGAGATAACTATATATTAATTTTCAATCGTCAGCCTTAACACAAAATTTGAAGATCCTAACTTCAAAACTGACGAACTTGCATACAAACTTTCATCCCTTATTTTACCCCCTCAGGGGTGGAATTTCCAAAAATCCTTCCTTAGTGGATGCCTACACCGTATAATAATACATTTAGTGAAGTTTACTTTGAAATTGAAGGACTTGCATACCCAACTTCATCCCCCTTTTCCTCCCTTCGGTGATGGAATTATCACAAACGCTGAGATAACTACACATTAATTTTCAATTGTCAGCCTAAACACAAAATTTGAAGATCCTAACTTCAAAACTGACGGACTTGCATACAAACTGTCATCCCCTATTTTACCCTCTTAGGGGTGGAATTTCCAAAAATCCTTCCTTAGTGGATGCCTACACTGTATAAGGTATCTTTGTGCAAAATTTCAAATCTCTAGGTCCAGCGGTTTGGGCTGTGGGCTGACATATCAACAATCAGTTTATCATTTTATACATATATTAAGTTAAGAGTGTAGTCCTTGAAAACTGCCAAAACGACTGTTACGGTTTGTAAGAAAAATCTTCGATATCGTACGTTTAAAAAACATTTAAAAAGCATTTTACAATCTTAAAAGGTATACCTACAATGTTATCACGTTATATTTGTGAAATAATCCTTCATTTCCAACAAAAAAACTCGATAAAATCTCTCAAAACCACAAAATATACCTTTGCTGTTTGCAACATTTATAGTATTTCGAATGAATTGACTAAAATCTTAGTGGTTAAATAAAAACACAAAAGGGTTGAACCCCAACGCTACCTTTTCAGTTTTTTACAATATCAATCCATAAAATATTAAAATATTCTTTGCTTTTGCATGAAAACCGTGCGCCATTTTCCATAGTAATTACTATGGAGCGGTTGTCATATTTTGAATTTGTATAAATTCGAATGCGCGCATAAAAATCATCCAGTGTCCTCCTCGAGTCCAAAGTGAGAGCACGTCGCTTTGATGCTCGCTGAAGGTCGCCACCGTCTTGTGTCATTGACATAAAGGTAGGTCGTGACTGCTGAGGTAAAATAAAGAAAGAAAATACATTTATTGATTTATCAAGGTACGAGATTTTATTTAATTTAGGTATTTGTACTAACTTATTCAATGTTTTTACATTTCTTATTAATTATTATTATTAAAGCCCGACCGGAAATATATGATGATACATAATAAAATTCTAAAAGGTATTTGATAGAACTCGGGATCACAAAACATGAATCTTCTCAAAATTTTGAAAACGTGTCCGCCATGTTGAACTTTTTAGACACTGCACCGATTGCTTTCAAAATCGATATTTGAGAGACCTTGGGGTCACAAAACAAGAATCTTTTTTCAGAATTTTGGAAAAGTGTCCGCCATGTTGAACTTTTTAGATACTGGTCCGATTGCTATCAAAATCGATATTTGAGAAACCTTGGCGTCACAAAACAAGAAACTCTTCTCAAAATTTTGAAAATGTGTCCACCATGTTGAACTTTTTAGATACTGGTCCGATTGCTCTCAAAATCGATATTTGAGAGTCCTCGGGGTCACAAAACAACAATCTATTCTCAAAATTTTGATAAAGTGTCCGCCATTTTGAACTTTTTAGATACTGGTTCGATTTCTCTCAAAATCGATATTTGAGAGTCCTCGGGGTCACAAAACAAGAATCTATTCTCAAAATTTTGATAAAGTATCCGCCATGTTGAACTTTTTAGATACTGGTCCGATTGCTCTCAAAATCGATATTTGAGAGTCATCGGGGTCACAAAACAAGAATCTATTCTCAAAATATTGATAAAGTGTCCGCCATGTTGAACTTTTTAGATACTGGTTCGATTGCTCTCAAAATCGATATTTGAGAGTCCTCGGGGTCACAAAACAAGAATCTATTCTCAAAATTTTTATAAAGTGTCCGCCATTTTGAACTTTTAGATACTGATCCGATTGCTCTCAAAATCGATATTTGAGAGTCCTCGGGGTCACAAAACAAGAATCTATTCTCAAAATTTTGATAAAGTGTCCGCCATTTTGAACTTTTTAGATACTGGTTCGATTGCTCTCAAAATCGATATTTGAGAGTCCTCGGGGTCACAAAACAACAATCTATTCTCAAAATTTTGATAAAGTGTCCGCCATTTTGAACTTTTTAGATACTGGTTCGATTGCTCTCAAAATCGATATTTGAGAGTCCTCGGGGTCACAAAACAAGAATCTATTCTCAAAATTTTGTAAGTGTCCGCCATTTTGAACTTTTTAGATACTTTCAACATGGCGGACACTTTTTCAAAATTCTGAGAAAAGATTCTTGTTTTGTGACCCCGAGGACTCTCAAATATCGATTTTGAGAGCAATCGAACCAGTATCTAAAAAGTTCAAAATGGCGGACACTTTATCAAAATTTTGAGAATAGATTGTTGTTTTGTGACCCCGAGGACTCTCAAATATCGATTTTGAGAGCAATCGAAACAGTATCTAAAAAGTTCAACATGGCGGACACTTTTTCAAAATTTTGAGAATAGATTCTTGTTTTGTGACCCCGAGGTCTCTCAAATATCGATTTTAAAAGCAATCGGACCAGTATCTAAAAAGTTCAACATGGCGGACACTTTTTCAAAATTCTGAGAAAAGATTCTTGTTTTGTGACCCCGAGGACTCTCAAATATCGATTTTGAGAGCAATCGAACCAGTATCTAAAAAGTTCAACATGGCGGACACTATCAAAATTTTGAGAATAGATTCTTGTTTTGTGACCCCGAGGACTCTCAAATATCGATTTTGAGAGCAATCGAACCAGTATCTAAAAAGTTCAAAATGGAGGACGCTTTATCAAAATTTTGAGAATAGATTCTTGTTTTGTGTCCCCGGTGACTCTCAAATATCGATTTTGAGAGCAATCGGACCAGTATCTAGGACCAGTAATTTTGACTAACGAACATTAATTCATTTATACAGGGTGTTGTTTTGGTCGGCGACAAGCGACCCAGGAGCGGTAGTACAAAATATATATTCCCCAAAAATGGACTTAATTCCATTAAATACTGTAAATATGTTGAGAAATACCTTATTCAATTTGAAATAAAATTACCGCAAAGTATGGTTACTAGGCACGTGCACAGTCTAGAGCTAGGCGCAAGCCGCCATCGGCCCACCCCTTTACTCCCTCGTACTCCCGTTGAGTATTATGTCTACACTTTAGCTTATTACATGATTTTCAAAATTATATTTTTTTTATTTTTATTATTAAAAAAAAATAAAGTATTTTTTATATTTTTTTTAGCACCAGTATCATTTGTATTATCGACCCTGAGTCGCTCGTCGCTGACCAAAACAACGACCTGTATACATATATAGTTATGTAATAAATCTAAAATGTTAAAAATAGTAATTGCTGAGTTTATTACCGGCATTTCTCAGCAAATGCAACTTTCCAAACCGGTATTGATGATTTTGATTTGATTTACTACCATGACTTTTTATTTCAATAGAAAAAACCAAAAAGTAAAAGACACGTAAAAAATATATGGAATAGTCTATTTACAAGCTTTCATTTGATACCTATATTGTTATAATAACGAAACTTTTATTTTTAATACCCCCCCCCCCCCTATTTTTTTATTCTTAGGCGCCATATAAAAATAATATACCCTATGACACTCCCCCAGTCAAGACGAATCTAACGACACCTCATATGCTTAAATCCATCAAGCCGTTTAGGCTGCAGAGCGGCACAAAGAAATAGACATACATACATACATACACTCGAAAAACATAACCCTCCTTCCGGGTCAGTCGGGTAATTAGGTACCAAAAATAGTATTCGCCATACTGTACTCGTGCGGCGGGCGGGGCGGCGCGCGTGCAATGTCACCACACAGCATAGTACCTAGTTAACTACATTGTACGCGTGTGAAGCCGAGGCGGGTCGCTAGTAAGTTATAAGAATAATCTGTGGCAAAAATTTCAAGATTCTGGACCTTACGATCTAGCTGTGTGTGGATCAGTCATTACGCCATTTTCTCTTTGTATATACCTATATGGATTTAAGTAAGTAAAGTTAAAGTAGTTGTTAAGATTGATATAAAAATAACACAGTTAATCAATATTCTCAATAAAGAAAAATATCAAGAATGATCCGGTACTGCTTACCTAATTAGCACGAATCACGCGAACACTGTGGCTCCAACCTTTTCTATTGCCAATATTGCCATCTCTTTTACCACGGGTACTCGCAAACTGCGGGGCGGCGAGTGAATAGCTAATACATTGCGCTGTTTCTATAACATGCTTACTAATCTTACAGGCGCGAACTCGCACTGTATAAATAATTATTCCATTGCGCCGTAAATCATAGTTGTCTGTCTCAAAGCAATGTGTAATATAACTGTGAGACGCATCTGTGTAGGCAGAATGTGTCGATGTGTGAGCTCTATGAGAAATTACCACGCTCGAGGACTAGGCTCTTAAAAATATTATACCTAGCTGACATCAAGACAGTGTCAGATTAGAGTTATTTCATACTTTTTAGAGTATTTTGAAGTCGATTTAGTTTTTAAAATTACTTTTTTTATTTCAATTACCAATTTTATTATTTCGTAATTTTTAGATTTTCTTATATGCACTAGAATTTGACCAAGCTCAAGCCAAGCCATCGCACGAATTACTTAGTCCATATCTTGAAAACAACTGAACCGATTTTAATAAAACTCTCACTGAGTTGAAAAAAATGTAAACCAATAAAAAAATGTCACAATCAGATTAATAGTTTCAGAGAAATGCGTGAACAAACATACACTTATGAAATTTTGTATACCCTATTAGTTTGGAAGCCTGACATTTTGTGAGGAAGTTTCATCAAAATCAGTTAAGTAGTTTTCAAGATATGGAATAATTAGTGTGACGGGCTGGCTTATTAATACGAGCTATGGGCAGTGTTGCCGAACATACGGCAATTGCCGTTTCATAGGCAATCAGACCCTGATAAAACAAATTGTACGGTGTACGGCAGAGTGGCTTTTGCCGTACGCTAAAATACGGCAATCGGTCAGAGCATAAATTAGTACACCTACATAGTAAATGAGTTTCACGTACAGAGTACGTTTTATGTTATAAATTATATCAACCTAACTAAATCAATTAGAGAAGCCATAGACGATGAATGGAGACTTCTGCCGAATACAGAGCTTCCCGAAAACCCATTATGTAACTTAGAAACAATGTCACCTGATCATTTTTGGAACAAAATATAAAATTTCCCTGAGTCGTTGTTTTGCAATTTGGCATTTGTTTTAGAAGTTTATTCCTTGCCAGATGCAATTGCGGATTCAGAATCTTCAACGCTGTGAATTAAATTAAAACGAAGCAAAGAAACCGCCTCTTAACATCCACTATAAATGCAACATTATTGGGAAAAACAGTGTATTTCTAAAAAAACATTCAAACTGTACAGTTTTAAACCAACCCCCGAAATTATAACCAAAATAAAAAGCCGTCGGATTTTATAGATATATTTGGTAATATAGATAGTAGATTTAATGGGAAACAAAGAGTGATCTCTATAAGCGAATTTTTTTTATTGATTTTCTAGAAAAAAAATATAACATTTATTTTGTACGGCAATTTTGATTTAAATACGGCAATTTTTTGTCTTATATACGGCAACCTTATATACGACCAGCGGCAACACTGGCTATGGGTTTTGGTTGTGTCAAAGGGAAAATATCTGAAAACTGGCGAATTCACGAAAATTTCAGAAAAAAAATCCAAGTCGATTTTATATAAATATACCGGCCAAGTGCGAGTCAGACTCACACACGGAGGGTTCCGTACAATATTAAATAACTCATCCTTGCTATGACAAAAAAAGACGTTTCTTGTATGGGCGGCCCTTTTTTCATTTTTATTATTTGTTGTTATAGTGGCCATAGACATATTCTCTGAAAATTTCACTTGGCTACCTATTACCGTTCATGAGATACAGCCCACTGATAGACAGACGAACGGACGGACAGCGGAGTCTTGTTTGGCACCCTTCGGGTACGAAACCCTAAAAAGTATAGTCACAATCCGATTAATAGTTTCGTAGAAATGCGTGGATAAACATACATACACCTATAAAATTTGGTATATTTGTTTGGAATTCCTAATAGATTATCATTTGAATATATTGCAGTCCAATAATACATACATACGAGTCGATTTGATAATCTCATTTTGTTAAGTCAATTTAAAATAGATATTTTGTCCAGTTATTTTGAAGAAGGTTACTAAATGTTAGATATTATGATAACCTTTGAACGATAACATTTTATGTTCTTTAATCGTTCATCACTCAAAAGTAAAAAACAGAACAATCTTGGTTAGGGCACACTATACCTTACATGTAAGTTACCAAAGAAGTTATACTATATCGATATCGACGAACAACACTAGGGCAGGTATCGATAATATATTATCGACTACTACGCGACACTTCTTTGACTGTATATGTATTTGTCCAACCCCCTCCTCCCTCAACCCTGCCCGAATACAGGCGATAGAGACAACTGCAGCTTGGATCGATTATACCTATTTAAAATAGACGAAATCGCTATTTCGTAATCCCCAGTTTCCTCCTCCAATACTGGATCGATTTAATTTTTTTTTCGAGAATAATAATAAGAAGGGCTTTGGCTATGTCGGTCGGTTTTCCTTTTATTTTTTATATTCGTCAAATTTGTTTTCTGGACGTCTGATAAGGGCAATTAAAAATAGTACGTTTTTGTGATTTTAGAAGATTTTTAGTTTTTATAATAATTAATTTATGGAGAAAAACAAAACCGAGGGACATACAGTGGCACCTACAGATTGCATGGTAAAATAATCATTGCCTTAGGGTCATTAACCAGAGAGGAAACTGAGGATTACGTTTGTATGGAACAAACGCCACCAGTGTTTCCTCTATCTGCCACCAAGCACCTCTAGCTCCAGCAGCTGTACCGAAGGCACAGTTTCTTGATGTGCTTACCGCTTTCATCAACGTAATCGCTAAGCCAGTGATATTAAAACACACTTTTGATTATTTTCAGTGGTGACTCCGGTAGCGCTTTCATCACCGAGCAGTACCAACAGCTAGGCATAGTGTCACACGGCATTGACCAGTATCCAGTCCTTACGTTCTACACGAATGTTTCTTACTACTACGACTGGATAAAAGCTAATACTAGACAGATTTTTTGTCATAAAAAATTAGCAAAATACATTCTACTTTAATAGCTGTGTTGTTTTTTTTTAAATTATGTATACCTGTGTTTGACTACCATCTCACCATTTCAAGTATAAAGTACATAAAGCTTATAACGGAACTGGCGCTCAAGTGCAGCTGTCGGAACACACCGCTAGGTACTTGACGACAGATTTTCAACTTAGCTGGTAGCCAGCCAGGCGGGTACTACAAAGTACCCTACCACCATGCTATGGTTTCCACGAGATGTTTTCCATCACCGATAGCTCAAGTTAATTTGTAGGATTCGAACCCGAACCATCGCCACGGCATTCGACGTCGCTCGCTACCACTATATATATGTCACCGTTTTTACCCGACTGACCCGGAGGGAGGTTATGTTTTTCGAGTGTATGTCTATGTATGTATGTATTGTAACGTTGCACTTGCAAGTTACATAAATAAATATAAGTATAGTTAGAAAACCTTTAATAAAACTTAATTACACTTAAATTAAAATAATATTTACAACTTATTCTAAAACATAATTAAATATAACCTATTAAACTAATAAAACCTAAAAATCTAAATACTTAATAAATATTATTGTACGGAATCTACAAGTACGTATTAATGATGATGGTTCCCGCACCTACGCATCCCTAACAAATCTAACGGGTTTGCGAGCTGCGCCGGCGCGGCGGCCAACGCCCAGTCGTTCAGTTCGAGAATTCTCCACGGCCAGTGCGCTTTGAGACTTCACAGGTGACGGCTGCGTCACTTGCTTCGAATTTTGTATCTAGTTTAATATCACGTGGAATCCCGCTAGGGTAAGTTCCCATGTATTATCTATCTGATTCTCCATTGTAAGGTGTTCTAGCTTTCTATCTTTCCTATCCATGCTAGCGCTGCTTCCTTTTTATTGTTTGTCAGGGACACTGTAACCTAGATTCAAACCTACCTACACAGTTGCGCAGCAAACGCTTTAGCCTTTTTGTTTCTGGCCTTCCAGGATTTACGTCTACATTTACGTCTACATTTACGCCTACCTTGCATCTACCTATGCAGCTTGATAACTAGCTGTGGAACGCTGAGGGACCTACCTCCTGTACTGCCTGCCTGGACTACCTACTCCCGCTGACATCCTGGGAGCTGGACCAGACCGAAGCGAAAACTGAAGCTGCTACTTCTACCTTAGTTCAGGCCAGTGTTCCCCCTGTTAAAAACTGTACCCCCTGTGAAATCTGGACGTGAGGCGGCCACAGAATTTTAGGCAATTAAATGTTTCATTGGACTAATTTCCATTGTTTCATTTAATCGAACCCTACCTACCTATCTGTTGGCGTCCCCCTAAGGGACTTGCCACAGTGGCGCCCAACGTGGGCCACTTGGTCTTTGTATACATCGATGATATCGTCATATGCTCGGCTCAATTCGAAAATCACATTTCCCTGCTTTTAAAAGTAATTAAGAAACTAACAATGGCTAATCTGACTATTAACTACGAAAAATCCGTATTTTTCCGTACGGAACTTAAATATCTAGGCTATGTTGTTGATTCTAAAGGTCTTCACGTCGATCCTAATAAAATTGACACCATTTTAAATTACCCTACTCCTACAAATAAAAAAGAAGTAAAAAGATTTCTAGGAATTGCTTCTTGGTACCGTAAATTTGTCCCTAAATTTAGCTCTATTGCTGGTCCTTTGAATAAGCTAACTTCTACTAATAAAAAATCTAATCCTTTTCTTTGGACTACTGAAGCTGAGGAGTCTTTCACTAAACTCAAAGAACTTCTTGTATCTGCCCCAATCCTATCATGCCCTAACTTTGACCTACCGTTCGAAGTACACACTGACGCTAGTGACTATGGTGTTGGAGGATTACTAACGCAGACTATTGACGGAGTTGAACATCCTATCGCCTACACTAGTAGAACCTTGACAGGTCCAGAGAAAAACTATAGCATCACTGAGAGAGAGGCTCTTGCTGTCTTGGTGGCTTTGGAACACTGGAGATGCTATCTCGATAATGGTACTAAGTTTACTGTCTATACAGACCATTCAGCACTCAAGTGGTTTCTTAATCTAAATAACCCTACTGGACGCTTAGCTAGATGGGGTGTTCGTCTATCTGCATTTAACTTTGAAATGAAACACCGTCGAGGTGTTGATAATATTATACCGGATGCTTTGTCTCGCGTTTGCCAAATTTCAGCCATTGATAATAATCTAAACACTACATTAACTACAAATGATCAATGGTATCTAAACATATACAATGGTTCTCAAAATTCTCCTACCTCTTTTCCAAACTACTTAGTCAAGAATAATCGTTTATTTCGCTTCATGAAAACTCATCATCCTCTAAATAAAGAGTTCGAGTGGAAAGAAGTTGTTCCTGCAGAATATAGAACAAAAATTATATCTGAAAACCATTCTGAACCAACCGCTGGTCATTTTGGTATTTTTAAAACTTATAAGCGCATCAGTCTTAGGTACTACTGGCCTGGTATGCACGCTAACGTAGTAACAGCTGTAACATCCTGTGATACCTGTATATCACATAAACACCAAAACCACGCTGCCTTAGGTGAAATGGGTCGGCCCAAACACTGTTCGAGACCTTTTCAAACTATAAGCATAGATTTAGTAGGACCTCTACCGCCTACTAGAAAACTAAACTGCTACATCTTAGTCGTGACTTGTTGTTTTAGTAAGTATTGCTTATTATTTCCAATCAAGCGCGCGACTGCAGAAATTGTTACTAAGATCTTAGAAGAACAAGTATTTCTAATACATGGCATTCCTTCTACTGTGATACTTGATAACGGTAAACAATTTATAAGTGCTAAGTTAAAAAAGATGTTTGAAAAATATAAAGTACCTAAATTACACTTCACTCCTAAGTATTCACCTCATGTTAATACAGTTGAACGCTACAATAAGACTGTTATGACTGCTATCTCCACATTTATTTCTAACGATCAACGTATTTGGGATCAACTTGTACCAAAAATCCAATTCGCTGTGAATAGTTCTGTAAACGAGGTAACAGGCTACACTCCTTCCTTTCTAGTGTACGGGCGTGAATTAGTTACTTGTGGTTCACATTATATCGATACTGAGAACGATAACGACGTCATCTTTCAACCTCGAGATTCCTACGCTGAGAATATTGGTGTGCTTTCTAGTATCTTTAATAAAGTACAATCACTACTACTACAGGCTCATAGTAGGAATTGTCAACAATATAATTTACGCAGAAGACCTGCTGAATTTAATATTGGTGACGTTATCTGGAAAAGGACTTTTTATCAAAGTGATAAAGACAAGTATTTTAATAAAAAATTAGCTCCTAAATTCATAAAATGTAAAATCATTGATAAAAAGTCTCCTCTGGTCTATGAATTAGCAGATATGTCTGGAAAACTACTAGGTTCCTGGCATATCAAAGATATGAAACTTATTAACTATAAAGAATAAAATAAAACCTATATACTAGCCTTAAAATTAGATTAAAACTATTACCTAAACTGTAGTGTACTAAAGAAACATAAGTATTTTAGTACACCTAACTTATTGTTTGAGTATAACTTAAAATTTACTAATTATACTCTGTTTGTAAGGATCTCAAGTCATTAATAGTAAGATTTGATGATGTTATGAAAGAAGATGGTATGATGCGTGAAGTATAGAATGTAGTCTGTGAGTAATGATAAGTTTAGTATGAAATAATAGGTAGTAGTCGGATTTTGCAGTCTAGTATGCAAAATCCTTCGTTTTTTGGCGGGGTACTGTAACGTTGCACTTGCAAGTTACATAAATAAATATAAGTATAGTTAGAAAACCTTTAATAAAACTTAATTACACTTAAATTAAAATAATATTTACAACTTATTCTAAAACATAATTAAATATAACCTATTAAACTAATAAAACCTAAAAATCTAAATACTTAATAAATATTATTGTACGGAATCTACAAGTACGTATTAATGATGATGGTTCCCGCACCTACGCATCCCTAACAAATCTAACGGGTTTGCGAGCTGCGCCGGCGCGGCGGCCAACGCCCAGTCGTTCAGTTCGAGAATTCTCCACGGCCAGTGCGCTTTGAGACTTCACAGGTGACGGCTGCGTCACTTGCTTCGAATTTTGTATCTAGTTTAATATCACGTGGAATCCCGCTAGGGTAAGTTCCCATGTATTATCTATCTGATTCTCCATTGTAAGGTGTTCTAGCTTTCTATCTTTCCTATCCATGCTAGCGCTGCTTCCTTTTTATTGTTTGTCAGGGACACTGTAACCTAGATTCAAACCTACCTACACAGTTGCGCAGCAAACGCTTTAGCCTTTTTGTTTCTGGCCTTCCAGGATTTACGTCTACATTTACGTCTACATTTACGCCTACCTTGCATCTACCTATGCAGCTTGATAACTAGCTGTGGAACGCTGAGGGACCTACCTCCTGTACTGCCTGCCTGGACTACCTACTCCCGCTGACATCCTGGGAGCTGGACCAGACCGAAGCGAAAACTGAAGCTGCTACTTCTACCTTAGTTCAGGCCAGTGTTCCCCCTGTTAAAAACTGTACCCCCTGTGAAATCTGGACGTGAGGCGGCCACAGAATTTTAGGCAATTAAATGTTTCATTGGACTAATTTCCATTGTTTCATTTAATCGAACCCTACCTACCTATCTGTTGGCGTCCCCCTAAGGGACTTGCCACAGTATGTCTATTTCTTTGTGCCGCTCTGCAGCCTAAACGGCTTGATGGATTTAAGCATATGAGGTGTCGTTAGATTCGTCTTGACTGGGGAAGTGTCATAGGGTATATTATTTTTATATAGCGCCTAAGAATAAAAAAATAGGGGGGGTATTAAAAATAAAAGTTTCGTTATTATAACAATATGGGTATCAAATGAAAGCTTGTTAATAGACCATTCCATATATGTATATATTGTAATACTTTTATGCTACCATTTTGACGTAAACTGCAAAAAAACACGTCAGACAGTAGGTACTGAGCCGTTACCACGGAGGAAAGAAAGAAGTCGGGGATAAACAAATATTACAAAAAAATACATACTTAGGTTATTAGTTGTCCCCGATTGCAATACCTTATAAAATTCAAGTTATATTCAAAATTCTATACAGATTTAAGAGCTTGTTTTTCTCTTTTCAGTTAATTTATGTTTTACGCCGTCGGGTTTTTTGTTCCTTTTAATAATTGTGAAAACCGTTAGTTTATTATCTACCTAGCGAGATTATAAACTCCCCGATATATTGTGAACTGCTTACAATATAACGTATTCATTTTCGATAGTTTATAATCTAACGTTGTCAAACCGTCATATTGTAAACTGGCATCATACTTGAATGCGTCGGAACAACACAA
Organism: Polyploca ridens; assembly: GCA_951394255.1. Lineage (NCBI taxonomy): Eukaryota > Metazoa > Arthropoda > Insecta > Lepidoptera > Drepanidae > Polyploca > Polyploca ridens. Next base: position 9,935,304 of record OX596262.1, read on the forward strand.
CACAAACAAATCTTTAGTTAGCTTTACTAAATGTTACACTAAAATTTGATTGTTCTTCTTTGTAATAAGCTGTAGATTTCCCTAATAAATAAATAAATTTAAAAAAGTAAATCTGAGATTAAAAGCATTACACTCTCTCAGAGTATTGGAAAATTCTACAGAGCGCGGTAAAGCGTTTAAACTTTGATTGATGACGTTTTAGTACCGTCGATGCTATGTTATTTTGTGTCCCACTCGAAGTAACTAAAATGTCTTATGATAAATTCAAAGATTTCATAAAGCAGAGGTTAATTGACAAAGCCTACTATAAGGTGGCTCATTACGTGGAAGACAAGAATATATGGTTGTAGTAGCTTCTCTCTGCACTTGCATCCCCCTGGCTAAGTGACAATTGTACGAATAAGCATAAAATAATAATGTATAATGTATATATTGTATAAGTACTAGCAGCGAAACCCAGCGTTGCTCGGGTTATAAAATACATCGCATGTAATTTTTAGTGGTATAATAAAAAAAAAATATATTATAAGGATACATTTTTTAACATAGATATTATAGATTTCTATTTTCGATATTGAGAGACTTTCCAGAACATTCAAATAGTTGGATCTTTTTACTAATTTTGGAACTTTCTAGATCATTCAAGAAATTTCTCGAACATTCTAAATCGATCATAATTAATTGCACTCATTTTGGAACTTTCCAGATCATTCGGAAAATTTCTAGAACGTTCTTGAACATTCTAACTCGATAATACCAGTTTTGGACATTTTGGAACTTTCTAGATGAATCCAGAAATTTGTAGAAATTTCTCAAACATTCTATATCGAATATAATAGTTTGCATTCAATCTAGAATTTTGTAGATCATTCCAGATATTTCAAGATCATTCGAGATATTTCTAGAACTCTCTGCAACATTCCAGATCAATTATAACCGTTTCACTCATTTTGGAACTTTCCAGATCATTCGGAAAAATTCTAGATCTTTTTCGATCATTCTAAATCGATCATAATCAATTGTACTCATTTTGGAACTTTCCAGATCATTCGGGAAATTTCTAGAACGTTCTCGAACATCCTATCTCGATAGTAACAGTTTTGGACATTTTGGAACTTTATAGATGAAGCCAGAAAATGTATAGAACTTTCTCAAACATTCTATATCGATTATAATAGTTTGCATTCACTCTGGAATTTTCTAGATCATTCCAGATATTTGTTGAACTTTCTAGAAAATTCCAGATCGATTATAACCGTTTTACACATTTTGGAACTTTCTAGACCATTCCAGAAATTTTGAGATCTTTTCAAAAGTCCTCATGCGTTAGAAAAGGACAGCAATATATGTTTTAACATTTTCGCCAACCACACCCACCCCCTTCCACCCACCGCGACCAAACTCCCTTACTACCACCTGGAGACCAAGGGGTATTTACCACCCCAACGGGAAGTTGATTGAGGTTGGTGGTGATTGAGAAAACTGCGTATTTACGTACTCACAAAAGCATATTATATATATTATTTATTATAATATCATTGATATTATTAGATTTGGAAAAAAATAGCTGTAATATTAAAAGATCTTCCACAAAAAAAAACCTTGCTGAGTTTCTTGCCGGAGTCTTCTCAGTTTAAGTGTATTCCGAACCGGTGGTAAATTCAACTGTATGTACCAATGTAACGTTCATAAGTGCCTTACTAGGGCCTAAACTGAATAAATGACTTTATGATTTTGATTTTAAAATACCTACTTATTCAATAATAACGTTACTACAAATATTTCTAAAGGGATATGCCCATGAGATATCTATCTAATCTTTCTACGTTTTTATTATTGGTTTAAACTACTTACTACAGACACGTGGTCCGTACTCTTTATAGATTATGTTTTACAAATTTTTTTCTTTAACATTTTCACAATTTGGACATCTTGGTCCGCGCAATAAATAAATTATTCGAATACATTTATATTCATTACTTTTATACATATTTATGCTGTGTTAATTTATAGTATCTAGGATACATATTATTTTATGTGTTTATTACAATACCTATTTACACTACATATTATTGTTTCTATTATTTATTATAGTTTTTTATGATATTATTGTTATTATTTTGATTTATAATATATTATACTTATTACTTATTATTTTCTACAGTTTGCATTTTACAATCTAGTTTGCTTGCTTGTTTACCCCGGAGGAAGTCTCCGCGCGTATTTGAGCTTCCACGACATTATTGTCTCTATTTTTCATGGCCATTTTTAGGTTTTGAGAGAGGATTTGGTCGGTTGTTGCTGTCATCGCCCGTTTTGCGAACCTGCCTATGGCGTCATCACTATCATCTGTGTAATATACACAGCTGACAGTGTGACGCGACACTGCTACGACCGCATGCGGTACACTCTCGTGGATTTGCAACCTTTTTGGTCTTGTTTGGAGAATGATTACCGACTCGTACGTTGACCCCTGAGCTTCATGCATGGTAAGCACGCGTGAGCCCGTGGCAGCCCCGTATCCCTGGTTGGTAAGGGATGCCTTTTCTTCCTGAGTGTGAACCAGGAATAAGGTGTTCGGGAAAGCGTAGGGTAGGTATTTGCGCGTCTGTGTACCTCTTCAGTTTCAGGGAGTGTACGTGGTGTTTTGAGGAGTATATACCTGAGTATATCTCATTTAGGGCATACGCTACATCCATTGGGTTCCGATGCGTGCATAACAACTCCTGGCTGATGTTGGCTACCAGGTTTGGTCTGTTGTAATGAATATTGAAAAGATTGTCTCTGCCAATATAGGGTAGTAGGTTGATATCTCCGATGAGGACAATTTCACTAGCACCAGACAACAGAGATGCCAAAATAATGGATCCGAAGTGGTTCATTAGAGCCTCGACAACCGTTAGGCGGTTACAACTTTTCGGCTCTTTTAATCCATTAGCTAGCACGGAAGCCATTGTCCGCACTTTGATCTTGGCTGCAGCTTCTCCTACGCAGGGAGTTATTTTTTTTTTTTTTTTTTAAATTAGATGGGCTTGCGTTTGGCCACTGACCCGCCCATAAGGGGCGATGACGAAGCCTAAGATGAAACACGCTTACCCAGAAGAAACCTATTCACTCTGGCCTTGAAAGTACCTAGATTGTAAGCGTCAGGAAACACAGACGCCGGAAGCAAGTTCCACTCCCTTGCTGTCCGCATTAAAAATGAGGATGCAAAACGCTGTGTCCGTATATTCGGTATGTCAACAACGTACGGGTGAAAATTTTCCCGGCGTCTTGTGGTTCGGTGTAAAAATGGGGATGGTGGAATAAGGTTGAACAATTCCTGCGCACACTCTCCAAAATATATCCTGTAGAAAACCGATAAGCAAGCAACCTTTCTTCGATGGTCAAGGCTCGTGAGTTTCGCCTTAATTAAAGACTCATCTCCAATTAGTCTCCTGGCTCGGCGATCTATTGAGTCGAGGGCCTCAAGCTGGTACTTAGCTGATCCATCCCAAAGATGGCAGCAGTACTCCATGCACGACCGGACTTGTGCTTTATAAAGTTGGAGCAATTGCCCAGGCGTGAAGTACCGCTTGACCTTAGAGAGGATACCCAGCTTTCTAGCGGCTGTTTCTGCCTTCGACTCAATAGAACAGCCAAAGTTTATTTTGGCTGTTAATGTTATACCTAGGAGATCAAGGCGATCGCATATTGGCAAGGATATATTTTGGAAAGTAGGAGCCTGGTTGTAAGGACTCCGTTTGGCGGTGAAAAGACACGCCTGTGTCTTGGTGGCGTTAAATGTGACCAGATTGGCTTTGCCCCAATCAGAGACTGCCTGCAAGGTCACGTTCAAACGCTCTACCATGGCCTCCCGTTATTGTTTCTGTGTGTGTTATTGTTTCGCGAAGGTCTTTTGCTGCCTCGATTGTGGTGGTGATTATAACTTCCTTCTCCTAATCGAAGTTTCTTACTACCCATGTCGTTTTGCTGCATCCGGGGATCCCATTCACTCATTTTATTTTTGGTACAGCCCATTTTTCCCATGCTGCTCCGGGACCTAAGAGTGTCTGAGATGGTTTTCGCCATTTCTAGGATCTTATCGTCCAGCATGATCTTTGTGCAACAATCTAATATCTTTAAACATGAAGCAGGATATTTGCTTCATGCCTTTAAAAGAGCAATTCTTGTATATATGTATATGTATTTATATATAATCTGAATCTCGGAAACGGCTCCAACGATTTTCATGAAATTTAGTATGCAGGAGGTTTCGGGGTCGATACATGGATCTAGCTAGGTTTAATTTTCAGATAACGTCGTTTTATTCGTGTTTTCAGGCAATGAAAAACTGCTACAATATCATTAGAATACGAAGGTAAATTTCATTTATAATAGGTCAGGTGGGAAATCGGGCGGTCCCGAAACCAGAAGACCCCGGTTCGAGTCCAGATGATTATTTTTTTCCTTTTTTTTTTCAAGTTCCTTCTTTCAGGTACTTACTAACTTAATTAATTGAGATTCACCGATAAGCAATATTTCAATATCTTTATGTGCCTACCTACATAAATTGTCAGTGTCAGTGTGTACAAGACACTGCTGTTGAGTTGCTATTGATTATCTAGAGAAAAATATTGCAGTTATTGTTGCACGTCAAAATGACCTCCTGGAGATATAGAGATACCTATATGGAAACTTTTTAATGGCTTTTTATTGTATATTAATATTAATAATAATAATTTTAATAACAAACATCTCAAGAGGCTCGCATAACTCGCGTTACGCAGCTGGATCAAGGACCAGATTCAAAAGGCAGGGCCACAGAGTATATCAATCCTCTGTGGCAGTGCTCCTGGAGACGGCTCACAATGTGAGAAAGTTCCTCAGACTGGAACCTTAACCACCGGTAACTAGGACCCTGTTCCCGTTACCGGTTGGATGCTGTTTTTTATATTTTTAAATGTATTTTTCTTTCATAATCATATATTTAAAAATATAAATAATGAGTAAAAAAGAATAAATGGAATAATAATCATTTATATGAAACAGAATAGCAACATACAATTAGTGAACCCTGCATCCCATACTAGGGCAACCTGTGTTGTGGGATTCAGTACCCTCTTCGCCTTCATATGTGTGTCTCTTTTTGTTACATGGATGGATATATGCTGTAACAGTGCGGCTGCCGGGAGAATGCGATTCTGACACCTGTTAATCCTCTTGCAATGGGATTTTCACAGGATTCTCACTCATTGAAACCAGAATTGTTTCGAACTGTGCGGTCCCAAAGGAGCTTCCTTCCGCGGACGCTCAGATTGTGGAATGAGCTCCCTGCCGTGGTTTTCCCAAAGGAGTACAGCATGGGGTTCGTCAAAAAGGGTGTGAAGAGATTTCTGCAGGGTCGGCAACGCGCGAGTGACGCCCCTGGTGTTTGCAAGCGTCCATAGGCTACTAACCGCTTACCATCAGGCGGGCCGTATGCTTGTTTGCTACCTAAGTAGTATAAAAAAAGGGTTCAGTATTTTCTTAGGCATAGTTTAATGTAAGTCCCATCTTAATCAGATCAACTGTTTACTAGTGGTCCAAAAAGTGGTCGAAATTCTAAAATATCCATCTAAAAGGTTTCGAAGATTTTTGTTCGGAGCCTGGCATACTCATCAAGCGCCATTGTTTGACAACTTTAATAACCATGAAAAATTACTCATTACAAAGGAATTAGCAATAAAATCGGAATCCAATTATGATATCAATTATAAAACAAATTAAGGCTGATAATCATAAGTACTCTCCGCCACCTTTAATGGAAAATTAAAAGCGACCATTAAAACTATAATACACACAGATTAAACAATAAAGTTAACACGAGATGACATACGCGAAAATATTTTGTTTTTTAATACAATTTCTACTTGTTAAAGCTAATTATTCTAAAAACGTTATGGAACCGTTAGTAGTGGGTGGTGAATACACAAATATATTAAGTTATCCACACGCGGTGTTTTTAGAAATGAATTGTGGATCTGTTACTATGTGCGGCGGTTCTTTAATAAACCAAAGGATCTTGCTAACAGCCGCTCACTGCGTTGTCGCATGCTCGATAAAGGGATTACATAAAGTGTACGCTTATGCTGGCCATGAAAATATAAATAAGGTAATTATAATGACCGGTTCACAAGCTTGCTTTTGCTGAGAAGGACCGGCTCTCAGATTACAGAACACCTTTTCTTATGTAATAATAATAATAATAATAATAAAAAACCATAAAGGATGCAAAGAACAATTAATAATTGACTCCGCTATACTCAAACATGCTAGTATACACAAAAGAAATTTACATATTACTTATATAGACTATAAAAAGGCCTTTGACAGCGTACCACATTCTTGGTTGACCCATGTTCTAAAAATATATAAAATTAATCCGACCATCATAAACTTCCTGGAAGGTGCTATGACTAACTGGAAGACACGATTATATTTATCGACCAAAAACCATAAAGTCTTCACAGATGAAATTCAGATTGGAAATGGCATTTTTCAGGGAGATTCATTGAGTCCTCTATGGTTTTGCTTAGCTTTAAACCCGCTTTCGAATTTACTCCTAAATTCTAACAAAGGTTATAGATTAACAACATTGTCACCGATATCGCATCTCATGTACATGGATGATATAAAGTTATTTGGGAAATCTGATAAAGAGATGAAGGAATTAGTAGAATTAACATCAAATTTTAGCAAAGATATAAAAATGACATTTGGAATAGATAAATGTAAAACACTACACATTAAAAAGGGCAAAGTTACAGAAGGCAATTATAATTTAGGAGAAGATATTAGCATTACATCAATGAACAATGAGGATACATATAAATACCTAGGCATACAGCAGTCTAAAAATATTAACCACAAAAAAATAAAAACTCAAATTTCAACAGAATACTATAGAAGAGTAAATTTAATATGCAAACGACAACTTTATTCAAAAAATCTATTCAAAGCCATCAATACCTTTGCTATTCCAGTATTGACATATACATTTGGAGTTATAAAATGGACGGTTACAGATCTAAACAAACTTGAAATAAAAACTAGAACCACACTTACTAAATATAAATACTTACACCCTAAATCAGCCATCGAAAGAATATCAGTAAGAAGAGAAAAGGGGGGCAGAGGATTGATAGATATAAAGAACTTATGGTACGAACAAATACATAAACTAAGAGATTTTTTTTATATGAAAGCTAATAGTAGTCCTATACATTCCGCGATAATTGAATCAGACTTAAATTATACACCATTGAATCTGAAGGAGAGAAATAGGGAACAGAAAACAGCAGAAGAGAGAGAGAAAGAAAAGATCGAAGCATGGAGACGGAAAGAGTTACATGGAAGACATATACATGATTTAGAACAACCGCATGTAGACCTAGTAGCGTCAAATAAGTGGCTGAAGATGGGAGTATTATTTCCTGAAACAGAAGGTTTTATGATCGCAATACAGGATCAGGTAATAAACACCAAAAACTATAAAAAACATATCTTAAAAGACCCTAATTCTCAGAATGACAAGTGCAGGAAATGCCAAAGACAACCAGAAACGATTCAGCATATAACAGGTGCATGTCCAAATTTAGCCCAAACAGATTATACCCACCGGCATAACCAAATAGCAAATTATATTCACCAAAAACTAGCACTTAAATACAAATTAATTCTAGACAAACCCGCACCATATTATCAATACACACCAAAGCCTGTACTTGAAAACAACTACTTTAAAATTTATTTTGACCGAGCCATCCTAACAGATAAAACTATACACTACAATAGACCTGATATAGTTTTATTAAAAATATCGGAAAAAATAGCATACCTCATCGATATTGCAGTACCTAACACACACAACATCCAAAAAACCATAACAGAAAAAATACATAAATACACAGATTTAAAAGATGAAATCCTAAGAATTTGGAATTTAGATAAAGTTTTTATTGTCCCATGTGTACTCTCAACTACTGGTGTAATTCCGAAACAATTGAAACAGTCACTTCATACATTAGATCTCCCTATTAATTCTATCATCACCATACAAAAAGCCGCTATTCTAAACACATGTCGTATAGTCCGAAAGTTTTTGCAAGAATGATTATCAAACCAGTACTAAAATTTATCCCGGATTTTCACTTGGTCCTAGACCCGTGAATTTTCGCAAAAATACCAAAATTCTTAAAATTTTGAGAAAATCCAAAAGAGAAAAAAATAATAATAAACATATTTATTTGACGAACACATTAAAACTTAATATAGTTAACAATATTTGATTTAAAAACAACCAGGTCTGTGCCGTCAAAAAGGCGCAGCTCAGCATGGTGCTACTGACTACTGTCAGCAGCGCTGATTTTCAGCCGACGCCTTTAGTGAGTCACGGTCGTAAGTACACGTATAAAAAAAATAGAAATGATAAAACAATAAAATAAAATAAATATATAATAGTGTGTGCGTGTAATTTAAAATGAATACTTAAGGATATAATATACATATAAAAATTGGTATGTCACAAGCAATGTCAACGACCTCGACACGCCCGCCGCGCCAACGGCGCCGCCCCGCTTCTGAAACATTTCACTCTCTACTCACGCGCGACATACAAGCCTGCACCACCATAAAAAATCAACAATAATAATTCAAATACCATGAAAATAACAATAATACGTGATTAAATGATGATGTATATCAAATTAAAACAATTTAAAATAAAAATAATAATATTGGAGGTAAGTGTGAAACCTATTTTTTTTTATTGTGGGTTAGATTTTTGTAACTCCAATAGAATTACCTTCATTTTGCCTTTAAAATGTCTAATACTTTGCAGACTGCGTAATGGTGGCGGGATGTTGTTCCAGCATTTGGTGGCACAATATCTGAAGCTACCATGAAACGCGGCTGAGCCGTGGCGCACCACACGAAGCGGAATGGATGTTCTCATCGCGTTTCTTTGATACTCTTGTGACCAGCTAAGTTTATCATACAGGTATTCCGGCGTCCCCTTACTAATAATACCAAAAAGAAGATTTGCTAGATGTAAATCTCTTCTGTGATCCATTTTCAAAATATTATTTTTATTAATAAAGGGTGTGACGTGACCTCGAGGTGGAATGTCGAAACAAAATCGTGCGCACGCGTTTTGTACCCTTTGTATAAGCCGCGATGTTTTTTTCAATAACCGAGGACCGTATACCGTGTCAACATAATTAAATTTAGATAGCACAAGTGAATCCACAAGTCTTATACGTAACTCAGCGCTGAGGTAGCTTCTTATCTTGTATAGAACTTTGAGACGGTAAAAACAGTTATTGACAGTTTCAGAAATGTATTGTTCGAAGCGTAATTGTTCATCCATTATAATTCCTAAGTTACGAGCACATCTAACCCGCTCAATACATTCTCCGTGAATGATAACTTGTGGATTTGCTTGACTTATTTTCCTTATTTGAGATTTAGTACCCAGTATCATATATTTTGTTTTCTTAGCGTTTAGTAGTAAAGAGTTTCGATCAGCCCAACTGTGTACCCGACTCAAATCTTCATTTAGCTGACTAATCGCTTCTTGTATATATTCTGGCTTAAAAGATATATACATTTGTATATCATCAGCATATATATGAAACTTACAGTTGTGTATACTATTTATGATGTCAGAGCAATAAACAATAAATAAGAGGGGGCCCAAAATGGAACCCTGAGGTACTCCTCTGGCTACAGATTCTGACTCAGATACTAGAGAAGATCCATCATGCTTTAGAAGTTCAACCACTTGTGCTCGATTTTTCAAGTAGGAATCAAACCAGTCCACTGTTTCCGTTTGAACGCCATAATAGCTAAGTTTGGACAATAGTAGCGAAATATTTATCGAATCGAACGCGCGGGAAAAATCTAATAACACTAAAATAGTACCCATGCCCACATCCTGGGCAGCTAAAATATTATCTGTCACATCTAGAAGAGCTGTAGAAGTGCTCCGTCCCTTTCTAAATCCAGATTGAACATCGGGTAAAATTTTATTGCTTTCTAAGTACTCAGTGAGCTGATGACATGCTACTTTCTCCAGTACCTTAGATAGACAGGGCAGAATACTTATAGGACGAAGGTCCTTTATTTCTATTGGATTCGTTATTTTTGGAATCGGACGTACCACAGCGGTTTTCCACAGTGATGGGAACTGAGACGTCAACAGAGATTTATTAATTAAATTCGTAAGTGTATCTAAGCTATGCGGGAGAGTCATAGTAATCATATCTAATGATATTCCATCAATACCCATTGCATTGGATTTGAGTTCCTTGAGATACTTTAAAATTGTATTTGACGTTATGGTTGAGAACGAAAAATGTATTGAGTCATCAAATCTATTAAATTCAAAGAATGTCAAGTCTGAAATGCTCAAATTAATATTACCTGGAACCGTTAAAAAATGCTTATTAATTTCATGAGGATCGGAAAAGTGTGGTGGTAAATCAACCGATTTGGATGGAATTACTTTAGATTTAATGTTTTTCCACAATGACTCAGGGTCACTTGCATAACAATTGATGTTATGTTTAAAATAAGCCTTTTTCTCACTCTGCAACGCGAAATACACTTGATGTTTCAAATCCTTGTAGTACATTTTGTGACCTTCTGATTTTGTACTGCGAAATCTTTTAAGAGCTGCATCACGTAGTTGCATCATACATTTTATATTATACTAGCTTTATATCCCGCGACTTCGTCCGCGTAGATTATTTCTTTTTTCAAGATATGAATCATTGTAACAATATAGAGCTTTTTTCATGGCAATTATCCGCTACTACGTGTAATATTGACAAAAGTTCAGCTAGATTGAGAACTCACATGCGAGGATGCCACATAAAACTGAACCAGTCCTGCCGCAAATCAACTCTAGTAAATTTCAGAGTTTTTCCCTGTAATTTATTAATAGCCATCGCGAAACAAACCATAATTAGGAACTGTTATCTTTTAAATTCAAACGGAAGGTGATTTGGGATCAATGGTATACGCGGCAAGAAGCCTGTTTCTCGTCTGATAGAACCAATAGAAATATTTTGGCCTCAATAACATTGCGGCGGAGAGCTGTTACTTGTAGTCTAGTTCCACAGCACAATTTTGGAGGCCTTATCTCTCTTTCTCTCTATAGTCTTTCCCTCATGTCTGAGGATCGTGGTCAGCATCGGGTTTGCTTCTAGAGCGGATGATCTGCCTCCACCGGTTTCTGTCCAACCCGTCCCTTACGACGGTGTAAAACTTGGAGGACGATGAGTCTTTTACTTGATCGGACCATCTAGTTGGTGAACGACCACGTAGCCGTTTTCCTTCCGTGTTCCCAACTATGATCAGTTTTTCCAAACTTTCATCGCCTTTGCGCACCATGTGGCCGAAATACTAAAGAATACGTTGGTGGCATAGGATTGATGCATTGTTGCGTTTAGCGGTCCAAGGTATTTTCAACATCCGTCTCCAGCACCACATCTCGAATGCATCAATCCTTTTTCTTTCTCCAGTACCTATTGTCCACGCTTCCACTCCATACATGAAAATGAGGAATACCAATGCTCGTATTAATCGGATCTTTGTTTTAATACCAATTCCTCTCTTTTTCCTGATGTTGTTTAGGTGAGTCATTGCATCCTATGCTATTTCAATACGCTAATACCATAAGCCAAAATAATAAAATTTGTAATTTTCACTCCAAAAATAAAGAACTTCATATAATAAATTTAATCCCCCTTTTCACTCCTTAAGGGTTCAAATTCCAACAACACCGATATTAGTTGCGTTAGTTTATAACCATAAACTTAAATAATAAATTGAGTGTACTTCCATACACAAATTCATCCCCCTTTTTACCCTTTCGGCATCGGAATTATCAAAAACGTTGAGGCACATATAAATTAAATTTCAATCATCAGCCTAAACACAAAATTTGAAGGTCCTAACTTCGAAACTGACGGACTTTCATATAAACTTGCATCCCCTATTTTACCCCCTTAAGGGTGGAATATCCAAAAATCCTTCCTTAGTGGTTGCCTACACTGTGTAATATATTAAGTGACGTTTACTTTGAAACTGAACGACTTACATATATCCCATACCTTTTCACCCTGTCGGGGGTGGAATTGTCAAAAAAGCTGAAACATGTATAAATTTATTTTCAATCGTCAGCCTAAATACAAAATTTGAAGATCCTAACATCAAAACCGACGGACTTTCATACAAACTTTCATCCCTTATTTTACCCTGTTAGGAGTGGAATTTCCAAAAATCCCTCCTTAGTGGATGCCTACACCGTATAATAATATATTTAGTGAAGTTTACTTTGAAATTGAAGGACTTGCATACACAACTTCATCCCCCTTTTCCTCCCTTCGGTGGTGGAATTATCACAAACGCTGAGATAACTATATATTAATTTTCAATCGTCAGCCTAAACACTAAATTTGAAGATCCTAACTTCAAAACCGACGGACTTTCATACAAACTTTCATCCCTTATTTTACCCTGTTAGGGGTGGAATTTCCAAAAATCCCTCCTTAGTGGATGCCTACACCGTATAATAATATATTTAGTGAAGTTTACTTTGAAATTGAAACTTGCATACACAACTTCATCCCCCTTTTCCTCCCTTCGGTGGTGGAATTATCACAAACGCTGAGATAACTATATATTAATTTTCAATCGTCAGCCTAAACACAAAATTTGAAGATCCTAACTTCAAAACTGACGAACTTGCATACAAACTTTCATCCCTTATTTTACCCTGTTAGGGGTGGAATTTCCAAAAATCCTTCCTTAGTGGATGCCTACACCGTATAATAATATATTTAGTGAAGTTTACTTTGAAATTGAAGGACTTGCATACCCAACTTCATCCCCCTTTTCCTCCCTTCGGTGGTGGACTTATCACAAACCCTGAGATAACTACACATTAATTTTCAATCGTCAGCCTAAACACAAAATTTGAAGATCCTAACTTCAAAACTGACGGACTTGCATACAAACTGTCATCCCCTATTTTACCCTCTTAGGGGTGGAATTTCCAAAAATCCTTCCTTAGTGGATGCCTCCACTGTATAAGGTATCTTTGTGCAAAATTTCAAATCTCTAGGTCCAGCGGTTTGGGCTGTGGGCTGATATATCAACAATCAGTTTATCATTTTATATATTATTAAGATGTAATCCAGGGGCTAGGTAATTCCCTAATAATTGTAGTCTTTTTTGGAGCATGTAGGTCAAACAAAAATACAACTAGTCCATTGAAAGCTTCTAACATAGCGTCTAAACTTTCCATGGCTTCAATTATGTTCCAATCGATTTGCTCAATGTCACTTTCAAAAAGATCTAATGAAATGTCCTTTAATGGCCTATACGTTAAAGTTCTTGGTTTTATTTTATGTTTTTTGAAATAAAATTCACATGAGATGAAAGCATGGCCCAAGAGAGAACCCACAGAAGCAACTGATAGACCACGTTCGCGTGCATTAGAACAAACTAAATCAATTAGAGTTTCACTATTATCTGTAAAGTGTGTTGGTTCAGTCACAAGTTGATTCAAGCCTGTACACGTCAGGAAAGTGTTAAAGATTTTAGTTTTGCTATCATTAGTATTTAACAGATTAATATTAAAGTCACCTAGTAAGACCACATAGTCACAATCTGAAAAACAGGCAATCGAATCTGTCAAGGCTTCTAGAAATATATTTACATCCAGCCAAGGTGGTCTGTAAGCAGTACCTATGATCAATTTGTTCATATTTATAGTAGTGGATATCCACATTTGTTCAACAAGTGGGTGCATAGGATGAGTACGGCTCCTTATGGTAATACCTTGCCTAATGTAGAAGCCTACACCACCACCTCGACCACCACGCACATTACGTGGGCGCGGTGTGTGCCTTAGTCTATATTGAGGTACAACCGGCGCACGTCCACCCTCACCCTCCCGCAACCATGTCTCGTTGATAGCCATTACGTCTACAGAATATCTCTCCATAGCAACCAAGAAGTCATCATGGTTAGTGCCTAATGAATCTGCATTTAAAAGACCAACCTTAAAATATTTTCCATTTACCATTTTTGTAATATAATTAATTCAACATGTGTATGCAATCTTTTTGAGTGTATTATGTGTGGATAATATATACGTGTAAAGAAATATAACAAGTTAACGTGAAAGATCAGCCATTGCAAGCGAAATGTATGTAGCAAGATGCGTAGGACATATTTATGTTGTAGCAAGAAAAGATAATATGTATAAACTAAGTATATAAAGTATGTACTTCCGACGTTTAAATCACTAAAGGCATCTTGCTTACGTCCCAAAAAATACATGAAAAAATACATAAAACACATGATTAAATTACTACAACAAAAAGCTAATAACCTTTCTAAAATAGTTTTTTTTAAATTTCTCAGCAACATTAACATGCAATTACAGAGGTTTTTTATTTTTTTATATATTTCATAATTATTCTCATTTACACATACAACAGTAACAAAACTCCGGCACAGACCCTGGACAGTACGAAACACATATGAGCACACAACATAAGACAAAAATACATTAATAAGTATAAAAACAAAGTAAATATTTATGCAAGCACGGTAAACACTCAATGATTTTAAATACAAAAGTAGCACGAGGAAATTAAAAGCTATGAACAGAAAATACATGATTAGCATTTTATGTGACGTAAAATATGCATCACATATATAACGGCATAATTTGCACTTAAATGACCCATTATTCAAGCGATATGTATTTAAAAATGATTCTAGTAATAGTGTAACACGCAAGATATGATTAACAAAAAGTAAACTGACCCTCAAACAGTCCCAGAACCAAAAATCCGTTTTAGGTCTGCCTCTGAGTGCACTCTAAAAGCCTGAGTGCCGTGTTCCTTTCGTACAGAAATTTTACCTTCTCTAGTCCAACAATACCTCCACTGGCGTTGACGACACTCATCTCTAGCTTTTGCGAACAGCTGTCTCCGGAATCTAGTAAGGCGCTCATTTACATAAATGCGTTCCGGCGGCGGTCCCTTGACTCTGACTTCTTCACTTGTGAGCTCGCGGCGCACTCGCGCGGCTTGCAGATACGCATCGCGAGTGACTCGTCGCGTAAATCGCACAACGATGCGGCGCGGACGCGGCTTTACGGGGGTGGCCGATTCTACGAGATTGCGCCGAATTACTCCGGCTCTTTCGGCGTAAACTACATCTCGTTCATCGATAGAAATTCCCATCTTTGTGGCCAGTAAGGACACCAAGTGCATCGGGTTTTCTCCATTTTCTTCAGGCACGTAATTTCCACGTCATTGAGGAGGAGTTCTTGGTCCCGGTCGTTCAGTTCCCTATGGAGGTCCACAATTTTCTGCTCCAGATCAGTAATTTCTGCCTTGCAACCGCTTTCCAGGGATTGCTCAACAGCTGCTACCCGTGCCTCCATCACATCCATTCTACTGTTGCATGAGCTGATCTCAGCGCGAAGCGAACTTATTTCATTTTTAAAATCGCGCATTTCCTCGCTCATTACACGCATTTCTTCCCGAAATAACAGGAATTCCGAAGCCATCATGAGTCTCATCTTCGCGAATTCTGTTCTCATCTCTTGACGAATGTCTAAGTTCAGCTCCATTTCAGTGAACTCAGCCGTGATGTTATGGGCAGTGTCGTCCATCACCATCGGTTCTTCGGCAGGCTTCTGACTTTGAGCCGGTATGGTGCCATCCAATTGACTCCGGATAGGTGTTGAGGGATGTCGACCTTTAGGGGTCCCGGCCTGGCAGGCCCCACATCTCCATGTATTTGTGACTTGCGTTCCGACGGGTAACATCACACACTCAAAGTGACTTTTCGAGTTACATTGTGGACATGTAACGCCATCTCTCGTCGGCATGAATTTACCGCAAGCAGAGCATTGGACCATCTTACAGAAATCAATAATGCGTTCAAATGGGGAGATGTATAAATTAAGCGGTGTTAGTTGATGACGCTGTCAACAGATGGCGCTCTAGGTTGTAATTTACGATGTCTGATCCTCTATCTCATAAATTAATCAGAATATTCCGCAAGTTATGACACTATTATAAACGGCACTGCACATATGAGAAAAAAAAAATAAAAAAATTCAAAAATGATGGGATTGAGTCTGGTATACAGTTTTGCACTTTTTTTTAGGGGATAATTATTTGCGAGTGGGTAGTTTAAGCACACTATTACAATAGTCTCCAATGATTTATGTAATTAAAGCACATAAACGTTAATGTTTTGCAAGATAACACTTGATGTTTAATATTAATCACTGTACTATACTTTAATATACTTTTTGAATGAAAAATGATTTTATTTTATATTTATGTAAACAAAGTTGAACTTAGCTACAACCAGTGCACTAAAGACCGTGACGTCACTCCATGTATTATGTATGTACCTTTTATTATGTGTATGTATGTGTTTTATTATCACTATTTTCATAAAGGCCTGTGATTTAATGTCTTAGGAGCAGAGTCAAGCATTGGCCCTGATTCTGATGTTCACCACTAAACTAATTTTAATCTCACTATGTCTCTTTCTAACAAAGAACATAAGAAAAGGATGTAAGAAATTTAGTCCTGTCAAATTAGTTCAATGCTTGTTTTCAATATAAATTTAGTCGCCATCTATCGCGGTTACGCCTAAATACACGCAAAATAAGACGGCAAAGATTAATATGACAACTTAAAATATGTTCTATCCTTTTTCAATAATGTTCGTAAGAAAGAGATGAGATGTGACCAAAATTAGTTTAGTGCGATTTACAATAGAATCGGTACCATTAGCATCGTTATTTAGGTATATTTGTAAAACCAATAATTTTATAAGTAAATGAGGTAGAATCTTGTCTATCTAAATCTTTTCTTATAATATCATTAGGTAAAACGTTATGATTATGAATCTTGCAGTACCTTGAATTCTGCCGCTGTCAGACCACAAGCGCTCGAGCAGAACTGAGTGGGGAGCACAGAGATCGAGAGGGAACCATTTTATAGGTATTTTGGATTTGTGTTAAAGTCCTTTCCTTTAACACAAATCCAAAATATAAAAATAATATAAAATCGTGGTGCGATAGATCATATTATGATCATATTGTTGTATATTTTTGTCCTGAAAATACCGTTTATCACAGCCATACAACGCGATAAAAGCAAAAAAGTGGGTACCTATACATTTGCGTTTTTTTTTTTTATATCTAGCTAAATTATTTAAATCGCGTTTTGGAGCACGCTCGAACTTATAGGAAATATTATCAACTATATCAACACAAACCTATTCCAAACCTAATCCATCAAACCGGCTCCACAAATTCAGACGCATATATTTCGGCTCCCAATTGTTCTTCAACTGACCTCCCGTTTTGGCAACTAATTTGTTCGCTAAAGAATAATGTTCCGGTATTAAAGCGAATCCCACGCGGAGCACGTATCTGCGTGGCTTCAGCTTTAAGTGTATGTATAGACAAAATTCTCAGTATAAATTCACTAAGTGCTTGGGAAGACCTGCTTACTTTTTCGTACAGAGTGCTGCATAGGGAATGCAAAACCGTGGCAAAATGAAAACCGGTCTTTTTTTCGTTTATGAGAGGACAAAACCGGTTAACCGGTTTTAAAACCGGTTTTTTAAATGATCGTTCGTTTTTTTTTCACGTTATTTCTATAGCTCGAATTATAGATAATAACCGTGCCTAATATTTAAAAATCGCAATCTGAGGAATTATTGTCAGTTAAAGATAATGAAGTGGGTATAAAAGAAACATCAAAGACATCATCACCATCTGCCTGTCCTGTTCCCTATAATTTGGGATCGGCGCAATATGTACGCTTCTTCTATCCGTTATACCAACATTCACTCGTTTCTTACCAATATCATCTTTCACACAATCAATCCATCTCTTTTTCATAACATTTATGGAAATAATTGTTTATTTAACTCTGTAGATCAGATACTCGTTTATATAGACTACACGGTTCGTTGCTTTTGATTTTATTTTAAATTAATGAAATCATAAAAACTTATTATCATTTTTGCTTGATTTTTAATTGCTATGAGATATTATGACTTTATGTTAAAAAATAGATCAGTATTAAAGAAGTAATTATTTAAACATTTGTTAAATTATGTTTCGTAGGTTATAATATTAATTTCACACGTAATATACATGGCATATTGTAGCGGCACAGCAACTTGCGTGTAAACTAACGTGGTTATTGTTATACGAATGTTTTCCTTAGATAAAAAAAACATTACCCAGTTTTTGCTATCGTGCAGACGGTTAAAAAATAACACCAATCAGTCAACTTGCCGTCAGCGTCTGGAAGATACATAAGAGCCTTCGTTGACAGTAGTTGTTCCGATAGCATAACATTAATGCTGGCGTCCCGCAAGGCTCTGAATTATCCCCAACACTGTTCCTCCAGCATATTAATGATATACTCTCTATTGCCAGCATTCATTGCTATGCAGAAGAAATTACGGGGGACGCTCATTATACGAACCGTGCAAATATCTCTCGTTCTATATAAGAGAAAAGGTGCGAAGGAGGTCCTAAATCGAGAGCACACAAACTAGTGACTCCGATTGGGGCCGACTAAACCTAATCTATTTCAACCCCACTAAATCACACGCAAGCCTGCGCATTCACCGTTGAGAAAAGTCCATTTTCTGTGCCTCCTCATTTTAGAACATGTCCCTCAACATCACGAAAAGCATTGGGATCCTGCAGATTAATATTTGTAGCGACGTTCTGTTCCAAAGTCATCTACAAGGTATCCAAAAAACTCGGTGTAATTAATAGAGCGAAGCAGTACTTCTTATCGAGACAAAGACTGCAACTAGAGACAAGTCGTAAGTCTGGCCCAAATGGAGTAATGATGTCTTCTGTGGGCACCTGGATACCAGGTTGGGTATTTAGACTCAGTTCAGCGACGTGCCGTTAGAATTGTCGATGATCCCGAGCTCACAAGTGTTTTAAAGCCCCTTAGTCTGAGGAGAGACTGCCTTCTTATGTGTGTTCAACCGCTTTTCCAACAGACAGTATTCTGAAGAATTGATTGATCTGATGCCCAGTTACCTTGTTCCATCGTAGTCACCGATGGGGAGTCCATCCTTACACATTGGAACCAAAATGTTCTCGTACTGTGCGGTTTCAAAGAAGCTTCCTATCGTGGATGCTTAGGCTGTGGAATGAGCTCCCCGCTTCAAAAAGGTTGAGGGTTGATAACGTGCGAGTGATAACCGTTATGTTGCAAGCGTCCATAGGCTAGGGTAACTGGTTATCATCAGGCGGGCCGTACGCTTGTTTGCTGCCTAAGTATTGTAAAAAATAGTTTTGCATATTTTATATCTATCATAAAAACAATCATTATTTTAAGTTATTTTCTTACCAGCTCAACAAACTACACATCAACACACTTCAGTTCATCACAAAAATACTCACTGCATTGCACTCAGTTTACAAAACGGCGGCAAATCATCCTTTTTTAGTTTTTCCAAACATAGAAAGAAAAACCGAAAGAAATCGAAAAACCGGTTTTGGTGTTACGTAAAACCGTTTTTTTTGTTGGTCAAAACCCTACCGAATAACCGGTTTTTCGATTTTCGGTGAAACCGGTTTGCATTCCCTAGTGCTGCATGTCCCTAGTCGCCAAAAAAATGAGATTTCTCTCACACAACAAATTAAAAATAACTGCTCAATATTAGACTCAATTATTCCCAATATTCCCAAAATTCAAAAAAATATAATCAGGCAAACACTATCAGGAAAATCGAAACTAAAGCGAACGATGGCGATTTCAAGGGGGCAGCACATCTGCTATTTTCGAGTGATGTTGTCGCTTCAGACACACCTGAAACCCTGTCTGCTTTAGAATCAAAACATCCTTCTCCGCTTTCAAATATAAACCTCCCGGATCCCCCATCTTTAGACCAAAATTGTCTAAATTGTAACGCCCAAGATCTTTTGAGTGTCATTATGTCATTTAAACCTGGTTCTGCTGGCGGCCTCGACGGTTTTACACCACAGCATTACAAAGATCTTGTCTGTGGTGCCGCCGGAGACGCTGGTACCAAATTATTATCAAAATTAACCTCTCTTATAAATTTAATGTTGGCAGGAAAGGTGCCAAGCCCATTCACTGAGATCATTTATGGGGCCAACCTTTGCGCGCTATCCAAAAAAGATGGTGGAGTTCTTACTCCACCATCTTTTTTGGACATCCCATCGCTGTGGGTAATACTATCCGTCGTATGGCCTCCAAAATTTGTTGTCGTCACATTCTCCCGAAACTTTCAGAAATATTTCAGCCCATTCAACTCGGTTTTGGCTCAAAGGGAGGTTGTGAGGCAGCTGTTCATGCGGCTCGGACCTTTCTTTTAAATAACGGAGGTGAAGTGCTGCTTAAAGTTGACATAAAAAATGCATTTAACTCTGTCGATAGGGGTGCTTTATTGACCCAAATTCGGGATATCTGTCCTGACATATATCCTTACCTTTGGCAATGCTATGGGCATCCATCAAAACTTTTTTTCAGAGAACACCCACTTATTTCCGCCATGGGTTGTCAACAGGGCGACCCTCTCGGTCCAGCTTCCGTCCATCTTCAGTTTGGCCATTCATCCAATTATTTCCGGGTTACAATCTAAATTTAATGTATGGTATCTAGACGACGGTACGCTGGGGGGTGATGCGGCTTCCGTTCTCAGTGATTTTAAAACATTGACAGAAAATTTTAAAAAGATTGGCCTAGAATTTAATAACTCCAAATGTGAGCTCCTTATTTTAGATTCTTTCCCAGCATCTGAAAAACCAGAATTAATTCAAAATTTTAATGTTTTGGCTCCCAATATTAAGTTACTGTCAAAGGAGTCGTTTCATCTTCTTGGAGCCCCAGTCTTAGACGAATCCATTCCTAGTTTCTTTGAGAAAAAGATTCAAAATTTTAATGACTCTTCAAATAGACTTTATGAAATTAATGCTCATTATGCATTTTTTATTGTTCGACTCTGCCTTTTCGTGCCGAAGTTTACCTATTTGCTCCGCAGTACGCACTTATTTAAATTCCATCACATATTAGATACTTTGGATAATATGATCAAAACGTCTCTTTCCAAAATTCTAAATTGCAGTTTTTATGAAAACAAAGTGTGGTCTCAGGCTACCCTACCCGTATGTTATGGTGGCCTAGGATTGCGGAAAATTTCAAGCATATCAGTACCGGCGTTTCTATCCTCGGTATACAGTGTGAGCAACCTCGTCAGTTCTGTTTTGGACCCTTCTATTGGATCTGTTGAGGTTTCTTACCTGTCCGATGCTAGAGACGCCTGGCAGGCAGCTTGTCCAGGCACAAATATTCCGACCTTGAGTCACTCTCAGAGAGCGTGGGACAAGCCTCTTTGTGAAAAAACCTGGCAAAATTTATTTTCTAACTTTTCTATAGATACAGACCGCGCGCGCTTGTTAGCTGTCTCTCAGAGTGACTCAGGTCACTGGCTACAAGCTATTCCATCAACAAATACTGGAACAATGTTAGACCGTATAACATTAAGTCTGTGTATTTGTCTTCGTCTTGGTTGTAGGACCAATCAACCTCATCGCTGCCGCTGCGGAGATCTCGTCAACGAGCTCGGCCACCATGGGCTTTCGTGCTCTCTAAGTGCTGGTCGAATATCACGACACTCGGCGATTAATGACATTATCCGCAGGGCTCTTGTTGTCGCTAACGTGCCTTCCGTACTGGAACCAGTCGGTATTGCGCGGGGCGATGGCAAGAGACCGGATGGTATGTCTTTGATCCCTTGGAGTGTCGGCAAGTCGCTGGTGTGGGATGCCACATGTGTCGATACACTCGCGCCATCTCACTTACCGGCGACTTGTAAAGCTGCAGGGGCAGCTGCGGCCAGTGCGGAAAATTCAAAATTCAAAAAATATGCATCGATTGGACCCAACTATATTTTAGTACCTTTTGCGGTCGAGACCATGGGACCGTGGGGGTCCGAAGCTCGCCGTTTTGCTCGCACCTTGTCATCAAAATTGATCGAGACCTCCGGAGACCAGCGGGCGGGGAGCTTTTTCCGCCAACGCGTCAGCTTGGCTATCCAAAGAGGAAACGCTGCCAGCCTTCTGGGAACCCTGCCGTTAATCGGAAGCAGCGGCAGGATTGAGGAAATTTTCTATATATAGATTGTATTTTGTACATATTTGTTGTAAATAAAGATTTTACTATCATATTATATAAGGTCCTAATAAATTTGTGAACTTCCTCTTGAGGGATGAACGTTTTTGATAATTCCGATCTCGAAAGGGTAAAAAGGGGGATGAATTTGTGTATGGAAGTACACTACATTTATTATTTAAGCTTATGGTTATAAACTAACGCAACGAATATCGGTGTTGTTGGAATTTGAACCCTAAAGGAGTGAAAAGGGGTATTAAATTTAGTATATGAAGTTCTTTATTTTCCGAGTGAAAATTACAAAATTTATTATTTTTAATTTATTTTTTGTATTGGCGTATTGAAATGGCAAAGGATGCAATGACTCGCCTAAACAACATCAGGAAAAAGAGAGGTATTAAAACAAAGATCCGATTAATACGAGCATTGGTATTGCTCATTTTCATGTATGGAGTGGCATCGTGGACTGTACTGGCCCGAGAAAGAAAAAGGATTGTTGCATTCGAGATGTGATGCCCGAGACGGATGTTGAAATTACCTTGGACCGCTAAACGCACCAATGCATCAATCCTATCGCAGCTCCAAATTAAAACCCGACTGTCCACCATATGCCACCAACGTATGCTTTCGTATTTCGGCCACATGGTGCGCAAAGGCGATGAAAGTTTGGAAAAACTAATCATAGTTGGGGAATACGGTAGGAAAATGACTACGTGGTCGTTCACCAACTAGATGGTCCGATCAAGTAAAAGACTCATCGTCCTCCAAGTTTTACACGGTCGTAAGGGACGGGTTGGACAGAAACCGGTGGAGGCAGATCATCCGCTCTAGAAGCAAACCCGATGCTGACCACGATCCTCAGACATGAGGGAAAGACTATAGAGAGAAAGAGAGATAAGGCCTCCAAAATTTTGCTGTGGAACTAGACTACAAGTAACAGCTCTCATCCGCAATGTTATTGAGGTCAAAATATTTACTGGTTCTTCTAGAGAAGAGAAACAGTCTCCTTGCCGCGTATACCATTGATCCCAAATCACCTTCCGTTTGAATTTAAAAGATAACAGTTCCTAATTAAGGTTTGTTTCACGATGGCTATTAATAAATCACTGGGAAAAACTCTGAAATTTGCTAGAGTTGATTTGCGGCAGGACTGTTTCAGTATTATGTGGCATCCTCGCATGTGAGCTCTCAATCTACCTGAACTTTTGTCAATATCACACGTAGTGGCGGAAAATAGCCATGAACAAAGCTCTATATTGTTACAATGATTCATATCTAGAAAAAAGAAATTATCTACGCGGACGAAGTCGCGGGCTATAAAGCTAGTTTTATATATTATCGTTATTTTTATTAGTTTTTTGTTACATATTTTTATTTTATTTCTTCTTATCAACTAGATAAACTTTCTAGCTTTCAAATGACACTACTTTGAACAAAATACACCGATTACGTAAAAAGAAACAAGGAAAAAAACTAATAGAAAAAAATAAACAAAAACCACAGACAACAACAAATAACAGGATTTGATTGTAGTTTTATTTTTATTCGCTTTAATTATTAAATAGTTTGCTGTCCATTTTCACCCGTATTTCCGGTACGAAAAGTAGCCTATAGCACTCAGGGGCCTAATTTCCGCCTTTTCAATATCAATGTCGTGTGAAAAGGATGGCGCACATTTTTGAAATTCTATTAGTACATTTTGACAGAAGACCACAATGTTTTTCGCCGATTGTCTAATGCGATATCAATGTCGAAAGCACAATTATAGGGGTCAGGTCCGGGATCATGGATTTACCTATTATGGAAAGAACATGCAGAATCAGATCAGTACTTCCAGAGATTATCTAGGTACCTACCTCCTGCATACCAAGCCACATACAAACATTCCATATTAGTATAGATTCACTTTATACATCTACGTTAATGCAGGCGACAATAAGAATTTCAAAATTCAAAATTATTTATTCAATTAGACCTTCGCAGGTACTTATGAAAAGTCTGACTCTAATACTCTAACACCGGTTCGGAAGGTTGCACTTGCTGAGAAGAGCCGGCAATAAACTCAGCAATCGGGGGGCACGGCAGTGCCCCCGCCGAGTCGAGCGCGAAGCAAACACTGCCGTATCATCCTTTACTGGAACCATTTCGCCACATTTTCAGGCCCCTTTTTGAGAACCTCTGGATAAGACCCGAACGCAGAAATTTTCGTCATCCAGTAAGCTATAATCACATACTTAAAATCCAAAATTTCAAGTCTGTAGGTCATTTAGTTCCGAAGTTAAGTGAAAGCAAAGTTTTACATTTATGAAACTCACTCACTCACTCACTCACTCAACTCACTCATAATCATCAAAATAGAACTAGTACTTCCCATAAACTCAGAGAGCTGAAATTTGGTACAGAGTTAGGGTTTAATGACCACATAAAGGGAAAACTATAAAAACTAGGATAATCGAAGATCTGGAGTACCTGGTGACCCTGATTAGAAAACACAAGAGCCCAACCAAACTATTAGAGATCGACATACCGCCTTTACAAAAAATATTCAACTTGGTGGACCGCTTCATTTTCTACAAAAAGAAGTGAAATCCCATCAAAAATATTCTGTAAAAAACTAGCCAAGTCTCGATGGAGCTGCTTGTTTATCTCTAAAAAGTCAAATCTAGACAAAGTCGTGCCAAGTCTAAGGTTCCTTACTGCGATTTCTTTATTATTATAGTTAATGGTGTGTGACTTGGCCGTTGAAGGGAACACAAGGGTACAAAACCAGGTGTTCCATGACACCATTGCACCAATCTGTACTTGTACCCACTAACGTATAAAGAATGTTCAACGGCCAAGTACCTACATATCGATATTACAGTCGAGTCAGCGCATGGAACGGCACTATCTGTCTTGCACACATGTGCAAAAACAAAATGCATACAATTGGCTCCATTGCCGATCTATCTACGGTGGTAGAAAATTCTGAATCTATGGTAAAGATATAGAGCGGCAGCCCAAGATACATTTTGACAAGTGATCGTAAAGTGTCTGCAAATTATACTACTTGTTAGTTTATGGTAAATATAGAAAGGAAAAAATAGTCATAAGGTCCACCCGTTTGTATTACATATTTTAATAAATTTATTGACGTGCAAAAAAAATACAATTTTAAAGTAATTGTAAATTGCATAAAACTTGTTAAATTCAAAGTTTTAATGAAAAAAGTAGGCGGAAACATATTTGCAGATGAATCGGAGTTGTAATCATCCCTTGCAGACGGGGTTGAAAAAGCACATTTTTTTATTAAAAAAAAGTCATCGTAAAATGTCTTCAGTTGAGACTAAACATTATTTATTGACGATTTATTAATGAAAAAAAAATTGCAGACGATTTGGATTTGTAGTAGTGAACAGTATTTTGTTAATTTTTTTTGTATTGAAAAAAGTTATCGTATCGTTGCTTTCTTTTTTCATTATAAATGTAAAAAAAGCATAAAAAATTAACTGCAGACTATTTCAATTTGTAACAGTATTTATTTAAAATTTTGTAATTAACAAATCTTTTCTTATTAAAAAAGTCATAGTAAAATGTCTGCAGTTAAGAGTAAGGATTTATTTTTTATGAGTTATTAATGAAAAAAAAGTTGCAGTCGATTTGGATGTGTAACAGTACTTTATTTAAACAAATTGAGCTGTAATTTTTTTCTCCATGGCTCCATGAAATGCCATATCGATAATTGTTTTTTTTTTTCAGGTCCAAATTGTAAGGCCCCTCAAGACCTTAATAATACACAGTGGCTACGAATCTGGTGACGATATACAAACTATAAATGACATTGCATTGGGAGCTTCAGAGACTAACTTCCCTCTCGGTGATACAATTAAACGCGTTATAATACAGAGGAGTTTCCCATCGACGCGAACAGGCTCTGTGGCCGGCTGGGGCGCCACCAACGTGAGTCGCATTTTGCTAAGGGATTGTTATTTGCAAAATTAACGTTAAGAGTGCGTACCAAGCCAGAAAAATATGGCAATGTCAGATGAAACAAACTTATGTCTAATCTTCGCGTGCAGATGAGATGGAGATAACGTGTTCCGCGGAACAAAAATGAACTAAGTGCTTTTTATCTAAATAACTCGTAAAGTATAGAATATTTTAAAAAATCGTTAGTAGCAGCCCTAGGTCATATGTTAGTGATATTATTTATCGATTTTTTGTCTTAATTAGATACACCATGAACGAATAAAACCGAAAATTCGTTATTATTAGAGGTAGCTTTGTGATTTTTTTCTATCGAGGAAATTTCATTCCATTATGTTTTTGCTCAGAGAGAACCCTCGCGCATATAATGAAAATACCCATATAAAAATATTTTTTCATTTAAATACTATTTACTTGGTTAAATTTCAATTCTACGATTGTTATTTTGCTTTATACGCAGTCTTAAAGAAAATTTGATTATTCAAACAACTGCAAATGGTCACCTATGTTAATTATTTAACATAGTTGCCCGACTCTCGTAACAAAATGTCAACGACTTCCAAATGTGTTACCAATCGAAACTGCTTTTCGTATTCTCGTAACACATTTTGTATGGTTGAAGTGGGTTGAAGAATGATACTATCAAAGTTCGACAAGTTGCAAGCGTATTCCGGTAATTAAATCGAATTCGATAATCGAAAAAGTTACGATTTAATATTTTTTCTCAAATAAAGGTTAATTGGTAAATTAATTAGATTAATATGGCAATTTTTTTTTGCCCACATGAGTAGTTAGGTAATTGCTTGCTTGTCGTTGAGTTTCAGTCCTATTGAGTTATCGTTCGATTGAAGTAGCATGGGAATACGAAAATAAAACTAATGTTTAGTTGGACGATTTCTAAACTCAAGAGACATTTGAATCTTTTCGTATTACGAGAATCGGACTACCGGCCATTCAGATAACGCTTTGACAAGGACATCTCGAGTTCCATCATCATCTTCCTGTCCTTATCCAAAGTGTGGTCGGCACAACATGACATTTTCTTCAGCATTCGTTCTCCATTTGCCATTCTCGTACTCTTCTTTACCTTCAAGTAGTGTCCGACCGAATCTGGTTTTTACGCCCGAAACCGAAACCGGATTTCGGCAACAGTCTCAGTTTCGGCCGAAACCGAAACCGAAACTTCCTTACAAGAATCATGTTTTGAGAGAAAAATAAAGAAACCGTATTATAATCAGTCAGTCTTTATTTTCTTATCTTTTGTTTGGATATAGCATTAGCGAGAGAGTTAAATCAACCAAAAAAATATTAAGGCGGTTAACACACTGCCACGCACCACGCTGTATGTTGCGTGTCAACGCACCTACGCGCATACTTGCGGGAGTGCAGATATTCATTATCGTGGAATTTTACGCGCCGAACATGACCGATCACAGCGCGAGAACTTTCGAATGCAATTTCGATTTTGGTCGTAGCTTCGGCAGGTTTGCCGCCGAAACCGAAACTAAACCGAAACTCGACCGAACCCGAAACCGAATTTTCGGTCGGACACTACCTTCAAGCATTCCCGTAATTCAGGTAAAGCATTATTATGCGGGCCATAGATATTCATACAAGTCATTTCATCAAATAGGTGGTTAAAACAGTTTTATTAATATTTCTTATGCTATTTGACATCATTTTTGCTAAAATTTTCCCACTGACATTCATGCCACTTTGATAAAACTGTTTGAACCAGCCTGTTTATCAAATTACTTGACTGTCTATAGTCCGCATACCAATCATTTTATTTGATAATACAGGATTATATTCGACAAAACTCAACAATCCTGAAATCTGTGCAACAAGTAATCTTGTCAAAAGCCACCTGCAATGAGCTTGAAGCACTGCATCCTGGCACGTTTTGTGCTGTGAATGCACAACAGCCTAATCACCCTTTTCAGTAAGTTAACAATTTTAATGGAATTACGTACAATTTATACAGGGTAAATTAGAAAACCATTTCCAAAACCATCAAACTTTTACTATATCTGATAGGCCATAATCTCAACTTTCGAAGTTCATTCACTTCGCAGGTTTCATTTGGTTGGACCATTACTTGCAGGATACCCTGTATATACCTACTCAATGCTACGGTACTGCGGTAGGAAGGGTGCTAATAAAATAAAGTATAGAGATGAAAAAAATTACAATTAAGTAACCTAAAAGAAAAACGAAGTAAAAAATATCTCAACAAACAACTTTCTCATATCAACCAATTCTAAATCTACGTCAACAATAAGTTACATAGTAGCACTAGTCATATATGTCGGAGACAGCGACAGCCAAGCGATACAATGACCACAATTAGGGTTTAGTGGTATCGTGATTCGGTGGGCGCAGTGCAGGAAATAAAACAACGTTATACCATCGCTTCGTAAAAGTCCCGTATGAGGAGAAGAAGCGACGCAACATACTCCTCACGGGCCCAATGTGTTTATTACGTTATTATAATATTACAATTAAATAATCACTTCACTTCGCTTCACTTCACTTCACACATATACAGTCTTAAATAATTACAGGCTTCAGAACCGGGTGTAACAATGATTGCACTGAGATGTGTACAGCTCGAGCGCTTGTGATAAACTAACTATCCCAAAAGCAATACGCATCCCCTTATAAACTCTGTTATTCACGTTTTAGTCAAATCAATGTTCTTAATAGTACGCATACCCTCATTAAGTCTGTTATTTACGTTAAAGTCAAATCAGTGTTGCTACTATTTTACCCAACCCTTGTACCACGATAATATCGTAATCCAACTGAGTCCGACCAACGATCTAACTCTCCGGCATATATTTATTTTTTTACGTGGAGAAATTGCATAGGAGCGCCTACCGCTCCGGGGGTAGCGGCCAGGTTATACGGAACTTGTACCTACTGGCTAAAACCCCATCGTGGTCACCACCTGCGCTGTAGAGAGGGGGGTGGGTTCTGGTGTTGAATGTGTCAAGTTCAACATCATTGGGAACGATTATTATCTACCAATTTACTATCAACTTAAATAAATTATTACATCAAGAACAATATACTAAAGAGTCGTCAAGAAATCTATCAATCAGGTGCCAGGTTGGTTAAACTGTTTGTAGTTATGTACTTACTATTTACTTAGAAGTTCTACATTTATTCTACATTAATCCCACCAAAAACATAAATGTGCAAAAGGGAGCCAAGTTCAATATTATGATAATTGTGGTGTGGTTGTCGACTTCACCGACAAAAGACTTGTGATCTCAATGGGGGCCAAGTTCTGTAGACAATCCTGAAATTGATAATTTCAAAAAATTCGTTTAATTTTTGTTTGGCTAAGAATTCTAATTTCAAATTAATTTTATTTTAAAAACATGGAATTCTTTTTCCAACAGTAGTCATTTGTTTATTGATTAGTGTTATATTTTCATGGCATTTCAATCTTTTCGTCATCATGGATACGTTAAAAAATCGATTTATTATGGAATATGAGTACCGTCGTGGCCGCAACGCGGCACAAGCGGCACGCAACATCAACGACGTTTACGGAGCTAACACTACAAACCAACGCACCACCTGTTATTGGTTTGCTCGCTTCCGTTCTGGGAATTTCGACCTGAAAAATGAACCTCGCGGTCGTCCGAAGACTTTGGTCGACAATGACGAATTAAAGGCGATTGCTGAAGCTGATGATACACAATCGACGGCTGAATTAGCAGCAGCTTTCGACGTTAGCGTCAAAACAATATTGGTCCATTTGCGTCAAATTGGCAAGGTAAAAAAGCTTGACAAATGGGTGCCCCACGAACTCAATGATCGCCAGTGCGAAGTACGCGTCGAAACGTGCCTTGCAGTGCTCAACAGACACACAAATGAAGGAATTTTGAACCCCATTGTTACCTGCGATGAAAAATGGATTCTGTTTGATAACCGCAAGCGCTCAGCAAGTTGGTTGGATCCTGGTTCAGCACCTAAACAATGCCCCAAACGAAAACTTACCCCTAGAAAAGTAATGGTCACTGTTTGGTGGTCTAGCGCCGGTGTGATTCATCACAGCTTCTTACTAAACGGGATGAGCATTACTGCAGATGTGTACTGTGAAGAACTGAACACAATGATGGAGAAGCTGGCACATCTCCAACCAGCATTGGTCAATCGCTCGTCTCCGCTGCTCCTGCACGATAACGCGCAACCTCATACTGCACAGCAGACGGTCTCCAAGTTGCAAGAACTGGGGTTGGAAGTTCTCCGTCATCCGCCCTACTCACCAGAACTTGCGCCTACAGACTACTACTTTTTCCAGAATTTGGATAACTTCTTGGCGGGAAAAAATTCAATACCCGAGAGGCAGTACAAAATGCCTTTGAAGAATTTGTTGCCTCCCGTCCAGCTGATTTCTTTAAGAAGGGCATCAATAACTGCCACTGCGTTGGCAAAGATGCATTGATTGCATGGGTGATTACTTCGATTAATACAAATAAAAAATACATGAAAAAATATCGTTTAAATGTTTTCATACAAAACGGCAATTTCATAGGTAAAGACCTAATATATACAGCGTGTAAGGGACATCGCTTCACAAACGGATACCATGGGTCCAGGACATGATTCTGGACCCCCCCATGTTGGAATTTTTCGTCGGTTTTTCCCTAATATTTTTTTTTTTTTACATTAGACTGTTCATAATCGTTATTCTGTGGTTATTCTTACCTAACCCAAAGAGATTTAAAATAAATAAGTTATTAATTCATTACTTTCACTCAAAGTAGCAATGTAAATAAAACTAGAAACGGTGTATTATATTCGCCTGCAGTCAGCGACATACTACGTAGGCACAACGTTATCGCGCGTTTAAATCGCGGTGTTCACAATACATTGCGCACTCGAAAATTACAATTTCTATAACCGATCATTAGCGAGGTGAATGACTTTCACAATTTGATTAGTGGCATTAGGTGTAGCCTTTTCGCGAAGTTTGCGTTACCATGCGAAATACACCCTGTATAGAGTTTAATCAAAACCTAATTGTGTGATATGATTAAAAAAGCCGGCCAAGTGCGAGTCGGACTCGCACACGGAGGGTTCCGTGTAATATTAACTAACTTATCTTTGCTATGAAAATAAAAAAGGCCAAAAATATTGAATGAAAGGTAAATTGCGGTTTACGATTTATGGCGTATTAAACTACTTACTAGATCTCGTTCAAACTAATTTTCGGTGGAAGTTTGCGTGGTAATGTACATCATATATTTATTTTAGTTTTGTCATTCTCTTATTTTAGAAGTTACAGGGGGGGACACACATTTAACGACTTTGGAAGTGTCTCTCGCACAAACTATTCAGTTTAGAAAAAAATGATATTAGAAACCTCCATATCATTTTTGAAGACCTATCTATAGATACACCACAAGTATGGGTTTGATGAAAAAAACATTTTGAGTTTCAGTTCTAAGTATGGGGAACCCCCAAAATTTTTTGTTTTTTACCAAGTTTCAACAGTATAGTTCTTACAATCCACTGAAAATCGTGGTGTTTGTATCGCTTAGCTGTCGCTGACGCCGACATGACATATAGTTAGCTACGGCAACGCTTACCATCAGGCGAGCCGTATATTTATTTATTTATTTATATAATTAAGGGATACTAACAGCTTTGTGAAATACAATTATTCTTTTTATGAAATAAAAAATATGTTTTAAGCCACTAATAACTTTCCGCAATTGGTATTATATATACCTGTTATCAAATGAAGATAGTGACTATAGTACCCGCATGCCTGGGTAAGGCTCATAAGCTCAATATCTGCCGCCAAGCACCTCTAGCTCCAGCAGCTGTACCGAAGGTCCAGTTTCTTGATGTGCCCATCGCTTTCATCAATGTAATCGCCAAGCCAGTGATATTAAAACACACTTTTCATTATTTTCAGTGGTGACTCCGGTAGCGCTTTCATCACCGAGCAGTACCAACAGCTAGGCATAGCATCATACTACAAAGACCAGTATCCAATCATTTTGTTCTACGCGAATGTTTCTTACTACTACGACTGGATAAAAGCTAATACTAGACAGATTTTTTGTCATAAAAAATTAGCAAAATATATTCAACTTTAATAGCAGTGCTGTATATTTATTTTTATTATATATACCTGTTTTTGACCATTTGACTACAATCTCACCATGGCAAGTGTAATGATGTAGCCGAGGGTGGTAAGTACAAGTAGGCCATAGCTATAACGGAACTGGCGCTCAAGTGCAGCTATCGGAACACACGGCTAAGTACTTGATGATAGATTTTGAACTTGTGGGTGGTAGCCAGCCAGGCGGGTACTACAAAGTAGGTACCCTACCACCATGCTATGGAAAACACAAAAGAAATAACACGCGAAATTAATGGTACGCTCTCTGTATAACCGATACTCGCTCGCTGTTGCTAGTTACTAGGAAGGAAAGTAGAAGGTACAAACGCGACGCGATCAAAAAGCAAATTTTAATTTTCCAATGTCGGGTGCCAGGTATTTTTTCAAAGTCCTCTATTTTTTTATTAGAGCTACTACAAACGAAATGGTTTTCACTCTTCATTTTTAGAGCTACTACTACTTTGTAACATCTTCTACACAATGAGAGGAAGGCTTCCACTCGAAACAATCGTGTACTGACCAAATCAACACTCTTCGTATCATATTAGAACAAGCATCAGAATGGCAGAGAGAGTTAGTTATACCTTTTTTTTATAAAACATTTATTAAACCCAACCATCACCAAAATTACAAAATTCAACATCGCCAAACTGCTAATGCAGTTTGTAGGCGTAACGCTCTTGACACATCTCTGACCTAAAAATATATCAGCATGTCCTTGCAACACAATCACTACAATGACACCACAATGACTTACTTTTGTCGACTTCGAAAAAGCTTTTGATACGTTGAATTGGTCTAGCTTATGGTCTAGGTTACATCACATTAGTGTCCCGCCGAAAATAATAAAACTACTCAAAGCCATTTTTGCAGATATCGTGAACTTTTTACTTCTTTACGGATGCGAAACGTGGAAGGTAATCAATGCCATCTCGCACCAGCTCCAGGTTTTTGTCAACCGATGCCTTCGCCAAATTCTGGCCTGAGAAAGTCTCGAACATAGATCTCCGCGAGAACTCTGCCACGAAATCCCGCTTGATCAACAGATCAAGCGTCGCAAATGGAACCGGATTGGCCATACTCTCCGAAGGGATCCCGACCATATACCCAAGCAGGCAATGGACTGAAATCTCCAGGGGAATAGAAAGCGCGGCCGTTCCAAACAAACCTGGCGACGCACTGTGCTTGACGAAGCGAAGAAGATTGAAAAGTCTTGGAGTGAGATCAAGCGCGAAGCTCAAGACCAATCGGGATGGATAGTTTCTATGGACGCCCTCTGCCCCATCTAGAGGATGAAGGATCATAAGTCACTACTACTTAAAAAAAAAAAATTATACTACGTTCAACTACTTGCCAAAATTTATAAGAATCAAAAACAATAAATTCTATTTTCCAAAGTCTTACAATAGAAAATAGAAGAAAAAATTCTATGAGAAAACTTGAGTAATTAAATTCTGTTTCATTCTTATTTATTTTTTAAATTAATACTTAAGAGTTCCAATAGAAATTACCTACTTGAATATTTAATTGTGGTTTACGTTTGAAGCATATCACTGCTGTATATGTCAAAAACTACCAAGAACCGAAAATACCGAAAGAACCGGGAAATCCCGGTTCCTTTATAACAAAATCCCGAAATTCCCGGTTCTCAAAAAGAGGTCCGGTTCCGGAAACCCTACTAGCATTTGAAGGGATCGCTTTATAGTAACCGTTGCCTGCGGTTACTATAAAGCTGAAAATCAAGTTCCTCCAAGTTGAAAATCAGTCCCCAGGTACCTAAAAGTAAGGAGTTCCTATAGCTGAAGAAAAACACGAATTGCAGTTTCAAAAATACAACTTTACCCCGTTGGTTCTCGCGAGGGACGGGATATTTTTAACCGCGAGCCAACGTATTAAATGAGAAGGTATAAGAGCTAGCAACGTCGTGAAAAAAATAACTTTAGCAAGGCTGGTTTTTTGATATTTTCTCGCGCATTAAAGCCTGATAGAGATGCGCCAAGTCTGGCAGCTGGGAGTAGTTGCGTTTGCTTTTGCGTATCCTATTTGTACTAGTGAAAAATTCGGATTTTTAACCCATTTTAGCACGAATAATTTTTTCTTCACTATTTTCTACAGCCTTTTAGCAACCTAAACCTAAATTGACAGAGCGTTATGTGGTTGCTACCTACGTGTCAGATGCTATTTTAGTTGTGAATCTTGTGAAAGACATATTTTCTTCTAAACCATTTTCTAAAAGCTGAAATTTTAACATTATATAGTTATGCCATCAAAGAATCTATAATTAATTTCTCAGACGGAAATCTGGTTGCATAAGGGTACAAACACTAATTTAAGATCAGTTCAGAACATATTGTGTTAATCAAAAATAAACCTTATGTCATCGGGCAAGGTTCCAAATTCAATTGTATAATCTCAACTCAAAATTATACTTGAGCTTTATTTGTCTTTCTGAAATAAAAACCTTGGCTGCCTTCTTTCCACCAAAAAAATTCACTAAAAAGCTAAGCAGTGAGCGAGATTATACTTAAAGATACGAAACTAATGTCGGAACCATGCACCGGAAATGGAATTAGTGACCCAATCGATGCTAACTCGAAAAAGTACATTTTAAACCAGAGCCATTTGACGGAAAAAATAAGATAACTTTATTTTCAAAATCAAAATAATAAAGTAATTTAATCAGGTTAGGCCCTGATAAGGCACTTATGAACGTTACAGTTGAATCTATCGACGATTCAAAATACACTTAAAGTGAGAAATCTCCGAAAATATTTTGTACTAGTTGTCCCCCGCGGTTTCACCCACGTTCCCGGGATAAAAAGTAGCCTATGTCCTTCTACGCGTAAAGGCGTAACAAACAAACAAATTCACTTTCGCATTTATAATATTAGTTAGGAAGTTAGGATTTATTCAATATTTTAATATAAGTTATGTTAGTTGAATAGTTGGTCCTACTTATTTGGATCATTAGAAAGATTGATTGAAGTGGCAACACTGACCATAAAATCAATTAAAAGTTTGCGTGTTGCATTTAGAGGAGGCAGTCTATCGCAAGCACTCGACCTGTGCACACCTAAGTGCAGTTGCTATTTCACCCGTTACTAAAACTTATAATTTATTAATACTGTAAGTGTAATTAAAGTGATAATTTAATTGTAAAATTACAAAAATAAACCTGTCGGGCCCATGAGGAGTCGCTTCTTCTCTTCAATAATTTTTTAAATTAGATAACACGATGTTTTTTTTACTTTTTAATATACTTTTACTTTATTTAATTCTTTGTTTTATATCAGCATTTCCCCCTTCCTTACTAATTTCATCTTTCACATAATCCATCTATCTCTTATTCGGTCTTCTTCTCGGACATCCATCCACTATTCGTCACATGGCTTTCATTTCTTCTCGCAACTTGTATAGTAACCGGATAACTTCTAAGATATAAGAAAATACATTTTGAATGAAGCCGTATTCACAAAAATATAGTCTGTGAAAATGTTTACATTCCGCCTGTAATATAAAGGGCAGTCAGTCTGTGACATCCACCGACTGCATTATCAAATAACATATACCCTCCTTGATACCTCGACCTTATTATGGTCGATGCTTATGGTTTTCTACATTTAAAGGTTTTCTTGCTGTCTTTTGCTGATATATCTCTCTGTGGCATCGGCGCCTTAAGATTATAAGTGCAAGGCCCTGAATACACGCTTTTCAACCCACTTAGCGTAATAAAGTGGGCGAGCGCAAAAAGTGAATTTACTTAGTGCTGCGCCATTTCTTGGAATTGCTTTAATTATATTATTTTGTAATTTGATAATTTTTTTAGGTCCTTAAGATAAACAATTTGGCATGAAATACACAAATTTCCAAAATTCCAAAAGTTAGCATTAATTCATTTCTGGTGTCTACACAATTTAAACAAAGAAATTTCATTGTCATCCTGACAACCAAGTGATTTCAACATTTTTGGAGACAGTCTTATTATAATTTGAATAATAATTCATAACCTCAATAGATACATGAAGCTACATGATGCCCAATATGGTTTTTGTCAGGGGCTGTCTACTGAGAGTGCTATATTTACCTTAAAACATACGGTTAAATACTACACAGATAGGAAAACTCCCGTGAATGCATGTTTCCTGGACCTTTATAAAGCTTTTGATCTAGTATCATATAATATCCTGTGGCATAAGCTTAGGAAGGGAGGTGTCCCTGAGGAATTAGTTACTACACTCTCCGTCTAGTATAACAAACAGATAAATTATGTTAAATGGTCTTATGCAATGTTTGATGACAAACTGGAATGTGGAGTAAGGCAGGGAGTAGGGCATGCAATACCGGAAGGTTTTCAATTCCGGAACTGGTTCCGATACTAGAGACCTAAATTCCGGAATTCCGGAACTGGTTCCGGAACTGGCAACTATTTAGCGTTTTTTTATTTCTATTCAATTCAATTCAATTTATTTGTAAAATCTGCAATTCATATTACATAAAGAGCTTAAAATTATTTTTAGACAAGCAAATCTAGAAAAAGAACTGGCAGCTTCTTAGCGGTTGTACGTTTCTATTCAATAAAATTTGCAATTAATATTACTTATAGAGCTTAAAAGTATTTTTAGACAAGCAAATCTAGACAAAGAAAGAAGGGTGGTATTACGAAACTAAGAAGAATCAGACATTTAATAACAATTTTATTTTTCTTATAACCTGTTATTATTTCAAGTACTAATCTTAGGTTGAAGTCGCATCTCTAGAAATGAACACTCGATGGAGACTTGTTGTAAAAGGTCAGGTTGAAGGCAAAAGACCACGTGGCCGATCACCCACTCGTTAGAAGGATCTAATCAAGACTAATCCAATTTACCATGGTATAGTGTACTTGCAACGCTACAAACCAATAATAATGGAAAAGCATTGTAAAAGCAGTAAACTTTGCCAAGGAGGACATTGAAGATCCACCATGCATGTAGTTAGTTGTATGTAGTATGATACACCATCTATTGTAACCACGACCACTCTGATAATAGTACCCAACTGAGAAGAGAAGAGATGATTCAAAACAATCATATTTTATGTTTCGATTTAGTTTTGAATAAAATACTTATATATTTATAAGGACAGCCAACAAAACATACCCTAAAGAAAACAATACAACGATCGCCTAGATATGAGGTAAACCACCTTAGCAAAATTCCTGCAAAACAAAATTAAGAAATCTTTTTAATTAAGACTTTAAGATCAAATGCTTTACTTATACTATTGTAGATGCTATCAATAGGGATGCGAGCTTCCATTGCGTCGATGAGAAATGCAAAGGAATGGATATGACATTTATTGCGATGCATGTGCCCAAGAATCTTTATAATATATAAGATTCTTGCATGTGCCTAATATGCCAAGAAATTACGGGACGCAGCAATGCTTTCAAATACTAACCAAAAAGTTCCGGAATTTATTTTGGTTTATAATGTTTAATGGAGCATCGCCTCCTTTGTGAATTGGTACTATTCTGGACTCTTTCCAGACAGATTGAAAATACCGGACGAGTTCGGTATTGTATATAATAGATTGAGATCAGGAGAGCACTTCATTGACCTTCTAAAATAACCAAAGGTGGTATTCCATAAGATCCAGCAACCTTAGTTTGGTCCAGACTTTGAAGGCTTTTAAGTAGCTCTTCGCGTTAGATAGAACGCCAAATTACTTATGCACTGTGTTAAGTTGGAGATGATATCATATTATCGGGCCTAAGACTTGGATTCGGAGATAACAAGGGCTTTTTATACGCCGTAGCGAAACAATAAGAGAAAAAAATATATGGTATATCATCGCCTTTACTAGCAAAACTATTGTCGAGATACTCGAGATTCATTTTATAGGGGTAGGAGGGTGTTTAATTTTTAATATAAGTCCAGTAAAGCTAAATATATGAAATAAATTATAAATTTTAATCAAAATTTATGAATATCGGAATTACGATATTACTGCTCCTCAATTCCGGAATTGAAATATCGGAAAATTTGTCCGGGATTCCGGAGTTACGGGATTCCGGAATCCGGTGATTTCAACTTAAGCTATTTACAATGGAATTCACTTGATGACAAAAACAAATTGAATCAAATCCCACTTCAAGGGCAGCTGTTACTGGATTTTATTGAGACAAATAATCTTACGCAGTGTAACCATATTTGTAATGTTAATGATAAGATACTTGACCTCGTTTTGTGTGATGTACCAAATTGTGTAGTTTTAAATAATTGTAATGCATTAAGTAACGTTGATCCACTTCACCCGGCCATAAATATCCACCTATCCAATTATCAAAAAGATAATCTACGTCCAAATACAAATACTCGGAGACCTAATTTTCACAAAGCCTACTACTATAGCTCTATTAAAGATTCATCATCATCATCATCATCATCAGCCTATAATGTCCCACTGCTGAGCACAGGCCTCCTTTCACAAATGAAGGTGAAAGGGAATGGGCAATACTCCACCACGCGTGCCCACTGCGGATCGGTGGAGGTAGGCTAGTGGTCAACCTACTGTTGGATTTTTTCAAGCCGCCTAGGAGGCATCCAACTAGCTTAACGACTATCACAATTAAGTGATAACCGGGACCAACGGCTTTACGTGCCTTCCGAAGCACGGAAACGCTCGATTTGAAATACCACTAGGCGGTCACCCATCCAGGTACCGACCACGACAGGCGTAGCTTAACTTTGCCGATCGATTAAGAACGGCTAATCATGCTACACCACGAGCGCTTCCTCCGCGCTTCCTTTATTAAAGATTACTTCTCCAATACGAACTGGCATAAACTATTTGAAAATAGCAGTGACGTTGATGAAATGGTTGAAAGATTTTACACCGTAATAAAAAAGCTACCGATAGTTTTGTACCATTAACAAAACCAAAAAAGGGTGTATTTCCAATATGGTTTACTAGTGGTTTAATAAGGCGGATTAATGAAAAGGAAAAGCTAAGACGAAAAGTTAAGATTTATAGTAATCCCATGGACGCCCTGTCATTGAAAATTTTGAGTAAACGTTGTGATAATTTGGCAAAAGCTTGTTTTGATTCATATATGCAAAATATTGAAGGTAATATTGTAAAAAACTCAAAATACTTTTGGTCCTTTATTAAAAGTAAACGTAGCTCGAAGAGCTAATATGACAGATGGCACGATTACAGCAGTGAAGGGTGATGAAATTTGCAAATTGTTTGCTGAATCTTTTTCATTAGTTTATGAACAAGAGAGGTCATTACCCACCTGCCACTGGATGGAAAACACCAACATCAATGCTGATAATTTTTCGAGGCTACAACTTGATAGGTCAGTCATCACAAATAAGCTGAAATCTTTAGATATAACTAAGGGGCCAGGTCCTGATGGAATCCCTCCATCCTTCATATCGGCATGCTCTTCTGAATTGTTTGCTCCGCTATTTTCTATTTTTAATAAATCTTTAGCATCGGGAATATTTCCTAAGAAGTGGAAAACAGCTAAGGTCGTGCCAATCTACAAATGTGGTGACGATAATCTAGTTAGAAATTATAGACCTATTTCAATTTTGTCTACATTTGGTAAAGTTTTTGAAGCTCTAATTTGTCCTTACATACAACACCATTTTCAAAAATTCCTTACGATACATCAACATGGGTTTGTTAAATCACGTTCTACTTCCACGAATCTATTCTCGTTCACTGAAACACTATCTGAAGCTTTAGACAAAAGTAAGGAAGGCTTTTGATAGAGTTTCTCACTCCATATTAGCTCAAAAGTTAGAAAATTATGGATACTCGGGACCTTTGCTGACTTGGTTAAAATCTTATCTCGAAAACAGGGATTTTTATGTAGTAGTAAGCGGTTTCACGTCTCCTAGATACATGATATATTCAGGCGTTCCACAAGGCTCTCACCTGGGGCCAATACTATTTAACATCTTTATTAATGACATTTCCACCTGTTTTTGTAACTCCATTCCATTCATGTACGCTGATGACCTGAAGTTTTTACGGGTAATTGAAGTTAGCGATGATGTTTTCCTTCTTCAACAAGATCTGAATAGCCTAGCAGAGTGGTGCAAGTTAAATCGGATGACACTTAATTTTAAAAAATGTGTTACCATGAAGTGCACCCGAAAAATCAATATTATCTCATCAAAATACCACCTATATGGGCATTTTTTGGAAAATGTTGATAGTTTTAAAGATCTTGGAGTAATATTTGATAATAAACTTACTTTTTTGCAACATACAGATTTTATTATTAAAAAATCAGCAAAGATGTTGGGGTTTGTAATCCGGAATGGTAAGGATTTCCGCAGCCCCCGAACTAAAATCATACTATTCAATGGTCTTGTGCGAAGTATCGTCGAATATTGTAGCGTAGTTTGGCGACCACATTATTCCACGCATTCACTCCGGATTGAACGCATTCAAAAAAGATTCTTGTATCACCTTACGTATTCATTGGGGAAGTTAAAATCAGTTAAATCTTACGTAGACAGGTTAACATATTTCGAAATGAATAGTCTTAGTAAGCGCAGAGATATATTGGATCTTTTATTTTTGTACAAAATTTTAAGTACTCAAATTGACTGTCCCCAGATATTTCAATGCTTCAATTTCAGAGTTCCAGTCCACTATCCTCGTAAACAAATTACACCTTTGGTCCCCCCCTTACGTAGAACTGTCATGGGAAGTAACTCACCCATACCGCGACTTTGTAAAATTTACAACAGTGTGAGCTCAGCTACAGACGTGCATGCAGACTCACTGCCGGTATTCAAGAGATGTATCATTGCCTCGGTAACAAAGTAATGATTCCCTTTGTTTAGACCCTCTGAATAACTCATAATTATTAATTTTAAGCAATTGCTGTATCTTGTTGTTGTCTTGTTTTATTTTATTTTTACTTTATATAACGTATAATGATTGTGTATTTGTCTAGTTTTATTATGTCAAGTCTTATAGATGTATATTGTTTTATCATATATTAGTGTAAGTGGTGTTTACCTTTATTAGTTGTGCATTTGATCTTGTTATTTTTATTTATAATGTTGAACTACAATGTGTTAGTGCCAACTGCTGGTGAACCTTAAATAAATAAATAAAAAAAAAAAATATCACTCAATATCGAAACCCCCAAGTGGTACAATGCTGATTGTGCCTCTGCTGAGGCACGAAAACAGTCAGCTTACCGAATCTGGGCGGATTCTCGCACTCGCAAAGCTCCTGACGTGGGCTTGAAGAAGAAAGCCTTTAACATCGCTGCCAAGTCCTGCAAAAAGGCACAGAAGAAGGCGCGTTTTGACCATGTTGGCCGGATCGGAAAAAAGCTATCTTCTTACCCCTCTGGGAGTAAAGCTTTCTGGTCCCTTGTCAAATCGGTCGAGACCAATTTCTGCCGCCCGTCGCTGCCGCCATTGCTGAAGCCTGATGGATCATTAGCTCACACTGCTGTAGAGAAGGCCAATTTGTTTGCCTCTCTATTTGCGGAGAATTCATGTCTAGACGCTGGTTTACAAACACCACCCCCACTACCCACTTGCAACTGCCTAATGCCGGACATCCGTATCCGGCAAAAGGAGGTTGTAAAGGTACTACGCGCTCTAGACGTGAATAAAGCCAGTGGTCCCGACGGCATTCCAGCCATTGTCCTGCGCAATTGTGCGCCCGAATTGTCTCCTGTCTTGACACGCCTGTTTCGCCTCTCACTTCGAATGGGTCATGTTCCGAAAGTCTGGTAGTTTGCTAATGTACAACCTGTGCCTAAGAAGGGCAGCCGTGCCGATCCTACAAACTATCGACCGATTGCGATCACCTCCATACTCTGCAAGACTATGGAGCGTGTATTGAATCGGAGGCTCCTGGCATACCTTGACGATAACGAACTCCTCAGTGACCGACAGTACGGTTTCCGCCAAAAACGGTCTACTGGGGATCTTCTTGTGTATGCCACACATCTTTGGAGCGAAGCCATTGAGAGACACGGGGAAGCAATTGCCGTTTCCCTCGATATATCTAAGGCTTTCGATAGGGTCTGGCACACCAGCCTTCTAAGCAAGCTTCCTTCATATGGAATTCCTGATGGCCTGTGCGCTTGCATTTCCGATTTCCTGAGTGAACGGTCTATACGAGTGGTCATAGACGGGTGCTCGTCGGACCTCTTGGCAATCAATGCCGGAGTTCCTCAGGGATCAGTTCTCTCTGCAACCTTATTTCTGCTGCATATCAA
This sequence comes from Polyploca ridens, assembly GCA_951394255.1. Taxonomy (NCBI): domain Eukaryota; kingdom Metazoa; phylum Arthropoda; class Insecta; order Lepidoptera; family Drepanidae; genus Polyploca; species Polyploca ridens. The sequence continues at coordinate 9,977,917 of OX596262.1, forward strand.
CGATCTGCTAAAACCCGGTATCTTTGGGAACGCAGACGACAGCACTGTTGCAGAGAGATACGTTTCCAGCGCGCGAGCCACTAGTGACGAGATCCAATTGTTTCGGGAGGCCATGGTAGAGCGTTTGAACGTGACCTTGCAGGCAGTCTCTGATTGGGGCAAAGCCAATCTGGTCACATTTAACGCCACCAAGACATAGGCGTGTCTTTTCACCGCCAAACGGAGTCCTTACAACCAGGCTCCTACTTTCCAAAATATATCCTTACCAATATGCGATCGCCTTGATCTCCTAGGCATAACATTAACAGCCAAAATAAACTTTGGCTGTTCTATTGAGTCGAAGGCAGAAACAGCTGCTAGAAAGCTGGGTATCCTCTCCAAGGTCAAGCGGTACTTCACGCCTGGGCAGTTGCTCCAACTTTATAAAGCACAAGTCCGGTCGTGCATGGAGTACTGCTGCCATCTTTGGGATGGATCAGCTAAGTACCAGCTTGAGGCCCTCGACTCAATAGATCGCCGAACCAGGAGACTAATTGGAGATGAGTCTTTAATTAAGGCGAAACTCATGAGCCTTGACCATCGAAGAAAGGTTGCTTGCTTATCGGTTTTCTACAGGATATATTTTGGAGAGTGTGCGCAGGAATTGTTCAACCTTATTCCACCATCCCCATTTTTACACCGAACCACAAGACGCCGGGAAAATTTTCACGAGAGAATGCGATTCTGATACCTGTTAATCCTCTTGCAATGGGATTTTCACATTTCTCATTTTCACAGGATTCTCACACATTGAAACCAGAGTTGTTTCAAACTGTGCGGTCCCAAAGGAGCTTCCTTCCGCGGACGCTCAGATTGTGGAATGAGCTCCCTGCCGTGGTTTTCCCAAAGGAGTACAGCATGGGGTTCGTCAAAAAGGGTGTGAAGAGATTTCTGCAGGGTCGGAAACGCGCGAGTGACGCCCTGGTGTTGCAAGCGTCTATAGGCTACGGTAACCGCTTACCATCAGGCGGTCGTATGCTTGTTTGCTACCTAATTACCTAGGATAAAAAAATGGTTTAGTATTTTCTGAGGCATAGTTTAATGAAAGTCCCATCTTAATCAGATCAGCTGTTTACTAGTTATCCAAAAAGTGGTCGAAATTCTAAAATATTCATCAAAAAGGTTCGAAGATTTTATGCCTGGCATATTCATCAGGCGCCATGAGTTGTTTTTTTTTTTTTTTTCAATGGTGGCGCATTGGTGGCTTATGTATGACAATTTTTATAACCATGCAAAATTACTCATTACAAAGAAATTAGAAAGCAATAAAATCGGAATCCAATTATGATATCAATTATAAAACAAATGAATGCTGCTAATCATAAGTACTCTCCGCCATCTTTAATGGAAAATTAAAAGCGACCATTAAAACTATAATACACACAGATTACACAATAAAGTTAACACGAGATGTCCTACGCGAAAATATTATTAGGTTTTTTTATACAATTTCTCCTTGTTAAAGCTTATTATTCCAAAAACGTTATGGAACCGTTAATAATAGGTGGCGAATACACAAATATATCAAGTTATCCACACTCGGTGTATTTATTAATGGATTGTGAAGGAGGTACAAGTTCATGCGGCGCTTCTTTAATAAACCAGAGGATCTTGCTAACAGCCGCTCACTGCGTTGAAAAGTGCTCGATAAAGGGATTACATAAAGTGTCCGCTCATGCTGGCCATGAAAATAAATTTAAGGTAGTTATATTAATATTATATGACCGGTTCACAAGCTTGCTTTTGCTGAGAGGGACCGGCTCTCATATTACAGAACACCTTTTATTCTGTAATCTGAGGACAATATTGAGTTATCACTATTTTCATAAAGGCCTGTGATTCTGTCTTAGGAGTAGAGTCAAGCATTATCGTTATTTAGGTATATACATTGAAGGTATATATTTTTTTTAATGTATCTCTTTGAAATCTGACTGAATGGTAGGTAAATTGAAACCTTCGAACATCGCTAAACTATTATGCCGCGCCAATCTTTTGATTTTAATTTATTTTTTCAATATCTTTGGAATCGTTCAGAAAGGCCAAAAAAATAAGCTTTCTTTTAAAGCTTTTAAAACCGGCCAGAATTTTTAAGTACAAAAATATATCTAGACGATGTTGATTTTTGTATATACATAATTTTGAATTACTTAATTATTTTAAAGGAGTCAACTCATTAACAAAATTCAAACGTTTTAAAAAGCTATCCTGTTTTCTGCTTACAAAGCCGACATTTAATAGGCTATATGTCAATAGGATAGTTTAATAGGATTCAAGCATGGAACAATTAACGATTGTTCCTTTCTTCGATCTTCGATTGTTCCTCGATGGATTCAAGTTTTCTGTTCTTTCTGACATAAAGTCGGCCGGCGATTGATGATGTGCGCGGGCTCCCTAAATGTATTGTTGATAATGATTGAAAATGACAAAAAGAATTTATTTTAGAAGATTTTAATGAATGGCAGATTCGATTCTATGACAGTTTTTATTAATCAAAATACTCGAAATGTAAACAACACATCCCACCAAAAACATTCTGTAAAAAACTAGCCAAGTCTCGATGGAGCTGCTTGTTTATCTCTAAAAAGTAATGAAATCTAGACAAAGTCGTGCCAAGTCTAAGGTTCCTTACTGCGATTCCTTTATTATTATAGTTAATGTTAAGTGCCTTGGCCGTTGGCCTTGCACAGATGTGTTCTATTAGTGATTCTGATTCGAGGGAAAAACAATAGCTAAGAAGGCCGGGTTCCCACTACGCCGGAACGGCAGATTTACCGGCATTGCAAAACTGCCGAAAGTGCTAGTGGCTAAAGAAAATATATGAAGCTGTACCTCTACCATGAGTTTTCTACACTAACGTAATCTACAGTCGCTAGCGACTACGGTGTAAAATTTTGTATGAAATGCTTCCAAAAGTATCCACTAGAGGCGGTGCTCGTTATACAAAATATTCACCATAGTCGCTAGCGTGTGTAGATTACGTTACTGTAGAAAACTCATGGTAGAGGCACTGTTCACATTATGCCGGATCTGGCAAAAATACCGAGCTCGGCATTTTAACCTAGCGTTTTTTCACTGCGAATCGCCGTTAGAAAACCCGGACCGGAGTAATGTGTACAAGTTTCCCCCGCTCACCCCGCCCGTGCTCCCCTCGCGGAGCTTCGTATCATTTCGGTTTCGCATTCGTCCATTGTGCGCACAGGTCCGAATTCAACTGAGGTGAGTACTTAACAGTCCGATTTTTCTTGTGCGATCCGGTGTAATGTGAACACTGTTGTCCGAGAGCCCTTTCCGATAAATCTGCCGGTTCGGCGAAGTGGGAACCCGGCCTAATTCAAAATCTCCCGGTATGTAGATGGTCTGTGATGGACTTATTCGCCATGAAATGCCATATAGACAATTAATTTAAACTTTTTCAGGCCAAAATTGTAAGGCTTATCAAGACCTTATTAATACACAGTGGCTACAAACTAGGTGAAACAATACATGACATTGCATTGGGAGCTTCCGAGACTAACTTCCCTCTCGGTGATACAATAAAACGCGTTATAATACAGAGGAGTTTCCCATCGACGCGAACAGGCTCTGTGGCCGGCTGGGGCGTCACCGACGTGAGTTGCATTATGCTAAGCGATTGTTATTTCAAAAATTAACGTTGAAGATCTTTTTTAATAATTAACGTAGGTGACCCGGCCGATAGATAGCGCTTTGATAAGGACATCTCGAGTTCCATCATCATCTTCCTGTCCTTATCCAAAGTGTGATCGGCACAACATGATATTTTCTTCAGCATTCATTCTCCATTTACCATTCTCGCAGTCTTCTTGACCTTCAAATTTAGCATTCCCTTATAAGTAGGTATGCGAGGTAAAGCATTATTATGCGGGCCATAGACATTTAAGTCATTTGATCAAATAGCCTGGTTCTGGTTCAAACAGTTTTATCAAATATACGAAAATTAATATTTCGCCAAATCAAATCATTTATTTGCACAGAACATAGGTAGGTTATGCAGGTAGTATACAGTATATATATGTCTCACCATATACTGCCTTTGCAAGGCATGCTTTTTTTTTACAATGTTAAAACATGATATTTAATACGTATTAACTTATCTAATCCAAGTAATCATCACATTATAATTATTAAAATTATCACAAACACATTTGATACATATTACTTTTATCTAAATGAGTTCTACAATGGCGCACTACAAGTTTCTGTATATTTACGTATCGAAAAATCTTTGGTTTCTTCCATTGGTTTCTTCTCACAAAATTGACTAGGTATCTCAAAGATGTACATTGATGTTAATGTTAACGAATTTAATTTGCGGAAGAGAGGTCTGCACGAATCGAGTGGGTGTGCTCCACATATTGCTCTAATACTTTTTTTTTAACAAGTAAGGCCTTATTTATGTTTGTTGAAATTCCCCACAGTGGCAAACCATACCTTAGCACTGATGCGACATGCTATTTGACAACATTTTAGATCAAATTTCCCCACTGTAGACCAGGGTCAAAGCCTACAAAAATGGTAAAAAATGAAAAAAAATTACAGTAGGATGAAACCCATTAGAAAAGCAGGGGAATATGATCAAAATGAGAGGAAAAATAAATTACGGTCGATCCGAGTTCGGGAAGTGGGAGGGGGTGAGTTTTTAAGGGTGAAAAATGGTTTATCTTGATTTCCGGCAAAACTACAAGTCCTATGGAAAAAAGTTAAATGGCAAAGTTGTAGGCAATAAAAAGATCTACAACTTTTGTATTTGCAGATTTTTCACATAACCTCAAAATTTATGTGAAAAATTCAAAAAACCAAGTTTTTGGTTTTTTATTTATATCTTTTTCAAAAAAAAAATTTTTTCTACGAAATTTGGTGAAAACTTACCTTATTATGTCCCAAATACACTGTAATTTATTTGATTAAAAATATTTATTTTTTCGCTTCATTTTAATTTAATATCAAAAAAGCACCCTAATTTTCAATCGAAAATTCTGACGTCAAAATATCAGCTTTTTTCAAAAAGTTTGGGGGCTTTTTGTTCGTTGAAATATCTACTTTCTGATGGTGTAAAGAAAAATATACATTACTATAGGAAATATTCTTAGAAAATGCAAAAAATTGAAAAAACCTCAAATTCGAAAATTTTTTTTTAATCATTATGTACAATTTTGAGGTATTCATTAAAATTTACACTTTAATTACTCAAAAAACGTAAGATTTCATGTTTTATTGATAAACGAAAAAATTACAAATTAAAATATACTTCTATAATTAACAAACAAATAAGTTAATAAAGTTAATATTTAATAAGACATCTACAATATTTTGAAAAAGTTGTAGAATCTTCTTTAAATAATATTTGTAGATGCCTATTTATTGCTGTTTTAAGATAATTTATATACCTGAGTGACCTTCGGTGAATTTAAGCCCATTGTAAGTTATTTCATTGAGAAGTGGGGACGGACCTAGGAGGGTCTGGGCCTTACTACATACCTGCTATTTCGTAGCAGCTGTAAAGACCGTTAGCCAGTATTCGAGATACAGAGTAGTGTACAACATCGTTTTTAAAAATACACGTGCAGGCTGAGTTACTCTAAGTGATTTGTGAGAAATTTACTTTATTATTTTTATATTTTCGAATTTGAGGTTTTTTCAATTTTTTGCATTTTCTAAGAATATTTCCTATAGTAATGTATATTTTTCTTTACACCATCAGAAAGTAGATATTTCAACGAACAAAAAGCCCCCAAACTTTTTGAAAAAAGCTGATATTTTGACGTCAGAATTTTCGATTGAAAATTAGGGTGCTTTTTTGATATTAAATTAAAATGAAGCGAAAAAATAAATATTTTTAATCAAATAAATTACAGTGTATTTGGGACATAATAAGGTAAGTTCTCACAAAATTTCGTAGAAAAAAAAATTTTTTTGAAAAAGATATAAATAAAAAACCAAAAACTTGGTTTTTTGAATTTTTCACATAAATTTTGAGGTTATGTGAAAAATCTGCAAATACAAAAGTTGTAGATCTTTTTATTGCCTACAACTTTGCCATTTAACTTTTTTCCATAGGACTTGTAGTTTTGCCGGAAATCAAGATAAACCATTTTTCACCCTTAAAAACTCACCCCCTCCCACTTCCCGAACTCGGATCGACCGTAATTTATTTTTCCTTTCATTTTGATCATATTCCCCTCCTTTTCTAATGGGTTTCATCCTACTGTAATTTTTTTTGGTTTCAAAAATTATTTACCCTGGTCTACTGACATTCATGCCAATTTGATAAAACTGTTTGAACCAGCCTGTTTGATCAAATTACTTGAACGTCTATGGTCCGCATACCAAACATTTAATTTGATAAAACAGGGCTATGTTAATTGGACCTCAACAATCCTGAAATCTGTGCAACAAGTAATCTTGTCAAAAGCCACCTGCGCTGAGCTTTATGCACTGCAACATGGCAAGTTTTGTGCTGTGAATGTACAGCAACAGCCTTATCACCCTACACGGTAAGTTAACAATTTTAATGGAATAAATAATCATTTTAATTTTAGAACCACGTACAATTTATACATTTAAATATTTCCATAACCATCAAACTTTTACTATTTTTGATAGGCCATAATCTCAACTATCGAGGTTCATTCAGTTCACAGTGGGGCGATTACGTAACTAACGGTCGGTTGCTAGAAAGCGTATGAAATGTCAAATCAGGTGACAAACCGTCACAATTAGCAATCTGTTGACAGCCTTTGACTTGCCGAAAAGAAAAATATAGATCTAATTGTCAACGGATGATTTATTTATTTCATTCACTTTCATTTACTCCTTTGTGGTTTGTTTCTGTCTCTCGCGTAGCACTGTCCCTTTCATTGTCGTTGTTGTTGTTTATGATATTCACCAAAAGGCAGGCAAAGGGTGAGCCATACAGCCTAGTCTTATTTTCATTTATTTATCAAATTCAAAAATATCTATATCTTATTTTGACAATATAACCATACACATATTATGGCTTACAAAACAGCCAGTGTCATGTTGGTTGTTCCATACATTTTATTTAATATCAACCAAGATGACCCTGGCAAGTTCAATAGGTCGTTTATTGCATTTAAAATAGCTTTTCATGCAAAAAAGTAAGTAAATAAGGTTTAAAATTAATTTTATATTCAGTTTTTATATTGAACTGCTTTCAAACCATATTTATCTTATTACCTTATTTATCACACTTCTTACTTATCTTATTTATCACAACAAACACTTTAATCCTCGAATAATTGGTCCATTATCTCCAATTAGCTAACTGACAATGTGACAAGGCGTTGACTTGACGATGCGAATAAGCTTTCCAGAAACCCAAAAATGCGATAATTGACGAATAATTGGAGATTTGACACTTGGAATAACAAACTGTTGACAGATTGTTATTTGCCTCTTTCAGCAACCCAAAACACGATTGACTGGAGATTGACAGCATGTTACGTAATTTTTCGATAATTTTGCTTTCTAGCAACCGGGTGTTAGAGTTTCCGAAAAGAAAAAAATAGATAAATTATCTAATTGATTGTCAACGGATGATTTATTTATTTCATTCACTTTCATTGAATCCTTTGTGTTTTCTTTCTGTCTCTCGCGTAGCACTGTCCCTTTCATTGTCGTCGTTATTGTTTATGATATTCGCCAAAAGGTAGGCAAAGCTTGAGCCATACAGCCTAGTCTTATTTTCATTTATTCATCAAATTCAAAAAATGTTTTTCTTATTTTAACAATATAACCATACACATATTATGGCTTACAAAACAGCCAGTGTCATGTTGGTTGTTCCAGCCATTTTATTTCATATCAACCAAGATGACCCTGACAAGTCGGTAAAATAGCTTTTCATGCAAAAAAGTACTTAATTTAAGGTTTAAAATTAATTTTATATTCATTTTTTATATTGAACTGCTTTAAAACCTATTATTTATCACAACAAAAGTTTTTGTTGTGATAAATAAAATTCAACTGTATGTACCAATGTAACGTTCATAAATGCAAAAAATCAACCTGTATAATCTGAATCTCGGAAACGATTATTCGCTCAAAGAGCAGCTCGACTGGGGAAGTACCGCCACCTTATAGAATACCGCAGCCTAACTATACTAACCTAACTGTATGTCGTGTAAAGTTGTGAAAACAATTTTCATGGAATTTAGTATGCAGGGGTTTCGGGTGCGATAAATCGATCTAGCTAGATTTCATTTTTAGAAAACGTCGTTTTATCCGTGTTTTCAGGCAATAAAAAACTGTTACAATATCATTAGAATATGATTTTGATTCAAAGATTTAATTTCACCACCATCTAGGTACAAGGTTATAATAGCTCAGGTGGGAAATCGGGCTGTCCTGAAACCAGGAGAGCCCGGTTTGAGTCCTCATTATTTTTCCCTTTTTTTTCAAGATCCTTCTTTCGTGAGAAAAACTATTATGATTTACCAAAAAAAAAGGTCACCCAGGTACTTACAATTATGTAACCAAAAAGAAGAAAAACTAAGTAAAAGATATCTCACTCAACAAACAACTTTCTCATATCAACCAATTCTAAATCTACGTCAGCAAAGGGCATGTAATATCGGAAGGTTTTCAATTCCGTTATTGATTTCCGATATTAGAACTCAATATCGGAATTCCAATATTAATATCGGAATTAGAAATTTTTATTATAAGTTGTTGTTAAACAACGAACGATTACAACTTGGATTACTCTCCGAAACCGAAACCTAAAGGATATGTCACAGGCGCTTGGCATCAGTGAGACTGACATGAAACAGTCGTTTCGGGAACGCTTCATGGGGTGCCTGAAAAAATTAATTAATAGTCTTTTGTCAGGTGAAAACAAGGTGCGAACCTACAACGGTTGGGTCATGCCAGTCTTGATGTAGGTACTCCTTTGGCATACTCAAGTGGACTCACATTGAATTGGATACCCCGGATAAAGTCCGTACATTACTGACTACACACCGTATGCATCACACACAATCATCAGTGATGAGGCTATACAGGGTGTTGTTTTGGTCGGCGACAAGCGACCCAGGAGCGGTAGTACAAAATATATATTCCCCAAAAATGGACTTAATTCCATTAAATACTGTAAATATGTTGAGAAATACTTTATTCAATTTGAAATAAAATTACCGCAAAGTATGGTTACTAGGCACGTGCACAGACTAGAGCTAGGCGCAAGCCGCCATCGCCCCACCCCTTTACTCCCTCGTACTCCCGTTGAGTATTATGTCTACACTTTAGCTTATTACATGATTTTCAAAATTTTAATTTTTTAATTTTTATGATTTAAAAAAAATAAAGTATTTTTTTAATATTTTTTTTAGCACCAGTGTCATTTGTGTTATCGACCCTGAGTCGCTTGTCGCTGACCAAAACAACGACCTGTATATCCCGCGGAATAGTGGAGGTCAAGGTTTTTTAAATGACAAAACCCTACATAACCACGAGGTATATAATTCTCCCATCGATAGTCATTTCCGCCCATAGTCTAATGGCCAACAGCCTCAGAAACATCTTAAGAGGCTCGCGTTAGGTGGCTGGATGCATTGGAAAAAGAAATTGAGTATTCTCTATGACAATGTAATGTTCTTTACCTTTTGCCATACTGTTCAGATTCAGAACCTTAAAGATAGAGTAACCAGAAGAATTATATTATTTTCCAAGCCTTTTATCATTAACTTGTACAGGTTATGGGCCCAACGCCCTTGGAAAAATATTAAGAGCAAATTGTGTATTAAAGAAAGTTACCTACAAAGCCACCTAATTTAAAAATGAATCTGAAAACTACAATTGAAAAATTTGATGGCAAAAATTCAATGGATATTTAAAATTCAGTTGGCTTTAAAAGCAAAAGTATTGCATCATTTCATCGAATCGACACAAAAAAAAAGAAGTTGAAAGTGTTGAACAAAAGTGTCAAAGAGAAAAAGATGCATCAGCCATGTTCATCATCATTTCTGCCATGGAAGCCAGCACAAAAGAAATGATAGAAAAATTAGACAGCATTTATTATGATATGAAAACAGAATTAAATAAAATGATTCTTCTCATGAAAGGTTTTATGACTATAAAATAACACCAAATGAACCCATCGCTATGCATATTTCGAAAGTGGAAAGTCTTGCAAAGCAATTACAGTAAAGCGGAGAAAAAATAAGTGATACATCTATTATTACAAAAATAATATCAATTTTGCCTATCAAATATAAAAATTTTAGACAAGCATGGTTATAGCTCGTCGTATACAGCTCGTCTATTGGACGAAGAAAAGAGTACGACAAAAGAAGAAGATGATGATGTAGCATTAGTTACTGCCCACAGTAGCGAACAACGATATGGAAAAGAAAAATATAAAAATAGATATGCTGAAGAAAATTAAATTAAATAAGAAGAACCTTTTAGACTTATTTGTTATAATTGTAACAAACGAGGTCACTTTTCCCGTTACTGTAAAATGAAAAGAAAATATCAAACAAGTAGAGCCAATGCACTTGTAATGGAAGAGATAAATTCTATTGATGATGAAGACATGTGGATTATAGATAGTGGTGCCTCAAAGAAAGAGATGTCGTAATGTGACTAAAATGTATTAAGTGCGATTTATAACATTTATGAATGGTGGTATTAATTGTACTAAATATATTAATATCTGCTAATGTAATCAATGGCTTTTTGTTTGTTTAAACGGTGAAACCGCGGGGGACAGCTCGTTTTAATATAATAAAGCAGAAGAGTCTACCTCAGCTCTATCATTTCCAACACAGGAGACTGTGAAGATGAGATCAGAAGACAATGTGCAATCACAAGATCAGCAGTCAGTAAGAAGATTTGGAAAGACAGAAGGATAACTATAAAAACAAAGATTCGACTTATGAGATGCCTGGTATTTCCGATCTTTCTCTATGGCGCTGAAACTTGGTCTTTAAACCTACAAGATCGCCGGAAAATTTACGCACTGGAGATGTGGTGCTGAAGACGCCTCATGAAAACCACCAATAACTCGATCCTGAAGGAGCTTTGAATAACAGATAGGCTTTCGCAGCTTCTAATTCTCAAGTTCTTTGGTTACGTCTGCAGAAACGAACACTCGATGAAGAGAGTGTGAAGAGTGAATGAGAGTGATAAGTGAAAAAAAAACTAATCCGACCTGTAGTTCCACATATTGGCCCGTTAAACCAAACAAAAAAACTCTTCGGCTCTTCCACTTTATAATTATTAGTATAGAAGATAATAATGTGCAGTTTATAATGAATTTGTGCAATTTAGATATAAGGAATATGTGCAATTTATAAGGAATATTTGCAATTTATAATAAAAATGTCTAATTCCGATATTGAGATCCAATATCGGAAATCAGTATCGGAATTGAAAACCTTCCGATATTACATACCCTAATATATACCTGTTATCAAATGAAGATAGTGACTAGTAGCCGCATGCCTGGGTACGGCCCATAAGCTCGATATCTGCCGCCAAGCACCTCTAGAATCTAGCTCCAGCAGCTGTTCAGAAGGCCCAGTTTCTTGATGTGCTTACCGCTTTCATCAATGTAGTCGCTAAGCCAGTGATATTAAAACACACTTTTGATTATTTTCAGTGGTGACTCCGGTAGCGCTTTCATCACCAAGCAGTACCAACAGCTAGGCATAACATCATACTACCAGAGACAGTATCCAATCATTATGTTCTACACGAATGTTTCTTACTACTACGACTGGATAAAAGCTAATACTAGACAGATATTTTGTCATAATAAATTAGCAAAATACATTCTACTTTAATAGTTGTGTTATGTATTTGTTTTTATTATGTATACCTGTTTTTGACCATTTGACTACAATCTCACCATGGCAAGTGTAATAATGTAGCCGAGGGCACAGATTAAAGTAACGAGGGTGGTAAGTACCTACAAGTAGGCCATAGCTATAACGGAACTAGCGCTCAAGTGCAGCTGTCGAAGGTTCGGAACACACGGCTAGGTACCTATTTGACGACTTGAAGACTTGAAGTGGGTAAAAGTAAAATGAGCAGTTGGAGAAGGAAAATATAATATTATGAGGAATATTGTGAGGAAACCATACTAGTATTTGAAGGGATCCCTTTATAGTAACCGCTTGCCTGCGGTTGTAAACTCCAAGTTGAAAATCCGTCCCCAGGTACCTAAAAGTAGGTTCTTTTAGCTGAAATGAAATCACAAATTACAGTTTCAAATTATTGAACATTACACACTAAAGTTGAACATTGAATTTTTTTTTTAATTGTAACAAAACACTTCAATATCAATATATTCCTCCTCTTTTCAATATGAACCTCTTAGCAATCTGTCTAGCGCTATAGAAAAAATAAATTCAGACCTTTGCCGTATAAGCTGACTGGAGAGATACCTACGGTCTTAAAATTAATCCTTATAAAACGGCATAGTGTTAAAGTCATAATGTTTGGCAGTTGACGAAATATATCAAAAATAAACTGGTCAGCTACAGTTAAGTTTAGTGGAACAATGATAAAAACCTAGGTCTAAATATAATATCCTGGGATAATAATAATAATATCCTGGGACATTCCTCACACACGGTCATCTGATCCCAAACTAAGCAGAGCTTGTACTATGGAAACCAGATAACTGATACAATACATATACTACTTTTATTTTTGTAAATACATACTTAATATACATAATTACACCCAGACTCAGGACATACAGACATGTTCATGCACACAAATGCATGTCCTGTGTGGGAATCGAACCCACGACCTGCGGCACGTAAGGTGAACCTTAACCAAATGCGCCAACTGGCCCGTCAAATAAAAAAATATGGATCAATGGCCCTGATTCTGTTGTTCACAACTAAACTAATTTTAATCTCATTATGTCTCTTTCTAACAAAGATCATAAGAAAAGGATGTAAGAAATTTAGTCCTGTCAAATTAGTCCAATGCTTGTTTTCAATATAAATTTAGTCGCCATCTATCGCGGTTCCGCCTAAATACACGCAAAATAAGACGGCAAAGATTAATTTGACAACTTAAAATATGTTCTATCCTTTTTCAATAATGTTCGTAAGAAAGAGATGAGATGTGACTAAAATTAGTTTAGTGCGATTTACAACATAATCGGCACCAATGTCTTACCTCAGATTGGGGCCGTTAGTCGCAACTTCGCAAGTTATTTGCATATTTTCAGACAACAGGGTCTATAGGTAGATTGTTAGTAAATATACAAATCTTAAGAGCTAAGTTAGTACAGATTAAAAAAAAAACTACATTCAAAAATCATTTATTCAGATAGACCTTTGCAGGCACTTATGAAAAGTCTGACTCTAATACTGGCTTAAGCAAAAAAACGACGGTCAGTTTATGCAGCATAACACACGACGTGCAGCTTCATAAACCTGCCTAAAGTAGGCCCATCTGACCTCACAGCAAACACATTCAGAATGCTGTTGGTGCTCCCTCTCACTCTGTATAAAACAGAGGCCACTTCTTGCCACGGCAGTGCCCCGTCATCCAAGTCAAACAAGAGTTATAGGTGAGTTACTGTAATTTCAATTAAAATCTCGTTGCAAAATCAAGACATTTTGCGCGCTTGATAGGCCTATTCATTTCATCTTGCCATGCAATTCCGTAGGTTGGAGGTTTACCAAGCAAATGGACGCACACATACTGTCAATCATGCCTTATATATTTTATGCACCAATTGAGGCGACTATTCTTATCGCATCTATATCGTTAAAAACGGGGTGAGTATAGATATTATTTATTTAAATGTCTTTTCACCTTGTTTTAAGGAGCTTGCTTTCTAATTCTGTTTTGGTACGGACTTCTAGAAAGCAATAAAAATGGAATCCAATTATGATATCAATTATAAAAAATAAATGCTGCTAATTATACTCTCAACCGCGTCATGTGCGACCATTAAAACTATAATAGGTACACCTAGATTACACAATAAAGTTAAAACGAGATGACATACGCGAAAATATTATATTTTTTAATACAATTTCTACATGTTAAAGCTATTTATTCCAAAAGCGTTATGGAACCGTTCATAGTGGGTGGTGAATACACAAATATATTAAGTTATCCACACGCGGTGTTTTTAGTTATTCATTGTGAATCTGATTATGTATGCGGCGCTGCTTTTATAAACCAAAGGATCTTGCTAACAGCAGCCCACTGCTTTGAAGAATGCTCGATAAAAGGATTACATACAGTGCGAGCTTATGCTGGCACTGAAAATATAATGGAGGTAAATTGTCATAGTTTAGGTGACCCGCATAATATCCCATCCGAAAGCAACTGGTTGGTAAAATAATGGGTGGACGTCAGATGATAATAATTAAATACTTACAAAAAATAAACCATCTACTGTAATTTTTTTGTAGGCCCACAAAGCGCATCACTCTAGGGCTTGTATTGCCCTCCCTGAATCAGCTATTATTATTATTATTTACGCAGATAGCCGATTCTATCATAATTTCATCATGATACGCGAAAGTACTGATACTTATACAGGCTATCTTGAAACTAGATACTCGCATTATAATGAAAAGGCTGTAGTTGCAAGTGCCATAAAGAAGTAAAATAGTATAGTATTTAGTGACTCAGCTAGCACCTTGCTGCGATCGCTAACTTTAGCGATTATAAGGATAACTTTATTACTTGTCGATTTATTTTAGGGATAGACATGTGTTTGACCACATCACAAATGTTAAATGATGATCTAGTCGACGGAGGTAAGCTCATAAACAAAGCCTAGAATTAAACCGGCTTTCAATTACTGAGAGCAGATTTTCAACTTGAAGGTGGAAAGCAACCGGGTGTTCTGCAAAATAGCCTGCCATATGCCACCAAATTATGTGTGTTTTTACGTTTTTCAAAATCAAAATCAAAAAGTAATTTATTCAGTTTTGGCCTTAGTAGAAGTAGTAGTAGTATTTAGTAGTTTAGGTCTTACTTATGAACGTTAAATTGGTACATACAGTTGAATTTACCACCGGTTCGGAATACACTTAAACTAGAAAGACTCCGGCAAGAAACTCCAGTCTTTCTTCTTAAAGATCAAACCCAATGTAGGGTTGGATGGAATCTACGAGAATCGCCACTGCATTTGACTTCACAACCACTGAGCTATATTGCCTTGAAATGCTCTATCGACAAATAACTAAAGTTATAATTATGTTTAAAGGTTTCGCAAAATTTTGTGCCAATCAAGACCTTATTAATGCACAGTCGCTACAATTATGCAGAGGCCTTAAATGACATTGGACTGGCAGCTTCTGAGACTAACTTCCCTCTCGGTAATACAATGAAACGCACTTTAATACAGAGGAGTTTCCCATCGACGCGAACAGGCTCTGTGACCGGCTGGGGCGTCACCGACGTGAGTTGTATTTTGCTAAGCAATTGTTAGTTCTATAGGTTAATCAGCATATTGACGTTCGTAGGTGACCCGGCCATTGCGATAACGATTTGACAAGGATATCTCGAGTTCCATCATCATCTTCCTGTCCTTATCCAAAGTGTAGTCGGCACAACATGATGTTTTCTTCAGCATTCATTCTACATTTACCATTATAACATTATTTTTAACTTCAAAGGACAACCAGCAAATAAGCCTATATTAGCTCAATAACATGAAGCGATATTTTCGTTAAAAAGGTTTTTTTTATATTGAAATCGCTGTGGAAAAAAGTTATAGCCTAATAAAATGGAACTTCATATTAACGTAGTAATTGGTCTGAGATATATTTATTGCTAGGGTACTTTGTAGTACCCGCCTGGCTGGCTACCACCCTCAAGTTGAAAATCTGTCGCCAAGCACCTTTCGGTGTGTTCCGATAGCTGCACTTGAGAGCCAGTTCCTTCTAGGCTTTGTGTGCTTACCACCTTCGGCCGTATCGTCACTTACCATGGTGAAATTGCGGTCAAACACAGGCCTATAAACAATAAAAAAAATATTTAAAAAAAATACAAAGGATTTTAAGCGCCTTAATTATTATTTTTAGTTAACAATTTGACAAACAAGCTGAACCTCCAACGAAGGTCGGGATTATTGCTTCATGTTTAGTGAGTAACTGCCACCTACGAACATTTGTAATGCCGATACCGGGGGGATTCAAGAGCTCATTTACGCCTCTTATGAAGAATCCCATATCGTAGCCCTGAGGGAAAACCGAAATGCGGAGCTCATACCACATCCTAATTGTCCGCGTAGGAAAGTCCGACTCAATCGTTGTGTGAACCATCGAGGCGGTTCGAGGATGTGAAGATGAACTCCTCATCACCGGCGAGAAGTGCGATGGTAGAAAGGTGATGATGGAACCAGGTCAAAAAGTAACTTTTTATCACGGTAACGCGTGTAAAATCGCGGGAGACAGCTAGTCATTTATATGCAGGATTAACAGTGTGGGTGATAGCACCCAGCCTTGCGGTACGCTAGCCTTATTATTCTTGATATCAGAACAGAGGCCCTACTACGAAAAACGAAACACGATAGTCCGATCATCGTTGTCAATCAATTAGCCAATAGAATAGGCTACTTTCCTGAAAAAAACTAATTAGTCCGTCATTTACATTATCAAAAAATATTAGACACGTATTTTTTCTTTTGTCAATTAAACAAAAAAATACGATAGATAGAAGATATCGTGTGTTGAAGTTCCGCGTGACGTCACGGTGTGGTACACTTTTTAGGAACAAGTGACGTCACGAGCCCCCACTCCCGAACTTAGTCGCGCTTTATCTTCGTCAATTGTTAATGATTTGGTAAAGCAAAAAATACGTGTCCAATATTTTTTGATTATCTAACTGACGGACTAATTAGAATTATTATATTTTTACCCAGGCAACATCCCTATTGCATAGAATTTACGTCTCGTCAGTTTTGCTGCAATTCTATTGGTTAATATTTGACAACGATGGTCGGACTATCGTTTATCGTTTTTCGTAGTAGACCCTCAGCATCCATCAACAGCGACTTTGATGCTCAATAACTTTTTTCTCACAGCGATGCGAGACTTACCGCGATAGTAAAAGTTGTAGCATATAAAAAACCTCTCCAACGACAAATCGCTTAACGTTATTCATCAATAAGCAGGGGTCCATAGATTTTTCCCGGATGTCCTTTAGCCTTCCCATTAAACCGGGTGGAGATTTCGAGATGGCATATTTTCGAAACCTATATTTTTTTGAGAATTCAGTCTTTCCCCATGGTAAAAGTTGCTCAGCATGTCTAACCCAACCTAGGTTTTAAAAATATGCCATCTCGAAATCTCCACCCAGTATCCGAAATAAAGCTTTATAACAACCAAAACAAATATTTGATAAAACAGGAGGATTCTACAGCATTCTCATCAGTCCTGAAATCTTTGCAACAAGTAATCATATCAAAAGCCACCTGCGCTAAGATTGGATCACTGCATCCTGGAATGTTTTGTGCTGATACTGCATCACAGTCCAACGATCGCCCTTCATTGTAAGTTAAAAAAAATGGAATTAGATTAGTATACGAACAATGTATATTACCTGCTCGATGCTATGGTAGAGGAGGAAGGGTGACAGCAGTGCCGTAAATAGCCTTTTCTGCGCCCTGTGCAAGCTTCTATAACTGCGCCCTTGTTTTTTTTTATATATTATAGGTACCCTAGAGCAATGCTATTTATAGGCCTATTTATTTCATTCAGGGTGATAAAATAAAGCACAAGGAACTTGGTGTCGGTGGACCAATTATCTAATAATTTGGAAGAATAATCTATTTTTTTAATCGACTTCAAAAAAATGGAGATTATCAATTCGACACGTATGTATGTAATATTATTGGAACTGCAATATATTCACATATGATAATCTATTAGGGCTTCCAAACAAATATACAAAATTTCATAGGTGTTTGTATGTATGTATGTTTGTCCACGCATATCTCCGAAGATATTAATCGGATATTAACCATTCTTTTTGTATTGGGTTACATTTACTTCAACTTAGGGAACAGTGCAAGTTTCATCGAAATCGGTTCAGTAGTTTTCAAGATATGGACGAATATGTGTGACGGCCAGGCTTATTGATACGAGCTACGGGTGTGGTGTCAAAGGAAAAACATCTCAAAACCTTGGGCAAATTCTAGTGCATTTAAGAAAAACTAAAAATTATTCAGTAGTTTTCAAGATATGGTCAAATATGTGTGACGGACTGGCTTATTGATTCGAGCTACGGGCGTTGTGTCAAAGGAAAAACATCTCAAAATCTTGATCAAATTCTAATGCATTTAAGAAAAATTTAAAATGACGAAATAAAAAAGGAATTTAAAAAATATTCAATCGACTTCCAAATACACTAAAAAGAATGAAATAACTCGTAAACTGATTTGAAGTCAGCGAAATATTTTCAATGGAATACGTCGTGCTCTTTCGCTGACTATCAGAGTTATTTCATTCTTTTTAGTGTATATGGAAGTCGATTTAATTTTTTTAAATTACTTTTTTAATTAAAGTACGGATGTGGGTAAACAAGCAGACGAGCCATGATGTTAAGTGGACCCTTCGCCTGTTTAAACATATTTTTACCGACTGTAGGTACTGTTATCTATCATATCAAGGTAGTCACTACTTAGTACCCGCATTCCTGGGTACGGCCCTCAAGCTGAATATCTGCCGCCAAGCACCTCTTGCATCTAACTCCAGCAGCTGTGATGAAGGCCCAGTTTCTCTATGTGCTTACCGCTTTCATCGACGTTATCGGTAAGCCAGTGATATTTCATTATTTTCAGCGGTGACTCCGGTAGCGCTTTCATCACCAAGGAGCACCAACAGCTAGGCATAGTGTCATTCAGGGTTGACGCATATCCGACCCTCACAGTCTACTCGAATGTTTCTTACTACTACGACTGGATTGAAAATAATACTCTACAGCTATTTTGTTATAAACATTCAGCAAAATACATTCTACTTTAATAGCTGTGTTGTGTTTTTTTTTTAATTATATACCTACTAGCTATTCGTGCGGGTGAAATACCCGACTTTCCGTTGGATTTTCCAAAAAAAGATAACTATATTGTTCCTATAAATGCAATAAGTTGAAAAAGTTTTTTCGCAATCGAATAAACGGTATGGCAGCGACTGACGGCGCATTTATATATTAGAAGATATACCTAACTACCGACTACCATATCACCATGGCAAGTAATGATGTATAGCCGAGGGTGGTAAGCACACAAAGCCTAGAAAAGAACTGGCTCTCAAGTGCAGGAACACACCGCTAGATGCTTTACGACAGATTTTCAACTCGAGCCAGGGAGAGGGGTACAAGATAGGTACCCTCACGATGTTTTCGATCACCAAAAGCTAAAAAGTAAAATGAGCCATTGGAGAAGGAAAACATTGTGAAACAAAAACTATCCTAGTAATGGAGGGACCTTTATAGTATTATATAATAGGTGCTTGCCTGCAGATTTAACCTCCAAGTTGAAAATCAGTTCCCAGATACCTTACAGTACAGCATGTTCCTACAGCTGAGGTGAAATTTCCCATTCTCAGAAAACAACCAGAATCCAATTACGGAGAAGAGATTTATTTCCCACTTTTTTTGTGTAAATTGCCAATTATTAGGAATATTTAACAACACAAACATAAGAAAAGATTATTTAATGTAGTTTTTTGGAGTATAGTCAGGTCAGGTGTGTTCCTGTTATAGAGGGAACCAAAACTGATATTAATAAAATGATGATTTTCATAAAATATATATATTTCTATGTCTGTATAACAGTTCAAATCCAACATATAACAAAAATTAAAATGATTATTTTGTGGTGTCTCCTGATCCCGAACATTGTTTCTCCATTGCATGTGAGGGAGGGTGCTCCAAAACATTATCAATCAAGCCAAATGTTTTGGCTTCAACTGGGGACATGAAATGGTCACGCTCCATTGAACTCTGTATTTTTTCAATTGGTAAACCAGTGTGTCTAACATATAAGTTATTAATTTGAGCTTTAAGCTTTAAGATCTCTTCTGCTTGGATTTGAATATCTGTAGCTTGACCCCTGACTCCTCCAGATGGTTGATGGATCATGATTCGCGAATTAGGGAGTGCATGTCGCATACTAGGTGCTCCTGCCGCTAGCAATAAGGATGCCATACTGCAAGCTTGACCAACACACCATGTGGCAACAGGAGGCGTGATATACTGCATCGTGTCATAGATTCCAAGGCCGGCAGTCACATTTCCGCCTGGGGAATTGATGTATAGATGCACGGGTTTCTTGCTTGATTCCGATTGGAGGAACAAAAGTTGAGCGACGACTAAAGAGCTAATATCATCGTTAATAGGTCCCATTAGGCAGATAATTCGCTCGCGAAGAAGCCTAGAATAAATATCGTAGGCACGCTCACCTCTGCCAGTCTGTTCCACAACTATGGGGACCATTGCCAATTTCATAGGTTGACTGGTACATAACTGTCTCTGAGTGTTCTTGGCTCTGCCTGTACTTAACAAACAAGTTCCTCTCAATATTTGGCGAACATATCTCAGTGCCATTATGAGAAACTATCACAAAGCAGTTTTAGGTTGTTTGTTTACTGGAGGTTTACTGCGAATAGTATTGTGACTAGTGAATACGTAAATCTCAACAGAGCAGTTTGAGATAAGTAATGTACACAATTAAATATCTACCTATGTAGCTAAAATAAGTTAGTTATACGAAATATATTTATCACTATTATACGAAAATCCTGAAAAACCAACTCAATTTCGCTTGCAACTTGCAAGCAAATTCGGCGGATTGATTTGACAGATTGACTGACTACACTGTCACCGTGACACTGACAGCCAGCCAGTGCTACCAACCTTGAAACGAGCTTAACTGTGCTACCAACACAAAGAAATGTAAGAAAGTCTATATTATAGTCCTACAAACGTATCTGACTGACTGACCCGATGGTCAAAAGAGGAACTAATGACATCATTTCGCTAATGTCAATCGCTAATATCTCGGTCAAAGAGAATATAATAAACACTACGCTTTGACACTACGTACCATGGGCGTCGCCAAGGGGGGCAAGAGGGGCAGCTGCCCCTCCACTAGAGATACAAAAAATTGCCAAATGCAGTCCTAAGTCCACTCACTTGACTTGCTTCGCCTTTGTACCGTTCTTATTATAATCTCCGTAGGTAGAGGTAGACTCACTGTAAAGAGGTGTTAAGTTTCATGTGCTCTTGTCTACTTATAATTCATCCTTTTAACAACTTAATCATCATCATCATATCAGCCCATGGGTGTCCACTACTGAACATAGGCGTCCCCCATTGATTTCCACTTCGAATGGTTCCGGGCCACTTCCATCAGCGGCACCCAACGACTCTGACCAGGTCGTCGGTCCACCTGGTGGGAGGTCGTCCCGCTCGGCGCTTGCCAGTACGTGGTTATCGGTTTTCGGCACTTCGAGCGATGTGGCCTGCCCATTGCCACTTCAGCTTGTTAGTAAAAAAGGAAATGTGTCCGTCGAGAAGAGTAAAGAAATTCAGAGCATAGCTCGTTCCATAGCTCGCTGAGTGAATCTGAGCTTATTTATGCGGCCAGCAGTGAAATACCACGTATCTGTCCCGTATGTTATTACTAGTTGGTAACACGCACTGATTGAAGACCTTTATCTTCAGACTCTGAGGTATCTTGGAGCCACTTACTCCGCCCTAAACATAAATCCATGTAGGTATTTACTGCTTTTTTATATGCTCCTAATCCTAAAAAAATCTGAACAAACGAGTAAGTATCGATACTTATTATTCGATTCCAAGTAGGAATCGATACTTTACCACCGATACGGTACGTTTCATCAATCCCTCCCCATTTCTGATTACAGTTATCATGATCCAACCAAAGAGAATATAATCAATTAATCACTACGTTTATGATCCATGCACGATCTATGCACGTACTTATTAAAGATATTTTGTATACATCCATGGATCCACGATGGATCCATGTTACTATAGTAAATATCAAATAGCATGAGTTCAGTGACACATGGTATTTTATTAGATTTCTCAATGGTTAATGTACATTTCGATATAATAAAGGAATACTATGTTAGAGCGAGGTTTCATGAAATAGCTGACTAGGGTTTTATGACCTACATTAATTTTATATCGTAGCACAATTTATTATTTTTTTGTGCTCTTGAACTACAAATTGTTGTCAATTTCTGTGCCAATAAAATAAATAAATAAAATACCATGGTTCACACAAAGGGAATTTTCCATCTCCATTCCCATAAGAACATGCACTAAGATGCACTGGATAAATAACTTTAGTTTTATATTATCCTGAAAAGTAACATTAACTAAATATACTCTTCCAAATTAATATTTTTATTGTTCTTGATTATCACATTACTAATATTGGATAGGCTTATTCATTACAAAATCAAACAAAACATAATTTTACAGCAAATATAAAAATACAAAACTATAGCTTTTTACTCTGGGGCTGACGACGTCTTAACTTCATTAAAGCCTCCTGTCTCTTCTTTTCAATTAATAATCTTAAGTCTATTGAATTACTGTTTGTTTTTTGTTGGGAATTTATGGTATTTACAGGTATATGATTTGTTTTTATGTGGGCAGTAGAGCTGGCAACTTTTGGCTGAAATTGAGCTTTTTTAGA
Source organism: Polyploca ridens (assembly GCA_951394255.1). Classification (NCBI taxonomy): domain Eukaryota; kingdom Metazoa; phylum Arthropoda; class Insecta; order Lepidoptera; family Drepanidae; genus Polyploca; species Polyploca ridens. The sequence continues at coordinate 10,000,658 of OX596262.1, forward strand.
TGCAATGGGTGGTTGAGGCACTTGTGTAGGTTGGTCTGAACACTGACTAGTTTCTGACGATGCATAAGGGAACAGTCTTTTGGCCATTAGTTTTTCTCTGGCTAGTTGATGTTTCTTTTTTATTTCATCTGGAGTACATCTTATTGGCGAATCTCCTAGTGCTGAAACAAAAAGATTATAATTCTTTATTATAATAACAGAACTATATTTAGCAAAATAGCATGTAATGTAATAGTGAACAAAATAATTGTAACCTGAGCTTTTATTAGCATTATTTTCAAAAGGCATGGAATTGTATCTTCCGAAGACCATTCCACTTGTAGATGGTTTATTTATATTTGTAACAGACGGTGATTCTGGCATAGAATTATGACGGCTAAATAAAGATTTTGTTGGACTTCCATCATGGACAACTAATTCCTTAATGGTCCAGTCCCCACCAAGCGCCTTCTTACTTTGATTGGCCATGTTTATTTTAACAGGCATTTGTGTGAGCTGTTCTAAAGCACTGTCATTTAAATTTCCTACTAAACTGTCAAATGAGTCATTATTGGAGCATGGAGAAAAACATTTTTTTGCCCTTATAACAGCAGGTGATTCTAGCTTGATACTGTTTAAAATGCAATCCATTGAATCATTATCCATTTTAAAGTTTAATTCTGTGTTAACACCATTTCTGCTACTTGTTTCATAACGAGTCCTTTTTGCAATTGGTTCACAATTCAGAATATTCTCTTCTACAATTTGGCTGGCCTTAATTAAACATTCATTCATTGAGTCATCAGATTCCAATGCCGTCTCTATATCTGGTTTACCGAAACAAGAACTCAACACATTCTTTCTCAAACAACGTGAACTGTTCCTTGGTGCATTTTTAGGTGAATATTCGGGTGATTCACTAAAGACATCATCCTCACTTCCAGATTGTTGTTTTTCTAATATACAATTGTTTTGAGGCTTCTTGGCTATTAAGTTTTGCAGGTTTTGGTTAAGTTCAATGAGATCCTGAAATAATTCACTTTTCTTTTGTGATATCTTAAGTGGCCTTCTTTTAGGGGGCTGCTTATCAATTAACCTTGGCCTTATCGACTGTTTTGATCGTCTACTGAGTGGTGTTGTACTTTTGTGATGTGATTTAATATTATGATTGGATTTTGGGGTATAAAAATTCCAAACAACATCAGTTTCACCCTCTGCACCATCTTGGGTACAAAAAAATGGTACAGGACTGGCGGCTTCGGAGTCACTGTCCCTTGTTGGGGAGTCTACTTGTTGATGTTCCGGAGTTGAACATGATAGCACTGTAATCAGAAAACAATGACGATAATACATGTTTTTATAGATCGACGCTTTCTCAAGATTAAGTAAAATTACGTTTAATTTATTAGGTACCTTTATTTTTACTTTTCGTTGAAACCATATCTTTCGATGATATACTTTGTTTACTCATGAGGTGTCGAAGATCACGAAGGATACCAATAGATATGTAATTAGTAGATTAGTAGCTTACATAAGTATATTTTCAACAATTTATATCTCGGCTTATTTATGTATCATATTGATAAATGCAAACAAAAATACGGGGTACAAATTGGGTACAAGTGTAATACAATTGACTTGACAAGATGACCACAGACTAGGGCTGCATTCCGAATTACCGCTGTAATCGCTGTAATCGATTTGAGCGTGCTTAAACCCGTTCCATATTACCGTGAGCGCGTTCACGATGTCCCGTGAAACGTCATAGATGACGTCATAACATCCGCCATATTGCGCTCACACCGACCATGCTCTAAACTGATATCACCGTGAGCGCTGTCAAAAGTGACGGCAATAATCTAATAAGATTCTTGGTTTTCTATTTGGCAAAGATACTTTTTATGATTTTATAAGAGAAAAATAATAAAAAAAACAGATATTCCTTTGTGCGAGTCAACTTATAAAAGATATAAGGAGTCCTAGCGCATTAATAATTCAGATTGTAATTAAATTCTCAAATGTTCTGTTTTGAATACTGTGAGCGCGATAACGGGCGTTCCGAATTGTTGATAGTTCTCAGCTGTCATAAGCGTGATATCTAATTCGGTACGCAAATTATTGCTGTAATCGCTGTGATCGATATTATCCATTTCGGAATGTACCCTAAGTAGAGATACTACGGCTGCATTCCGAATTACCGCTGTAATCGCTGTAATCGATTTAAGCGTGCTTAAACCCGTACCGAATTGAATAATGACAGTCAACGATGTCCCGTGAAACGTCATAGATGACGTCATGACATCCGCCATCTTGCGCTCACACCGACCATGCCCTAAACTGATATCACCGTGAGCGCTGTCAAAAGTGACGGCAAAATCTAATAAGATTCTTGGTTTTCTATTTGGCAAAGATACTTTTTATGATTTTATGAGAGAAAAAAAATAAAAAAAGCAGATATTCCTTTTTGCGAGTCAACTCATAAAAGATATAAGGAGTCCTAGCGCATTGATAATTCAGATTTTAATTAAATTCTCAAATGTTCTGTTTTGAATACTGTGAGCGCGATAACGGGCGTTCCGAATTGTTGATAGTTCTCAGCTGTCATAAGCGTGATATCTAATTCGGTACGCAAATTATTGCTGTGATCGCTGTGATCGATATTATCCATTTCGGAATGTACCCTACGTATGACACAAGAAGGCAGTGTTGCCGGTGGCCGATAGTCAAAAGCAACATGAGAAGGCTTAATAAAAAATATTTGAATATTTTCCAACAAACTATCACCCAATGTTTTCGTTCATGGCGTTGTTAGTGCACTTGATTTTTAGCCATCGTCTATTTTCTTTCTCTTTATCACACTTGAAGAATTAAGAAGATAGCAATTACATGAATTTTTGGATATATGTATTTTCTTACTTAGGGGAATTATGGGTGAATTAATAAAATTGGTAACATTTTCTCGAGAAAAGTAACATTCTTAACTTATTTTATGTAGAAAACAACACTAGGATTGTAATATGGTACTTTATTTCAAGACAAAATCTTCACTTCTATTTGTTAACTTCGAAAAAATCTTAACAATTTTATTAATTCACCCATAATTCCCCTAAGTAAGAAAATACATATATCCAAAAATTCATGCAATTGCTATCTTCTTAATTCTTCAAGTGTGATAAAGAGAAAGAAAATAGACGATGGCTAAAAATCAAGTGCACTAACAACGCCATGAACGAAAGCATTGGGTGATAGTTTGTTGGAAAATATTCAAATATTTTTTATTAAGTCTCAAAGTAACGTAAAATTAACATTTTGAGTAGTGTAAGTGTAACATGGAGGTAACAGGAGTAGGTCAAATGTAACATAAAATGTTACATAAGTAACATTCTGGCAACGCTGAAAGAAGGGTGCGTTCAGTTCTTCTTCTTCTTAGTTTTGAGACTGGCAACCAGATCCAAATTTGGACTTATTTCTGCCAGTGTCGAGTTATATTATAATTTCACAGCTTTATATGTCTGTGGTTCAAACACAGCGCGAGGCGAAAAATTAAACGGACTAAAATTTAATTTGCCCCGTTCACGGGCGTCCGCTATCTCTAAGATTCTGAGGCTGCCACAGACAATATACAGGTCGTTGTTTTGGTCAGCGACGAGCGACTCAGGGTCGATAATACAAATGATACTGGTGCTAAAAAAATATAACAAAAATACTTTATTTTTTTTAATAAAAAAAAAAAAAAAAAAAAACAAAAATCATGTAATAAGCTAAAATGTAGACATAATACTCAACGGGAATACGAGGGAGTAAAGGGGTGGGGCGATGGCGGCTTGTGCTTAGCTCTAGTCTGTGCACGTGCGTCGTAACCATACTTTGTGGTAATTTTATTTCAAATTGAATAAGGTATTTCTCAACATATTTACAGTATTTAATGGAATTAAGTCCATTTTTGGGGAATATATATTTTGTACTACCGCTCCTGGGTCGCTTGTCGCCGACCAAAACAACACCCTGTATATATCTGTGGGCGCCGCGCGCCGCTAGGCAGTGATGTCAACTTAGCAATTTGTAGCTAGATCTAGCTATTTTTTGGTTTTAGGCAGCTAATGTAGCAACTTTTTAATACTTTCGACATTTCGAATTAGGGCACTGGGTCTCGAAAGAAAAAACTAAACGCGACGCTATGGGTCTGATTGTGGGTATAGGTCGGTGGCCGGGAATTTCCCCATTTCATTTCTACATTCAAAAAGTCCTATAGTAGTCTGTGCTACCTGTGTTCTGCCACTTCTGCCTTGTGTTGTTTTATCATATTAAAATTAATGCACGCTGTTTTAATAATATTGTAAAAAACGTAATTTACTGATTTTAATGCTCTCGTGTTTGATTTAATAAAACATGAGTTTTTATAGTTATCTACCTACTAAGTAACATTTAGCTACTTCTAGCATCTTCTTTGGGTAACAAAAGCTAGCTACTGGCTAAAGCATGGCTAAAGCTAGCAGTTGGCAACACTGCCGCTAGGCGCCGCCAGTGAATGAGTCATCGGAGAGCGTTTTCATCCGTTCACTCAGTTATTCATATTTCTTTTGTTTCTGACTTCAGTTCAGTTCAGTTCAGTTCGTTCGTTCAGTTGATTCAAATCTTGCACATTCGTAAGACGTGTGTATATTCGCTCCTTTACTGTTACGATGTGCCTTCGATAGTTACAATTTACAGTGTAAAGTGACAAAGAACTCGTGCAAAATGTTGGCCGACGGCGAAATAGTTGGTGACGGATCATGGAACCTCACAATCTACGTGACAGACTTGAACGAGAAGCGTACGATGGTCGTGAAAGGGGACATGCATATTGGTGGGGTTATGCTGAAATTGACTGAGAGCTTCGGTGAGTACACTGCCTCAACTTGTTTTGTTTGAAACTTTGCTCTTAGTAAAACTAGCTTTTAAAGTTAGTGATTTCCTTTCCTATCATGAGTAGGTGTATATTTATAAGAAATCTTTTGATACATACATTCATTACACAGCCCTGTTATCAGTATTAGAGATAACAATTTGTATTGTTGTTCATTCATAGGTAAGTAAAGGTACTTCTTATTTTATTTGTGTATAAACTGCCAACTAAAAAGCTGTAATATTTAAAATATTACTAAATTAAACATAAATATTTTTGACATACAAGTATGTATATATAATGAATATTCATAACTATAGTCTACTTCTGAACTCCTATGATGCCATTTGTCATAATTAAGATTCTATTAGGCCTATTATGCAAACAGGACCTACTTAGTTATAGGAAACCACTGCCCACAATAGTGATATATACACCAGTTCTAAGAGTAACAATAACAAATGTTTATTAAACAGTATACTTACCTGCACAACATGATTGGAATTTTGCAAGTGAAGTTTTATTGTTTACATTTCCCCTAGACAGGAGCTACTTCCCATCAGCTTGACTGTTATCTGCTAAGTTGTGTAAGCTAAGGATAAGTCATATATCTGCTGCAAATAAAGGCCTGAATTTTGTATGCAGAAAATAGAGTGTTTTGCTTTTTTTTAGACCCAGTACAGACATCTCACAACGTTTCTGTTTCAGCCAGTTTGTGGTGAATCCAAAACTACGATATAAGGCCAAAACTGGAACAAACACTGAATCTTATGTTGACACTATAAAAAAACTGTTCATCATTTTAGTACAAAAACAAAAACCCCCTTATTACAAAACATGGTTTAAAGCAAACCCAGGTTTTACTGTTATTCGGTCACTTTCTAACATCAATTAATAAAAAGAGACGAGGTTTATTTTAAAACCTGGTTTTACTTTTAACCATATTTTGTAATAAGAGGGAATGGGTTTAATTATTTACAAGTTTATTCAGGAAATTGAGTAAGGTCTGGCTTCCTTATTTCAGCCGGCTAACGTTAATTTTGGGCTTTAAAAAATATCTGATGAAGGTTAGATCAATATAACAAACTCAAACAACAGGATTTCATTACTGAAGGATTTGTAAAAAATTGTTATATCAGTACATGATCAATTTTAGGATTGGGTTTTTACTAATTGGAATAAGTCTTTATATACAACTAGTTGCCCAGTATGACTTTGTTCGCGTGGTGTCCTAACCTATACCAGCCTATACCTTATCATACCATACCCTACCCTACCATACCCTACCCTACCATACCCTACCCTACCATACCCTACCCTATCTAAACTATCCGGGGCGTCACCCAAACGCATACAAAAAGAAACATTCAAATCAGTCCAGCCGTTTAGGAGGAGTTCAGTGACATACATGCATACAGTAGAATTAAATATATAAAGATTACCAAAATTATGTTTCATCCTTACTAAAATAAATGTTGCGTTCTTTAATCAACTGTTCAAAAATATTTCTGGTAGCATTAAGTAGGTACCATCCAATCTGAATATTATATTGCAAAGAACATTTGCATTATATCAATATTCATTATTATTCATCATTCTTCAGTAGCCAGTCGACTCGGTAACTGGTCCTGATAGTAATAAAAGCAATACCTGCTTGATTTAAAAGAGCAAAGAGAGAAACAGCATACCTTCGTTAGAGAGAGACAGCAGATGCGCGTACGCAGGCACGCGTCCTTCGTAGCCTATTATGCCGTGCGAGCTGGGTTTTTGCCCACATTTGTACAGGTGAACTACCGATCAGTTATGCATAGTTTGTATTATATTAGAAAATTTGTCCTTAGAAAGGTTTACTAATTGATATTTCTAATTAGACATTTAATAAGAACTTTGTGGAAGCAAGTTTATAGGTTCTAAACTTATGTTTAATTAATATTAAATGAGAATAAAATTGGAAATAAACACATAAACAATTTAAAATTCTCACCTACGTACGCCAATTATTGTCTTTTTTCAAAATGAAGTCCGAGATTGGCACCCACTGACCACTAAAATTTTGCCTTATGTATTTTAATCAATTAATTTTATCTCGCTTCTCTCAATAATTATAGCAATATAGACACATTTTAAGTAATGTTTTGTTTTTATAGTCTGACCTATAGATAATGCACAAATATTACCTAAATAGGTACTCGGTATATTACTATAATAAGATAATATTTCCAGTCCATAGCATATAAGTATAATGAAGTATAGTTATGAGTACCTAGGTATATATCTAACTAATATTAATGGTCGAGTAGAACCTTAATTTATCACCGCTAATAATCAACAGGTTGTTGCAATGGCAAGAACTACGATTGAAACGAGATGAAGCAACACAGTTGCATTGATTATTCGATTTTCTTACCCAGCGGATATGGTGACATATGCCATTAATGGAATCAAAGAAGACATACATAATGTAGGTAACTACTTCACTATTACAACATAGAAAATGTCTTGTTACTAAAAATACCTAGTTGAAGGATGAATATGGAAGTATTGGTTGCATAGTTTTCATCATACTGGGTGGAGATTTCGAGATGGCATATTTTCAAAACCTATGTTGGGTTAGTCATGCTGAACAACTTTTACTATGAGACCAAAGGTGAATTCTCAAAAAAAAAATTATACTTTCCATAGTAAATGTCAACCTTGCTCGATCATAATGTATGAAAAGTAAAATATTTTTTTTTGAGAATTCAGTGTTGGTGCCATAGTAAAAGTTGTTCAGCATGACTAACCCAACATAGGTTTTGAAAATATGCCATCTCGAAACCTCCACCCAGTATGATGAAAACTATGCAACCAATACTTCCATATTCATCCTTCAACTAGGTATTTTTAGTAACAAGACATTTTCTATGTTGTAATAGTGAAGTAGTTACCTACATTATGTATGTCTTCTTTGATTCCATTAATGGCATATGTCACCATATCCGCTGGGTAAGAAAATCGAATAATCAATGCAACTGTGTTGCTTCATCTCGTTTCAATCGTAGTTCTTGCCATTGCAACAACCTGTTGATTATTAGCGGTGATAAATTAAGGTTCTACTCGACCATTAATAGTGTCTTTACTGAACCATATGTTCACTTGATTTATTTTGAGATTTCAGAAGGAAATATTATAAAATATGTGATTGTCTTGTATCAAGTGCCTATTATATTTATGATTCTGGTATAACCACTACGAAACCAAAAAGTTATTTATTCAGTTAAGGCCCTGATAAGGCACTTATGAACGTTATTAATTAAATTTACCTAATCTACATAAAACTTATTAATAGGACTCTTTTGATAAAAGCGTGTTAAAAAAACATTTTTGTAGGTTTGTTTCGTGTCTCTTTTTCATCAAGCAATTTGTACACAAGTTCAAAAATGGTATCAAACTTAAATCTTACATATACTACCTATTAGGCATTTTCAATGTTTATTATCAAAATCACACGCCTTACATGTCTTTGGCATTATCACCTGAGTTATTTCGCGCTCTATAAATTTAGAATACGGTATCGTGCGATAGATATGTATGTTTCTTCAGATTTTATATATTTTCCCCCTATCAAAACCCTACCATACCCTACCCTATCTAAACCATCCTGGGAGTTAATTCTACTGTACTATCGATAATATAACCTAGATACCGACTGCAGCGTTATCTGTCGGGCTGATTTGTGAATCTAAACCATCCAGACGCCACCCAAACACATACAAAAAAATTCATTCAAATCGGTCCCGCCGTTTAGGAGGAGTTCAGTGACATACACACGTACAGTAGAATTTTATATATAAAGATATGTGATATGCATAATCGGTCTTGAGGTAGGTACCTAGGTACTCACTCGCCTTAAAGATAAGATAGCATTGAAAAATATACATAACTATAGAAATATTTAGATTATGTAACAAAGTCCGTACTGTGACAAATAGCTACTTAGGTAATTCTTTTTGTAATACACAAATTATGTCATTAAAATTCCGATTATGAATAGTAAATGACTGTGCCTTATTATAACGCAAAATTTAAACTTCGACTTTCTTCGTTTAAAACGAGTGCGCGTACGCACTTTCCGAGAAGCCCGCCATGATGCGTCGCCGTGTTTCCGGCGCCTCCCCCCTCCCTACAACCATATAGATAACGCGTTATCATCCGTTCATTGTTCCTGTATGCATGCAGATGAGGTACTTGACCAATCGCACAGAAGCGAGGAGGGCGTTGACTTACTAGATATTTTTAGTATTTCTAGTAAATTTTTGCAAGGATCGAAGGGAAAATAAAGTCAAGATAAGTAACTGGTCGTTCTATGTCAAGATTTAACTGAAATGCATTTTACAGAAACAAAAGTTCAAGCAATAAAATCTGACTGCGCAAAAAGATTACCTAAAGACTTTAGTGTGTAGGTAATCTTTTGATCCATACCTGGTGTAAAATATGGACATCACCAAAAGACCTTTAACGATTCACGTTCAATTTAAAGTACAAATATTTATTACACAAATGCAAAGTAGGATTGCGATCCTAAAGTTATTAACTTACCTAAAAGGAAAAACCCATTGTGTCTTATCCGTCTGGGATGTTAATAGCATTATACCATTTAAAGCAACATCCAAATATAGTAATAATGCGGATACATCCTGGGCCTGGGTATATTCCATACGCCACTCATTAACTCGAGGAGCGTTTTATTGCTATCGGGAATGTGTCGATGTGAAGAGGGGCCGTGTGAGCTATCTAAAAGTGGGGTGATAAAGTATGATATTCAAGCTGTTAGCAATAAAGCCTCTTTGTCAACAATTCTTGTACCTCGGCGTCGATACGCCCGCATCACTGACTGCACTGACTGCCTAGGCAATGAATAACATCATTGTTAGACACTATAAACTTTCTGAATAGGTATCTCTAGAAGAATCCTTTCGACTATGTCTACTCCAAATTATTATTACGCGTAGCGATAACTGGATACTGGTTCTTGGCATGCGACATGCAAGCAGTCCCTTTAAATATCGTGTGATCTAAATGCCATTGAAGTACACAAAAGCCGCGTACAGTCCCTAGGATCAAGTTGCAACGAAGGAGTGCCTCCATCTATGGCCGCCGTCAGCCGGACACCTAACGGTTGCGCTCATTCCAGCCATCCTCCAACCGCCAGCCCATTGGCTAATTGCTCAGTTCTTACGTCGACGCAGTTTATAGGGTATCAGTATCAGTGTGTGGAGCGAAAATTGATACTGTCCCAACTCTGATATTGTGAGATGTATAAGGTCACAAAGAAAATGTTATATCCATATTAAATCTTCACAATGGAAGGCTACTCGTTGTCTTGTCTAAAGAGTGCAAACATAATTGCCTTCTTATTTCACATATATTAAGGTTGGAATACTGTTGGATCATACCAGGATTCTTGTATATGCATGGAAATACACATCCTTATACAGTTTTGTCCCAGTAATATTTAGCAGTGTCCATGTAATTGTTGTCTGCCTCTTGCCTGAAACGTGTTTTGTCGTCATTTGCAATTTAAAGTAAGTAGCATAAATTATTTTCAATGAGCGTAGGAACTGTAACTTTATGCCACCAAGTTTAGTTATTGCTATAAGTGGATAGGTATATTTACAGACCCACGTCATTTCATTCACAATTATAGTTATTAATCCCTTTTTTCCAATGAGTCATTCCTTATTGATCAACAATTGAAACTGAAAAATGGGTAAAACCGAGGATCGGAGTAGTTAGTAATATAATACATGATCATCATTCTCTGACTGCTTATGATAGAACTGAAAGAACTACTAGTTTATTTGTTACGCCCATCGAATGATTTAAGGACTCGTAATACTCTGAAGACACTATAACGATTAAGATGAATCGGATCACATGTATGTGGCGACAGTGAGTTCAAATGGGAAAGAAGAAATTCCTTTTTTTTATAACTTGGTAGAGAATGGTTTACAGTCAAGAAGGTTAGATGACAATCGTCTAAAAATTTCATGAGAAAAACTCAAGAGGTGGGGTAAATATCAAACCAATAGTAATGTTGCAGATTTATTAACACGAACTAGGGCATGAATATCGGAATCTCGGAATCTCGTAATATCGGAATCTCGGACCTTTTTTTCCGATATTACAATATCGGAATTGAGTGATCCAATATCGTAATATCGGAATCAGATATTTTTATCTATGCTATACGCTTGCAACACCAGGAGTATCAATCGCGCGTTGCCGACCCTGAAAAAATCTCTTCACACCCTTTTTGAAGAACCCCATGCTGTAGTCCATTGGGAAAACCACAGCGAGGAGCTCATTCCACAATCTGAGCGTCCGCGGAAGAAAATCCTTTGAGCCCGCACAGTTCAAAACAATTCTGGTTTCAATGTGTGAGGATGGACTCCCCGTCGATGGCGAGAGTTGCGATGGTGGAAGGTGGCCGTGGGCATCAAGTCGAACAATTCTTTAGAACACTCTCCGTTGTACAAGCGGTAGAACACACATAAGGAGGCAAAGTCTCTCCTCAGACTGATGGGTTCTAAGCCGCTTGTGAGCTCGGGATCGTCAACAATTTTGATGGCACGTCACTGAACCGAGTCTTAAAGGCCCAAGCTGGTATCCAGACGCTCCCTCCCATAGATGACAGCAGTACTCCATATGAGGCCGGACTTGTGACTTGTAAAGTTGCAGTTTTTGCCCGATGTTAAGTACTGACTCGCTCTGTTGAGTACTCCGAGCTTTTTGGATGCCAGCTTAACCTTGTCTTCCAAGTGACTTCGGAACAAAACGTCGCTAGAAATGTCGACGCCAAGGATCCCGCTTTTACTGATGTTCAAGAAAGTGTTCTGGAATTGTGGAGCCACAGACCATTCTTAGCGGTAAACGCGCAGGCTTGAGTCTTAGTGGGGTTGAAATGGACTAGGTTTAGTCAAGCCCATTCGGAGACACAAGTTAGTGTACTCTCGATTTCAGACACCAGCCGTTCGCGGCTTTCCTTCACCTCGGAACGAGGGATATTTGCATGGCCCGTGTAATGAGCGTCCACTGTACTATCGTCCGCATAGCAATGAATGCCGTTAATAGACAGCATATCTTTGATATTTTTTTTGGTGGCAAACAAGCATACGGCCCGCCTGATGATAAGCGGTTACCGTAGCCTATGGACGCTTGCAACACCAGGGGTATCACTCGCGCGTTGCCGACCCTAAAAGATATGCAGAAGGAACAGTGTTGGGAACAGCACAAGCCTTGCGGGACGCCGGCATTAACGCCCATGCTATCGGAGCAGCTACCGTCGACGACGGCTTTTATGCATCTGCTGCACAGAACGCTGGCGACCCATTTGCATAATCCCTCGGGAAGCCCGTATGCTGGCAACTTCGTGAGAAGACCCCTGTACCAGACCCGATCGAATGCCTTCACCACATCTAGGCACACTGCCAATGCCTCACCTTGACTCTCGATGATGAGACTTCTCTTCTTAACCAAACTAATGAAGATATGGAGGACCTCTCGGCTCATTAAGAAACCACTAGTCTCCAATTGGTACTTGCAATCAACAGAGATAAGATGAAAATTTTAATAATAGACCGGGCGTAACTTAAAAATACTGTAAAAATCTACATCTACCTCGGCTCTACCAATTCCAACACAGGATACTGTGAAGATGAGATCAGACAGAAGACGATGTGCAATCACAAGATCAGCAGTAGGAAGATTTGGAAAGACAAAAGGAAAACAAAGATTCGACTTATTAGATGCCTGGTCTTTCCGATCTTTCTCTAAAGAGCTTAATATTGGTCCTTAAGCCTACAAGATAGCCGGAAAATTAACGCACTGGAGATGTGTTGCAGAAGACGCTTCCCAAAAATGCCGTTGACAGCCTTTCGCACCAATAACGCGATCCTGAAGGAGATTTGAATAACAGATAGGCTTTCGTCGACTGTGCAGCTTCAAATTCTCAAGTTCTTTGGTTACATATGCAGAAACGAACACTCGATGAAGAAACTTGATGTCCAGAGTGGGAGGGAGTACTCGCAACGCTACGATCCGCAAAAAATGAAAAAGCATTGCGAAAGCTGTAACCCTAGTCAAGGAGAACATTGGCGTTGAAGACCCACCATATACACTATCTATTGCAACCACGACCCCTCTGACAAGAGCGCTTGACTGAGCAGAAGATGTTTTCAATCCAAATTTATAACGAACTAGTTGACCCCCGAGGTTTCACCCGCGTTCCCGGGATTAAAAGTAGCCTATAATACTCGGGGATAACGTAGCTTCCCATAAGTGAAAAAAAAAAACGAATCAGACCGGTAGTTCCAAAGATTAGCCAGTTTAACCAAACAAAAAAACTCTTCCACATTATAATATTAGTATAGATAGATAATTAGTGCAGTTTATAATGAATATGTGCAATTTATAAGGAATATGTGCAATTTATAATAAAAATGTCTAATTCCGATATTAATATCGGAATTCCGATATTGAGATCCAATATCGGAAATCAATATCGGAATTGAAAAATCATCCGATATTACATGCCCTAACACGAACACTATTACCAAGATCACATTCAGGTCAATCTATATATATGAATGTTGACTGAGATACCACTACGGTTACAAAGATCTTTTGAGGGCCATAAAAAAAAAAAAAAAAAAAAAAAAAAAAAAAGATCTTTTGAGCCATAGTTACTTACAGTAGGAAAAATTTTAGGCTTCAATCTAAACTGAATGTCAAATTCATAATCAATATTTTCCGTCACACGCATTGGCAAATCGGAACACAGGGGCATCATTGTTCACCATTGTTATGCAAATCTGACACGCACTTCGGTAGTTTACTCGTCAATTCAATATGACACTTAATATAAACTGTCGCCGACATCATTAGAATTTGTAAGCAAGGATCGACCGGAGATAGCATTTCTTTAAAATAGTTAACATCGCTAAATTTGCTAGTTACTTTTCCGACAAACAAACCATTTATCGAAAGAATAATTTACGTTGAAATATTGATGACCTACAATATTTTACATACTACCCAGAAAGCCAGCGACAGTCAGGGTGATTCAAGATGACTCCATAGCGGTCATGCATGATTCCGACCGGTTTTTCTGCACAACTATCTACTGACGTCAGCACGAGAGACTGAGAACAACCTTTACTAATAAGGCAATAAACACAACAGCCAAAGTTTGATCTCTCCGTATATTCTTAGAAGTAGTAGTCATTGTAAAATGTGAACTGGTTTACATGGCAATGTGAATGGGAGTAAATACTACACAGTTATAGCTCAATATTTACTTGCACTTGACTCTTCAGCGTCAGGTGGTCTGTAAATATATTAAATTAATGTTATAATCGTAGCTACAACAACAAGATTTGTAAAAGAAAAAGTAACTTACAAATAAGGAAATCTATAAATGGACACATACATAAATCATGAATCTTCTCCCCATTTCCCACTGAAAACTTTAAGAAATGTCTTTATTGCCAGGAATTATCTATTACTAGGATCTCTCTGTAACGCCATTCGGCTTTTACAACAGCCCTATTCTCAAGTAATATAATATTGTTTTATTGCGACTGATTGTAGCTATAAATCTTAAATCGTGCCGTGAAAAATTTAACTCTAATACGCGTTCCGATTTGAATTTCTATTTATAATCGTCTGACTTCACTCTGACCGGTTCGGTTACGCGTTAGTAATACAACACGCACGTTTTCAGCTTCTTCACGCACCGCTTACACCGTTGATGTTTTGCCAAACATCGAACTGTAGGCACACGCGATTTATGATTTGTATCAGTAGAACTAATAGGATTTTGTTTTGATAGTAGAACCAAACGGAATATATTCACAATGACAGTTCTAGCTGTAGAACAAACAATTTAAATGGTTATCTTTGGATCGTCAACATAAAACAGAACCATTACGTTATTTATTGAGGTCAGCATATCTTAATGTGTGTCATCCTCTTAATTACGTCCATCATAATGTCATAAGGAGGGTCTCTGGTCAGTTATACATAAAATTAAAACTCCATTTAACTATGCCGAACAAAGCTGAATTTCAAAGATGCTAGAGCTAGTTTTGGCAATGAGATCATGCCCAATTCTGATTCTAAAACACCATACGTACAAACCGATGAAAAGTCGACAAACACTGTGAAACATGAAGGTGTTCTAACGTTTCTCATATCTTGAGTTGAACATTTTATATAAAATATAACCTTCTTACTTTTGCAATTGCTTGGCAAAAAGTACTCTAGATTTATTATGCCCAATTATGATTCACTCTTTTTTCTCAATGTCACTTCAACATTGTGAATTGTGTTATTCACGTTCAACACGCACATGTGACTCTCAAATTCTCAGTCCTTTTTTCCTCGTCCTCTAATTTCTCAGGAGGTCAAGGCCATACAGCGGGTGCGCCGCTGCCACTCCTGTATTTGTTGATCCATTAAGAGCAATTGTGCTAGTCATAACACTTTGTTATTTTTCAATTAATTTGTATTGCAGTTTTTACCTCGTTTTTCTATAGCATGAATGTTATTAGTAATAGTAGGTGCATTATGTAGAAATCATCTGTATTGTTTGTTGCACCCTGATGTTGATCATTCAAATTCTCAGCAACGGCAATTTTAATGAAAAATGACATCATTTTATGTGTTATTATAAGTGTTATTACTATTCTGGGACAAGGTTCACGGGTGACGACTATTTGAAAATAAAACATTACATTTGGCATTGGCGCTCTCTATCTTTATAGCTTTATTTTCGATGCTGATGCAGTGCAGTGACATTAATGTTTAGTATTGTTTGAAGTTTTCTTCATATATCATGTCAAGGCTGTTTTAGCCACGAGGTCTTTTTGTTACAAACTTTTATATCTGATATTTTTGAATGCTGTTCTTCAAGTGATGATAAAAACTCTTTTAATTTGTAATGTCTATCATTTTCCCATTATAAAGCTTGAATGACATTTCCTTTTGATAATGAACATTCCATTTGCACAAATGATAAAGTCTTTGTTCGACTTAATTTCTTTTGCAATGTCTTTCTTACTGTGGCTTTGTTGATCAATTTAGTCTTCATAATTGATTACTTGACAAAATGGTGCTTGTAAATATCCTTTAACCGTGGCACTACAATTGTTTCGGTACTAGTAATAATAAATATGATGGTTGATGGATAGATCGCTTGTGAAACATAGATGTAGAGTGGCCAGAGAGAGAACGGAACGGAAAAAGTTGGAGGCCTTTGCCGACTGGCAATCGGACAGACACAAAAACGGAGCAAAAGCGAAAAACAATATGGTATTAGTCCAAATAAAAAGCTTAAATATGATACTAGTAATAATAACCAGACCGTTATCGTAAAAAAAAACGTTATTTTGATACAAAATATTTACCTTACTCTTTGTTCATTGGTCCATTTGTTTTTCTTGTTAAGTTAAAATATGACCACAAGTATGTAAGGAAAACCGCATATATAATGTGTATGACGCCCATTTTGTGACCATTATTATTCTGTTTTTAATTCTGGAATGTTCATTAATAATAGCGAGCGGTAACCAATAATGTTACTATTAAAAAATATTGTAGGACAATTTGTGCAATGTTTCTTTTATAAAATACTAGCTGTCCCCCGCGGATCCACCCGCGTACCCGGGATAAGAAGTAGCCTATGTACTTCTCCACACTATAGGCTAACAGCATGCCAAATTTCATGATGATCCGTTGAGTAATTGAGGCGTGAAGGCGTAACAAACAAACTCACTTTCGCATTTATAATAATAGTTAGGATATTATTGAGAATGTATCAAAATGGTCAATTTATAGGTGCCTAACTGAGCCCATATTAATTTTAATGAAAACAAGGGCAGTAGATTGTCCCTTGCTTTTCTTCAAGCTAAGCCACTGCTGTATGTAGTCTGCTTAGATAACATTGTCTATTAGAAGTTACTACCCCACTATTAAATTTGTCTCTACATCGCGAATCATCGTTATCACAGAGTCAATTAATCTTGTCGGCTACGTTTACCAATTGGCCTGATCTTTTGCATCCTCAATTAACTAAGTATCCCTTCACGTTTTAAACCTACGCGTCTTGGTCACTCTTATACCTTCCTATCCCTGGGCCAATGGACTATGGACTTCTTACTCTTGCGTTTTTTAATGTTCGACTTCCAAAATATTAAAAAGCGTGGGCTTCGAAAATTGATTGTCATTTATAATGAAAACTGTACACTAAAAAGTAATCAAATGCTGATCTGATGGCAATGGGACCAAACGGGAAGTGTACCCTTCCAAATTTTCCAAATCGGTTAATAAATGACGGAGTTATGAGGTAACATACAACCGAATTGAGAACCTCCTCCTTTCTTTGAAGTCTGTTAAAAAATACTAGCTCTATTGTAGTTTGTAGGTCGGTAATTGGGAAATTTAGGACGCAGCATACTTTGTTCTCATTTCATCAGAACATTATCTCGACCATTGTAATTCTTCTACTCCACATTATCTACCGTCATAAACTGAGGTTTTACTATACTGCGATGTGGGTAATTTAGTTTTAGGGCCGGATTCATAGTTGAGCGAATTATAGCCGAGAAGTGAAACAGTGTGTTGTGCAACATTCAGACCTGCTTCCAGATGTTATGCTGCTGAAATTAGGCGTTCTCTATTGAAATATTTACGGTCGTGTGCAATGACCATTCGTTTATGATCGAGTTACGTTTTCGGAATGTTCTCGTCTAAATTGGGAAATTCTTTAGTACGACGAAGTATAATTAATGACAGAGACGTCTCGATTTATATTTCGACGACGCATGCCTTCTTCAAATGAAACAGATAGATATAAACATGGAAGTTTTTAAAAGTATTAAATGTGGATGATCAAGAATGCAGATATAGTCTTTGACGCATAATTTACTACAAGGCAACAATAGATATTATTCTTGTCTTCAATAAATGCCATCGATATTTCTATTTATTAATATGTCTGCGTCTCGTCTTTTATCTGATTTTCTTTTTCTTTATACCCGCGATTGACCCGGAAGGAGAGCTATTTCTTCTAGTGAACCATTTAACACCCAGTTTTCATAATCTGGGTTGTTATTGAATTCAAGTACTACTAACATTACCAGCTAATGTTTCACTGATTGGATTGGCTTTATTTAATCAATAATGAACGGATATTTACAAGGAAACCTAAAACCCATAACGGCCAGAAATAACCAGCATATTCATTTGTAACAGTTATTCTTGTCGATTACGTGTTATCGTATTAGTTTATTTCCAATCGAATATTTTTGTTACAATGTCATAAGTGTCATACATAACACT
Source organism: Polyploca ridens (assembly GCA_951394255.1). Taxonomy (NCBI): domain Eukaryota; kingdom Metazoa; phylum Arthropoda; class Insecta; order Lepidoptera; family Drepanidae; genus Polyploca; species Polyploca ridens. Next base: position 10,018,902 of record OX596262.1, read on the forward strand.
GCGATTGCTGTAAGTAATATATTGCAAATAATATAAATCTTTTGTATTGGAAGGTCACGTTGTTTGCTTGTATAATATGGTAAGAAGTCTGCTCTAACATTATATCTGCAAGCTATTTATAGTACGATAACAAATCGTACATCCTTGTCAACTTTGTTTAATGTTCTAGCCATTATTAATTCAATTCGTTACGTCTCTTACCTTGCCTTTGTCTTCTCCGTACTTTGGATCGGCATTGAACGTTATTTCTTCTATTCACTCTTATTCACACATTTTCTCTTAGTATATTGGTATCAGTGAACCAATTATTTAATACTTTATTATTTGTCCTCCTCTGTGTTGGTTGCGTTATGGTTTTAAAAGTTCCTTTTTAGATGTTTGATAGCCAAAGAATCAACCTTTAATATTTACACAGTGAATAATTACAAATAATACAATATTCGTGAGGGCAAACGGTTTAAAAGGGCGTCGGCATTATGAAAGGGCGCCCTCAAAGGTGCCGCCCGCCCTGACCAGACACCGCCATACCATACCCCATGCACACCATAACCATCCGAGCAATGAATTGATTTGTTTGTAACTAAGATTATTTTGATGTGGTTTCATTTTATGAGATACTTCAGTGTATTTCTCATCTTCGACAGAAATAGTTGGTCCAAAATATTTTGTAAAGTGCTTATGATACGGTCGTTGTCCGTTTAGTCTGCGAAGATCCCTTTTAATATTTGTAGAGGGGTCGTTGAAAGTAAGGTCAACGTTCTAAAAGTGTTTTAAGCTCTGTCACACGTCTAGTTAATCCAAAGTAATGTAAGAACATTAACAAATATTTCTGACAGTTTTTTTATAGTGACAGATAAAGTCTGGTAATAACATGATGATAATTTTTTGCCGTGAGATTAAACAAAGACAATTTCTAAAGATGTGTCTTTATTATCTCTGGAGAGAAATTTCAATGAAATCTACTAACTACTTCATAAAAGAACCAACTGTTCCTGTTTCGGGATGAACAGTAACCTATCCAGGGTCTAAGTTAACTAATATACCATACAAATTTCAGAAGTGGTAACACACACACACACACACACACATCTATAATATTAGTAGGATAGGATTTGAATAGATAAAGTATCTAGCTTAGGTCTGAATGAATCAATTGAATCACAAGTAGTATATGTATTGGTTTCCTTATATCAACTGCATTGTAAGAGCATACTAGTACTCAATTTATCTGCAGCATGCATAATAGTTGTTGAACTGGATTCTGTGGTATGTATTGCAGGTGATTTATTCCGAACTGGATGAAACTCTTCATCTACTTAAACTACACCCAACAATTTATAAAGCCTCGTAATGCAAGTCATTGCTTTCTGTAACATAATAATGAGATAGGGCTTTATTGTTGAAATTGAATCAAGATTAACCCTATTATAAGACCACCCGCATGTGATTGTCGGCATGTGATTGCTATAATTATTTACTATGCGTACGACCCGGTCGAATATAAAATACATACTAATCCTTACTAAATCGAAGTTAATTGTTAGCTTTTACATCCAAAATAAATATTGAAAGTACTTGCTTAAAACTAAGCACGAAATTACGACCGTCTTTACATATTTGCCTTCCACGGGTGGTCTGCACTGCAATGATATTTCTTTTTTCTGTTGAAATTTTATAGGCTTCTTTTTATTTCCTTTGAACGTGGAGAACGAACCTTGCTAGGATTCTTCGAAAATGAGAGTTGTCCAACTTTGTCTCCGAGACATGCTAAAATTTGTCTCTGGGAAAGAGAAGCGACGTGTCTACATAGTTATTGAAAACAACATTATGAATGCAGTTGTCCAACTCAAAACTCTCTGTATTTTAAGCCGTAAGTTGGGGGCCATAACAATCATCAGATCACGATAGTTGTTAATCGAAAGCTATAGTTGGAGTTACATTGTATGTTCCCACGCGAAAAGTCCTCGTGTTGGTGGCAAGTGGAGAGATAAATATTTGTAAACTGCTCTTAACGTGTGAGTCTGACCTTGCCGGCTCGGAAGTCTACAGTTTTTTTACCCAATTTTTATACTAACCATAGGACAACTTGATGAGAGTGCAAACATGAAATATCTGTGGAAATTCTGCAGATTCTAAAATAATTCATATTCGGTTTAGCCAGATATTCAGAAACTCAAGTAGACTGTACTACGAAAGTACCGGTGCGTGTTGGCCCTTTTCGAAAGTTACTCTGTATGCAAAGAATTTAATTAATTTGAACGACAAGCAGGGACCCAGACAACGTCGTCAGTGGCACATGGCGGGCGCCTGGGTGCTGTGTCCCGACAAAAATAGACAGTCGGCTATTTATACGGTGCGCGTATCCGCTTAGCGCACGCGCACTGCGTCCTGCGTCCGCGCACCGAAGACATCGCGGGAATATGGCGTCTCCGAGTTGGAAAGCATACAAAGAGTTATTACCATTCTCGAAAAAACCCATGTAAACGATGCCAATGCTAATATCATAGAAAGGCTTTCAACGAAACCGGTAATAACTCATCAATCATGATTGAGGTAGAAAGCCGATGAAAGGGGTGGTAAGCTCCAAAGCTATTAAGGAAGATCAATAAATTACTCCACATATTTTGGTGTCAGCTGAGGCTTTCATGGTATCAACTAACACTCGATCCTCATCATGAGACAGATTACATTAATAACACGCAAAACCTTATGGATATAGCAGGAGCGTTTAAAATATTGTAAATGTTGTTTTTTTTTTTTTTCAAGGCGATATGAATACATTTTCCAACATTTATGGTAGAACAAATACAAACAAGTCGCGCCCAAGCGCAATGATGTAACTAAGGTGACGCTATATCTCGTACTATTTATAAAGCTGTTTTAAAACATTCGAACCATTTTAATTTGTGATGGCATTGAAAACAATTTGTATACTGTTGATGTTTACCCACTTATGCGTTTTTTTTTGCCAACGAGCATTTAACAGAATATGTTGGTTTGATTTGATAGTTTTACACAAATATAATCTTAAACTCACAGCTATCAGCTCCTGTGCCAGAAAGGAAACGAAAAGTCGTGATCACCAGCTTAAAACTGGATATTATAATTTCTGAACTTTACTGGTATTACAAGATGCATTGAATCATTCTCTGTGCCGATTAATTTTCGTGTAAGCGTTTGGTCATGTCCACGATCGACTCTACAAATAAAGTGCTATGTGGGTCACGGTTGAACATGAACCTTGTTGGATTATTCGTACCTTTTTTCTCGATGATATCATTACTTCGAATATAAACAAACATTATTGATACTCAACTTGTCAAGGAAAATTTTAATTGTAGGCTGCTGACAATTTCAAACGAAAAACTAGCCCCATTTCAGCAGTTCATTCGAAATACTACTAAAGGTGAAATAGCATATTCATCATAACGACGTCCACTAGAATTGAAGCCATAAATAACTTAGGTTGTACCTTCAGGCGAGATAAACTGGGACAATAGTTTTGAATTACTCCGAGATTATCTCTACAAATTATAATGTATTGTGCTCCTTGTAAGAAATATCATTGTTTGAACATTCACTAAATCCCGGTGAATCTCTGTTCTGATCGTTAGCCTGCCCTTATTTTTGGTCGACACGACACGAGCAATCAGTTTATTATACATTCGTTGTGCTGTATCTTCATAAACGACATTGCGTTCGTCACGCTCCAATTATTGTGTTGCTATGAATCAAACTGTCTTCCACACTAAATAATTATGCAGCTTTATTTCTCATGTGAACCCTGATCTTTTGTTTCCTGTAATAATAAAGTTACGTCGTGAGTTTAGGCCATAATGTGTAGTTGTTATGGTAAATTGCAAGTTACAGGCGTTTTGGGCCAAATGTTCCCCGTCCCATAGACTTTGAAGGGTATTTTGTGGACACTTTATGGTTCTACTTCGTCATTACGTGAAAAATTTTGATTGTTGACTGTTTGAAAGCACGATTGCACGATTGTAAACAAAAGTTTTTAACATGTATTGACTGCTGGATAGTGCTGACACCCGGTCTATGTCTTAATTGTCATGATTCTTATAAGTTTTCCTGCATGCTGCTTACAGAAATAATAGCTGGATGTGCCTACCTATATTGTCGTAAATTATCGACATTGTACAGTAAATTGCGACATTTGATGCATTATTAACGTTTAAAAGTCCTGCATTTCTTTCGCTTGGCGCCTGTAAATGCACGCTTAATTAATTTGCGTAAGCGCAGGGAATCACAATAGCAGATGGCTGAACAGCTGGCAGCCATATTGGATTTCATATAGGTATGCTAGTGTCGTCAAAGTTCTTTTGTAGATTCCGTTTAGACTGCAGTACACATGTAATTATATCTCAAGGCTCATGCGAGATAATCATCGTAACACGCACATTAAAGATCAAGATAAATTATGAAGAGTTTAATGTCTCACCATAAAAAGTATTTCTTGGCACAACTGAATGACATTCCGATGCCCCACTTTCATAATTCTGTCGGAAGTTTTTGGTCGTGTCTGAAGACTTTGTGTTACAGTGTCCAGTCAGAGGTTAACGACTTGATTGGCCAAGATGGCGATTCGCAAACGTGCTAAGTGGATGATGACGGCTCGCTAAACCCCCACCTATTTTAGAAGTGGTTCCAATGAAAAGTCATGTACCTACTACACAATAAGAGTGTACACAAGGAAAATGTATTCCCTGGAATTAAGCTAAGTTATGTACTTACTAAAAGTAGTTAGTAGTTTTGCAAATGGCGGTGTAGGGATGGTGTTGTCTCGTGAGAAAACTTTGACGAAGCATTAACCGAACAACGAGATAAGATAAGTTTATCGGTATTAGCTTGGTGTACTACTTTCTACCTACGCAATGCTAAGCGTTTTATCATCTGTCAAACATTTGCTTAGCCGAGATTTCTTCTTGCACTGCATTAACATTGCTGATTGCATTAACTCAATACATATTGAATACACAATTTATAAGGTCTTAATCAATGACACGGGTTCGTTGTCCTCCCTTAAGCAATGCTCTAAAATTTATACTGCGGCTCGCAGCTGCTTTTAAGAAACAATCACGTGAGTCGATTCCACTCGCTCGAAAGTGGGATCATCAATACGCACATTATTTAGCCAGCTCACGCTAATATTTCCGCGGGTATATAGCGCCTTGGTAATTGTTCTATCGATGTTAATTTCAGTTCTTCGTCGGTATCTATCTAATTCGTGTCATGGGCCGACCTGGCCAGACGCGTTAATGGAGAAATTTATTAACTGGAATACAGTCACTAGTAGCTGCTTCGTAGAATTTACAAAATAATGATAGTTAATCTATATATCTCTCTAACAGATTGCTCTTAATGTCAGGACGTGCTTAAGCTGTACCAGTTGCAGCTACTTATTACACTCTGCTACCGATTGGAACATTTCAACCGATCGTTTTATACCATACCAGCAAAACCCGTTAGTCTTGCAGGAGATAAGTGTTCTTAAATGATTAAAATTCATTGCATTAGAATTTATCAAGTAATTTTGCATAGTGATCTCGTTATAATAAGTGTGCAATTTGTCTCGCATACAAGTTTAGAAACGTGTATATTTGACAAAGTTATAGGCGAGGACTTGGCTTCAATCCAAGGAATGAATCATGAGCTAACTTGCGGAGTAGCTTCAATGCACTTGCATTACAATACATTTCACAAGTGCAGGGTTCAATGATTGCATTTATTTAAGAATGGGCGACTGCTTTCGCTAGTTATTCGCCCACAAATGCTACAGGAGTGGGCGATTGAGAAAGCGATATGCTAATTCATGTTATCTGGATGATGCTTCAAATCAATAGAAATCTAATGATGCCATAACCTTTCTTTGTAACACAAGACCTTTACTCACTTTTATTTAATGTACGTTTTCGTCTTTTTCAGGTAAAGGTGAGCTATATATTGAACGATTCACAATAATACCGTAAGGTAACTATGTATGAATTAACCGGTGAAACTACGATTCAAATATTAATAGCTTTTAATATCTAATCCATCGACTAATAGAGGTGCACGCTGAGTATGTTAACGAATCTTGATAAGAATTAAAAATGTCTAGGGCATGTCTTTTTCTAAGTAATTGTCTAATTCGCTTTGGTCTAAGCTGTGACCAGACACATTTATAAATACTTAAAATAGTGTCACAAAATTGTCTAATATGACCTGGTGTAGTATTTCTTGCGACTAACGCTTCATTGTTCCAAAGATTGCTCTAATCTGCTCTACGATTTTCAATCTCTTGTTCTAAATCTGCTTCTAAAAAGAGAGCTTTCACTTTGACATCCGCATCCCACACCTTTTAGTCTATAATAATGATGATAACTACATAAGATTTAATCACGCCTATTACCACATTTGATAGATCCAATTTGTTACTAAATAGTCATTTGGGCGGTAACGTGTTAGATAGAACACATTTTATTCGTGGTCATTCCAGTGGCATTTACAATTAATTAAAGATTTAAGAATCGTATTGGGAACCGTCTGGTTTTTTCAATCTTCAAGGTAAACAAAGCAGTAAGGCTAATCTAATCTTTTACGACACAGTTCGAATCGAATCGAGTAGTTGTATGTTACGAACAGCTGGAAACAGTTTTGTCAATGAAATTATTCAATGAATGGACATCAGACATTCTTATGTGAATGCGTGGCCCTTTGATTTGTCGGCATGCGTGGGCTTGATTTGTTCGTCATAGTTTTTCTATACATCATGTTGCTAATATGAATTACCTAAAATTGAGCTATTTGTATTAGAATTGCCAATGCGTAATTTATGTAGTATTGTCGTAATGTTTTGCGGTCACTGACAATAATGTTTACATCATCACGTGTTATGCTCGCGTTACTATTAATTTGTGTCATGTTCATAATTTTGAGGGTCGCGCGTTGTCGCGTCGGTTCGTCCCCGAAGTAACCTGAACACGCAAAGCTTTAGTAATGACATCCATCCTGTTATTTCAGATGAGTTGTTAGTAGTGCGGTGCGTTATTTGTCATGCTGCTGCGTTGTGATTGCGACACATGACCACGTGTGCCATTGTTCTGCGTTCGCGTCTTCTCATAGTTTCGTAATCACTGAATGTATTTCACGCTTTCTTCCTTTGTTTTACATCGTTAAACATCTGTTTGTTTACATTAAGGTTAATATGTTCCAATAACGAGATTAACGATAGTAATTTTCTATTCATTTTAACATGTATTATGTGCGTAAACGATCCGTACGTGGGTCGAACTGGTTCACGTAACCCGCAACCAAATAGGTTAGCTCTACCCATTAAGCTAAATCAATTCCGATCTCTCTAAAGTTTCTGTATAGAGTTGTAGCGGTTCTGCAGACCGGTATCCGTTGTCGAACTCAACCTTCGTTGGAAAACCTTTAACGAGTGACACGGGACATTCAGTCTTGAGGTTAGAGTTATAAAATTCCAAATTTATTATCACGGCACCAGGTAAGTAGTGCGATTGTTATGCCCCCATATACATTTACAAATATGGAACCAACCTCCTAGAGATAAGATCTCTTCTCACGTGACCGCGTGTGAGATTTCTTTGCCGATAACTTTAAATTTATACCATGATTACAGTTCGATTGTAGAACGGTTTATTGCTGTCGGGTATCGATTTGTCGTTTATTACTTTTTACGCATATTGATTATCTTAACAAAGCGAAGAATGTGCTTATACCGTTCTATATTGATGTTATTTTTACCCATAAAGATCATTATTACAATACGCATTATGTATTTGATGCCCACGTGCAAAATACCAGATCCAAAACCCACGTATGTGAGCTACACTGTTATGGTTTGCTTGTTGTTTCAGTTTCTAAGAAATTTTGTGAATTTAACATGCAACCTGATAATAACTCTCCACATAATCAATCAAGTATTCTAATGTTTATAACATTAAAAGCATATAACTACATAGTGGTTGCAAAGAGGTAAAATTATACAAATATACATAAAGCTATGACGGATTAAAGTTGAAGGTGACTAAGGTCAACCTTATCTTAGCTATGAGTAATACAAATAATACTTTAGTAGGTAGGTATGCGAAACGTACAATCACAATTTTGTATTAAAAAATAAAATAAAATCTCATTTTCTCAAAGCAGTTCAAAATTAAAATTCTTTTTTTTTAACTATGTAAAATATAGTAATAGTATAATAAGGTGTAGCAGTAAACTATTTAAAATGTATGTATTACCAATGTAATTAATTATAAGTATAAGTGAATGTGAGAGCTCACCTGCCAACAAACTGCTATGCAGTTTGGCAGATGTAACTATGTAATTATTTTGAAAAGTTAAACTAATAAACGTTTACATACATACATATACTTGAGATGATGATGACTGACGCAAAGCCGGTTACATTGGACTAAGTGCCATTACGTCGAATATAACCACATAAATGGCACCTTAAACATTCTAAAGCCATGGCATTATAATAATATGCTACTTGTATCTTGCGGCACCTTAAAATTTGTCCTCAATACCGAATATGTTGTAACACAGGGAATATTGTAAATAGAACGCATTAGCTTTGACTGCGCTCTTTGTAAACACCCACATTGTGCACGTTCATTTCATCAATCAATCAAAAAGCAGCAATCAACGTCCATATCAGTTGTGCCGCGCAAGGTTCCATTTGTTGCTTCTTCCGACTATAATTATCCTTGAATTTTAATTGAAGCCCTTACTTTACTTTTGTTTACATGTCGTAGTTTGCTTATCGGTAATATTGACACATCACAAAATAAATTTATGTAACCGTTTATCTATTCGCATAGCTGGACGGCCTATCTTGGTCGGCGCATTGCTTAACAATGATCAGGTGCTGTAATATCGCCTCCGCGACGGAAGCTGTGGGCGGGCGCTCCGGGGCGTGCGCCTACGCAGCTCCGATTATGTCACCTATACCTTCTCATCATAAAAGGACAGCTGTGCGGAATCTTACGTTTATTGTGACTACGGTATCTACACATATTATTCAGATAATCTCCCAAAAATCATACCATATTCCTTCTCCACATTCTCAGAGCAGTCGTTGTTTACGTCTCTCGGAATCACTATCTTGTATATGATCCGTTCTGAGAACTGAGAATAACGTTATTTCACCGAAAAGATTTTTAATTATCTTCATTTAAAAGCCAGTTCTTAATGATTTATCACGTAATAATCATCCTACGGTCCTACCTAATATTAAAACTATCTACTGTACCTGCCATATTTGCTGCTTTAGTCTCGTGTTTACTATGTGCGACCATACGAATAGCTATTTATATGCATCAAGCAAATAGATATGCGCTTCATCCATTAACCAACAGTAGCGGTTTCATAGTAAACAAACAACAGAAGCATCTTCGGACTTTGTGAATGCTTTGGATATTGAATTGCAACTCTTTCTATACGGAAATATGGTTTAATGTTAAAAGTATTGAGAAAAATAGTCGCAGATGTAATCTCAAAGCGGATCTGGGTATTTGGTATGTGTGTCGTAGGTAGGTACACCCACCCAACCATCCAGATCAAAAGGCGTGCCGCAGGGTGTGCCTTAGGACCGCTACTATTCATTGTCCATTGAGATCATAAAGATGGAATATTGTTAATAGTGTGCAAATCCATAAGTTCATATTGAATGACAATAGATATAATAAGTAAACATTAACTTTTTGATTACCCGCATGCTGTCACTTTTGAAATTGTTAACCGCAAAGTAAATCTTAAAATTCAAACAGAGCTACAAACTCACGAGACTCGCGTTGCCTCTGTTTGTTTTAACGAGCGACTCCTCCACTAGATTTATTTACAAAAATAACGGGTAGTTTAATTACTTTGCCTGTTTTATGTTTGCCATGCATACTGTTTAGTGTAATGTAAGCATTAGCTACTCGCACTAAGCCGTGGGTAATCTGAAATGGCACGTGATATCCGCTACTCGTTCTAGTGCATTTAACTACAATCTGTAGTATCGCTGCCTACTACATCCGTAACCTAGTTTCATTGGATGCACATACTTCCTGTTAACTTAGGTTCGGCTTCAAACAGGTCAAACGATGTAGGTTTGTCGCATTGTGGTCATAAAACTTGCAGTTACTTTGCCAATTGGTTTTTTACAGCTTCACTAAGTTGTGTGAGTTGTGTCACATTAGACATCGTCTGTTTTATAGTTTCCTTTTATCGTCTTCTTATTCTATTAGTTAAATCACTGTTAATAATATTGAAAAAATACGCATTGGAAATTTGGAATCACCTCTATCTTTATTCTAAAGTTTATTTCTTACTCTTACGTTATAAAATTTAAATACCATTATAACCTGCTGCGTGAATGTTGAAGTAGGCAAACAGTAAATACTAGACAAGTATACTTATGATAAAGATACGAGTTCAGTACATTCATCTTATTTACACTAACAAAATTATCTATTTGAATCATTTCAAATGGACACGGAGATTATTTAGCATGTCAGTCAAGCAGTTAGCAATAAAGTATGTGAGGCGCCCTACATTCATAATTTATAATTTAGCAGAAGCGATCGTTCCAGATATTGGATCAAGCACGCCTATTTATTAAAGTTGCAGCCGTAAATTTTGCCATCTAGGTATATATGCTTAATAAGGTTGTTACTACAGCATCGAACATAACAAAGAATCACGCCATATTACTAAAATTAAGAGATTATAAACATTAGTGATGGTTCTTAAAACACTAACATAATTTAGTACATTTATGAGTTTAACACCTGTCCTTACGCTCTCGTAGAACAGATTAACCGCTTGCACTGTCAAATTAATGCTTTTTATAACCGTCAGTAATGTTGCGTTACTAATTTCTTATTTATGACGGCTTAGCACGGTGCATTCAATGTGGTTGTATGAGACATGATGCCAAGATTCTCACTTGTAACGAGTTTAAACTAGAAATTAATTGATGTTCTTTCTTTTACTTTGTCTTTTTCATGTCATTCTGTGACTGTTTTTGTAAATGTTCTTTTTTATCAACTTTCTTGAGATTTCTTTATGTATTAACATAGCCCCCAAGTGCCTGCAATTCTCTGTTAATCGTATGTGCAATGTGTGATTGCGTTAGTTTAATGCAACACATGCGTCATACTCATACATAACTTGTAACGTAAATATACCCTTATGTCAAACTGTCAACACATTAAACTGTCGAGACGGCGCAGGAGCTGTCTGCCGCCTGAAATAAACTATTTTGTCCCACATAAATGTCGATAACGCCAAGAATAACTATCCAATTAGACGGAGAAACTTGCAAAACAATGTCGCTGCGAAGAATACGAACCATGTCAATACCATACATTTTAAATATTGCAAAACAAGTAATGGCCCTGATTCTGTTGTTCAGAACTAAACTAATTTTAATGTCACTATGTCTCTTTCTAACAAAGAACATAAGAAAAGGATGTAAGAAATTTAGTCCTGTCAAATTAGTCCAATGCTTGTTTTCAATATAATTTTAGTCGCCATCTATCGCGGTTACGCCTAAATACACGCAAAATAAGACGGCAAAGATTAATTTGACAACTTAAAATATGTTCTATCTTTTTTCAATCATGTTCGTAAGAAAGAGTTGAGATGTGACTAAAATTTGTTTAGTGAGATTTACAACAGAATCGGGACCATTGTTTGGCGGCACTCTTGGTTAATTTTCACACATGTCCAACTTCTACTTGAAATAATGATTAGAATGTCCCTGAAAAAGGACCAAGTCCTCCTAGGACCAAGATTAGATCACTGTCTTCCTGGAATGCATTCTCCTAAAGGTAACATTATTATGAATCGATTTAAAGTCGCCGTGCGCAATCGGATTTAACTCAAGTAAGGTGTGTATACTATAAAAGTATCACATTGGCGCCTCGACATTGAACACAATCGACCGTAAATGGCGCAAAGCTAGCTGCCACTAGAATTAATAATTAATCCGAAGGGATACGAATAAATGAGTGATCATTAAAATGATTTCGAAATAATTACAACATCACATACGACTGCACATTGATTATATTAACCTTTTTGCAGTTCTACTTACAAGTAACTATGTTTGTATTATGGCTATAAGATTCGACGAGTTAAGATGTAATCCTAATTAAATTACTAACTTGCATACAATTTTCTATGTACGATGGGTTAGAAAGGTTGTTCAAGAATTACAAGATGGAAACATGTTGCCAACAATGGTGTCTTAGAATCCAAATGTAACTTTAGAACAAGAAATCGCAATACGTGACCTGGGTGGAAAAATATCGAAAGCCGTAGATGCCGAACGCGTCTCACCAACTTGCCCAAGAACAAATATGGTCATAGACGCCGCAGGAGTTGACTGGCTATCTATGTGCATTGTTACTGGTATTATGCGAGATAATGATCCTGAACATTATAGTATCTGCCTTTTATAAACTGTCTTGTGTTTATTTATTAAGATTTCCTGCATAATTCAATACATTAACGTTATAATTGAAAAGAGACAACGCTACTACGAATATCGGTATCAAATGTAGTATAGAGTAACTAATGATGTTGGGAAGTAATAAGTATTGGTCAAGTCAGTCGAGACTGGCTATAAGAAAGAATGAGTTACCCAAAGAAACAGCTGCAGAAATGTTATTGCAATTCGCGCTAAAAATATTTTTTTCATATACATTCTGCAGCATTTTTGTTTTATGAGTCATGGCTATGCGTATTACTGACTACTGTACAGTACAGTATCGAAATCGATATGGGATGACGTCATAAAAAAAAGTATTAATCTGAACCCTACTGTATCTGAAATGTAACGCAATGCTATTTTACATCTATGATATAATTTTTAAAGCTTCTTTTTGTACCATAAGATTTTTAACAAAAGTGGCTAGTGCTACAACTTATATAAAATGTGGTCACAGTATTGTACCTAGGTACTTTAAAATTTACGAGAGTCAGTAAAGGACAGTCATTAAAAACCAATGAGACATAAACATTACGTTTGGTACCGACCACTATGAGATGGAGTTTAAAGTTCAACATTTGAATGATCGTACGTTGGTGGTCGTCCATTCTGTTTTTTATTGTTGTGAAAGTGCTGCGTCGATATTTTAAGTGTTTATTTTATAATATCGCGTGGCATTCTGCTTGTCAGCACTAGTTTTATGCATGGCTTTTATTTTTGGTGTGGGTTATGTCATATGCACTTTCTAAACTGTTTAAAAACTATAATATTTCCCCGAATTCTTGTAATATTCAAAATTGTTTGGTTGACAACAGTGAGTCAGTGTATTGAACTTGAAATATCACTGTTAACTGTATCAGCTAATAAGGTTTTTTCTATCGTACCGGTTGTGAGTCACACTGTAGATAATTAGATACCTATTATACTATAGTTTGTTCGTCTGACGATGCCCCTCAATCCAGCTCCGTGACTCACGGCTCAACGGAAGCAAAACAAATGCTCACGACTCAAGATAACCAGAATCTCTTGATCTCCCATGACCTTACGTTCTCAGGTTCGAAAGGGTCAATGTAATCGGTACGCAACTTCAAGAGCGCTAAATCGTGCTCGAAGTTTATGACGTCACGGGACTCTTATAGTTTTTTTATGTTAGTATAAGTTAGGGTACCCGAACAGGATGAAGTTTTTTGTTTTAATTTTATATACCATGTGTTCAAACCATGCTGAGAATATTTACTTTGCCTTTGTAACAAATTAACTTGTCACTGACATGAAAAATATGGTTATTTACCTTGTATCACATCAACACAGGTTACACGACATTCTAGGACAACCTGTACTTTATTCAAAGGAAAGAGATTCGTCATGAATTAATACGTGAAGACTTGCACGTGTCAATGTAAAAACCTGTGCATACAGTTTACAAAATGTTTATTTTCCTCTTTCCTCCTTCCAGAATTCAAAAAGGACTGGTCAGATCACGCCCTCTGGTGGCCAACGCGCAACAAATGGCTGTCTCGTCCCAAACACACTCTGGACCAATATGGCGTCCACGCAGACGCTGCACTCCACTTCACACCGATGCACAAGCCCCTCAGGATCCAACTACCGGATTTACGCTACATAGATTGCAAGATTGACTTCTCTATTGACACATTCAGCGCTGTTGTGCAGCTTTGTAAAAGTGTTGGTATGTAATATTCATTCCCCCAATTCAATCAAAGCCTTAGTATTTTTGAATGCTTTAATATATCTTGGAGACACCACTAGTCCCTAACAAATGGACAGGTCTCGTACGAGTAATTAATCATCTATAGGTGATCTTGGTATTCCACAATCGTGAGAACTCCACTAGTTATGACGTCAAGAAGCTGTCATAATGAAATAACCCGCAGGGAGCACCGCAGGAGGTTCTCCTAGGGCTCTATGATATTTTAATGGCACATATCTTTTACGGGCTTAGCACTTCGAAACGGTTTATCTCGTTTACGACTTGACTAAGAGCTATAAACGGAGGCATCTAAATGTCGCACCAGAGGTTATGTACCAGACTAAGCTCTTAAGCGTTGTTAGGAATTGAACACAATGCTGTTGATCGTAAATTACAGCCAGAGTAAAATGCCTAGACAATCAGATTGTTTTCATAGCTTATACTGAGGATATGTAGTGTCTGAACTAAGTTAACAGATATCAGAAAAAATTACGAATATATCAATGAATGTCCCTCTGGCAGTAGTCCCATTCCAAAGTAAATTAACTGTAATTTCACAAGTGTCATAATTCTCCAGGTATACGTCATCCAGAGGAACTATCACTATGTTACCCACTAGAGCAGTCGCATTTGAAACAGAACTATCAAAACTTGAAGGAAGCGAAGAGGATAAAGTCTCCACCGGACACAAACACATTCATAGCGGCCACGAGAGGGTCTTCAAACAGTTTGGACAGGTCGAATGGGTGTCCGGCAACGCCACCGCCTCCACGGTCACTTTCTGCTACTCCTGTGACTTCACCACAGGTGAGGATAATTTGTTAAGTACATAGCAAAACGGAAAAGATCGTAGATACGCCATTGCTTGTCGTGTTATGATTGGCGTACCGTATTAGATTTATGATGCCTTTATTGATTTTCCAAAAGATCAAAAGCATTATTTTATAAGAGCAACCTGTGTGTGAGTCGGGATTTTACGATTCCATCATCACATTAGGCGATGATTGACTACTTCCAGGAAAATTTGTTCGTCTACCCCATATAGGCTAAAATCGTCTTGATTATTTATTATTTAAAATTATAGGATTCAAAAATGTTGCACTGAACATTCTGCGCGGCTGTTTAACATCTGATACACATAAAATATTAGCTAGACACTTTGTTAGCTTTGTTGCACATTGTTTAGATTACATATCTGTGATGTTAATCGCGCCGGATTAATATGGCCAGCGCGTTTATTGTTAAACTTTTAAATTATGGTCCGGCTGAAATATATACAGGATGTTTTTTGGGTCGGCGACGAACGACCCAGGAGCGGTAGTACAAAACATACATTGTCCAAAAATGGACTTATTTCCATTAAATAATGTAAATGCGTTGAGAAATATCTTGTTAAATTTGAAATAAAAACGTATAGTCACTAGGCACGTGCACAGACTAGAACTAAGCGCAAGCCGCCGTCGCCCCACCCCTTTACTCCCTCGCACTCCCGTTGAGTATTACGTCTACACTTTAGCTTATTACATGATTTTCCAATTAATATTATTTTTATAGTATCATTTGTATTATCGACCCTGAGTCGCTCGTCGCTGACCAAAACAACGACCTGTATACTTTGTTCAAATTAACTAACCAAGATGCATTCTATGCACGTTCATACATTAATTGTTATATAAGCCTCACTACAATTTTCTTCCACATAAGTAGTTACGGATCATATTTCGTTTTTACTTCCTTGAACTATGGAAATACGTACCATTTTTTCTTGAACTATGTCCCATAATTTCAGAGACTGTTATAATAGGTCCAAAGCAAGTCAAAAAGCATCCCGCTTACACACATCCTTAAATTGTAGCGAGGAATGTGTTTTAGCTGACAAATAGGTTCGCTTTATTAGAGCTACAACGTGAAAATGAAGCGATCCTACTGGCCAGCTAAAACATTCCTCGCTACTCCCTTACTGCCGTCAGTTTGGGATTACGAATTTCACTTACGAAGAGTTAATATTGCCGACAGAATGGCACCCTCCGCCGCTACGGAGGCCACATCCACAGCACACAGAGCGATGGTTCAAGTGACGGGGGCTACTGCGGCACCCCACCAAGAGCCGCGTCTCTCGAAGCCCTAGATTCCTTCGCATCAGACATGTCCCTGGCTAATTCACCGCTAGAACCAGACAGCCAGTCGAAGGACTCCCTTCTAACGCCCAAGTCGCTGATGGAACGCGCTAGAATGAATGTTGGGTAAGACAACAATTTACATCCGGGGGGATTCTTCTCTTCATTTGGTCCCAAACTAAGCAGAGCTTGTAATATTCTACTTGCGTTATTTACTCACTACAGTTTTCTTCCGCCGAATTTTTTCGTATCTATTGATACTTCCACTCGTATGTGGTTAAAAAATTCCAATTCAATGAGTCATTTATTCAGTTTGGGCTCTGATAAGACACTTATGAACGTTACAACAGACTTGAGTTGATTCTACTACCGATTTGGTATACACTTAAACTGAGAAGACCCGGAGTCTGAAGAAACTCAGCAAGGCATTTCCTTTTTATTACATATGGGTATTTATAGACCCCGCCATAATCTTCCATCTTTTAAAAATGACCTTCTTTCAGATGGCTGGACTCATCCCTGTCCATAATGGAGCAATACGTGCGGGAATGGGATACACTTCAGCTGAGATTCAAGTTCTACTCGTTCTTCGACCTGACCCCTCGCGCGGTGGACGCGTCCCGACTGAACCAGCTGTACCAGCAGGCTCGCTGGCAGATCCTCAATCAGGAGGTGCATTGTACGGAGGAGGAGATGCTGTTGTTTGCTGCTTTGCAGGTGGGTTCATATTACTGATTTGAAGTGTCTCTTAGGTGCAGACTATCCGTGCCGCACTTTTTAGTCTATGAAATTAGAACCTATGGAAGTCTAAACAGTAACGCATACGACGCGCAAAATGTCTGCGAAAGAATATGATGTACCCAAAATAAGCGCCCGGCGAGCGCTATCGAAGTTGTGCTTTATGTAAATTTTTGGTGGTCATTAACTATATTTGTATTAAACAATCATAATTTGGAATTGGTTGCTGTAAGTAGGATCGCATGTTGTAAATTTTTGTTCTAATTTCACCCAAAATGGGTAACTAATTTTGGTGACCATTTACAAATTTTGGCGATTGTTTACTATTTTCGGCAATACTAAGTGATTTTTACCTTTTACTAGATCTGGTGGTATGTTAAACAAAAGCAAAAAAAGCTAATCTTTAATTTCAGCCTCCTACTTAGTATAAGTTGTAATACTGTTCTTCTTCTTCTTACTTTACATCTATGGCATGGCAACTTACCATCATTACTTACCTGTGGGATTTATTAAAATTCGGGATATTTTAACTGATTTATTTTACTATTTATTACAATAATCTTTATCCACTTCGTCTCACTCGTGTTAGCTAATCCGTCCATTCGTCTTCTCTTTCGCACACCGTTCCCTTTCACTCACTCAATCATGCGTTCCAATACTTAATTATTTTAACTACTTATTCTAAATCCTACTTTTATTGTGTCCAACAGCTCCAAATCGAGCTCCAAACCCTGGCGGGTGGCAGCGCGGAGGCGGCGGACGGGTCCGCTGGCGCGGGAGCAGGCGCGGCCCCAGTGGGCCCGGAGGACGAGATCGAGGCCGCGCTGAGCGAGCTGCAGGCCCAGCTCGAGGGCGGCCCGCCCGCGCGGCCCGACATCACGCACGTCCCGGAACTAGCCGGATACTTGAAGTATTTGAGGTATGTCATATCATTATCACCTATGTGGAAGCGCTCGTGGTGTAGCATGGTTAGCTGTTCTTAATCGATCGGCAAAGTGAAGCTACCATCTGGATGGGTGACCGCCTAGTGGTATTTCAAATCGAGCGTTTCCGTGCTTCGGAAGGCACGTACAGCCGTTGGTCCCGGTTATCCCTTAATTGTGATAGTCGTTAAGCTAGTTGGATGCCTCCTTCCACCAATCCGCAGTGGGCACGCGTGGTGGAGTATTGGCCATTCCCTTTCACCCTCATTTGTGAAAGGAGGCCTGTGTATAGAACCAATTTTGAAACCGCAAAAAATATATTTATTTTTGCGATGTCGAAGTTGATCTCATAGTAAAAGTTAATCGTATTGATCAAAATCTCAAAAGTCTTAAAAGTATTTGTCACAGATGGACAGACGGAGTCGCACCATAAGGGTTCTTACGTTTTTGGTACGGCACCTCAACTATATAATGGCGGTTAATTTACGTGTATGGAATATGCTTTTATATGAACTTATCATATGGGAGCGAAATCTATCTCCTTGCAACAAGCTTTAGGTACCCAGTTTTGTCTGTGGTCCCGGGATCAAAAAACCTTGCCTAGGTCCTATCCGGCAAACACCATCGCTTTCCATGATAAAATTGTTGTTAAAAACAAACTTTCTTCTCCGGGATCCAAACTAAGTATTCAAATTTTCATGAAAATGTATTCAGTGAAAGTTAACAATACAGTCACACTCTTATTTTATTAGGATTATATTTTTTTGGAGTTTAGAGTTGATCTATGGAAATATTGGTTCATTTTGATGAGCACTTCTAAGTTTGACGGCATCCATTCTTCTATTTCATGCTTTTATATTTTATATCATATATTCGCCTCATTTTCTTCATATTTATACAGCGTGTAACAGAATGATGAAACAAAAATTAGAGATTTCATTTATGTATGTTATATCCAGTAGTTTAATCAGAATAATTTGGCTATGGACATTTCTCTTAAGCTCTTTAGCAACTTAAATGTTTTAACTTTTCGTTACTCGCTGTATTTTCTTATTACCTTATTTATTATATTGATCTAATAATTGTTTCTTCCATTATTCCATACGGCGCGGCGTTCGACATAGCAAGTGCAACAACGATTACTGTTCTATTGCGTAAGACACGAATTATATATCCCTGGATTGTTGTACCTATAAAAACGTCCTAAATACCTTAGTTTTTGACTAAAATATCTAAAACACTTGACCGACGCACTTGTACAGTACCTATTTACTAATTATGTACGTATATTATTTTAACATATTAATAAAATGTATGTAGAGTTTAATAATGGTGCTGATTCTGTTGTTTACAACTCAACTAAATTTAGTCTCACTATATCTCTTTCTAACAAGGAACATAAGAAAAGGATGTAAAAAATTACACCTGTCAAATTTGTCCAATGCTTGTTTTCAACATTAATTTAGTCGCAATCTATCGCTGTTACGTCTAAATACCCGCAAATGAAGACGGCAAAGACTAATTTGACATCTTTAAATATGTTATATCCTTTTCAATAATGTTTGTGAGAAAGAGATGTGATGTGACTAAAATTAGTTTAGTGCAATTTACAACAGAATCGGCACCAATATGCATTTATCATTTATGTTACGTATTATTGTATTGTAATCGGTTGAAATAACACAGAATTAGATATAACTGACGCACTATAAAAAAAAAACCTTCTGTCTTCTTTACTTTATTTTCTGCCTGCAATGACAGATCAACGCACAACTCGAACCGCAGGAGTTCCTTATATAAAGGAGGTACCCAGTAAGGATGGGTTACATAAAGACGTAAAGGAAAAATCCCTTTACCGAACAATCTAATTCCGCAACTTGTCACATATTAATAACAATACCGACCAAGCATCTAAATGTTTAGAGTGTCCTTGACTTAGCCAATCAGAGCTCGTGCGTCCTTGGCTTAGCCGACCAGTGGGGCTATTTTAAAACGCTCGGATTCGATATCGGAAATGGATTCAAAAACTACCGAGGCGATTTTCCGCAATTGCTATTTTAATTTCCGAATTCGAATATTTTTGATGTTTCATTATGGAAATATCAATTCAATTCATCGAAAAGTTTTCGGAAATTGAAATAGCAATTCCTGAAATTCGCCTCGAAAATTTTTGAATCCGTTTCCGATATCGAATCCGACGTTTTAAAATAGCCCTGCAGAGCGCATTGTCGGTGGCGAATTGGCGGAATATATTTCAAGCGAAACGTCATTGCGCTTTTTTGGGTTAATTCTTCGATGCTTTGAGAGCTGTATCATAGAACGAGATGAATAATCAGATCGAGTCTCAAGAATAGATCGAACATAAACCTAATGTCATTGGTGCAGGTTCCAAATTAAATTGTTTAAATCTCGACCCAAAACTTGACTTGAGTGGACCTAAGAGTTTTAATTGGTTGGGTGAAACTGCGAGTCGGAATGCAAATTTATTAGATAAAATACGGACTCAAAGGTATAAAAAATTTAAAAATATCCTTAGTAAATGATTTTTTTGACTACCACTATCCACAATTATTCCAAAAAATCATTTTCAACCACATTTTTATGTTAGTTTCTTGATATTTTCAGACCAAAACGCTTTACCCTTAAAGCCTACAAGCGGGCATGGCTCTCGTGTCGCGATGGAGTACTTCGCATACACTCATCTCAAGACGCGGCCGCTAGAGGGGACTCCCCGTCCTATGCTGTCGAATTGAGGGGAGCTGAGGTATGTTACAGTTTGATGTGCCTTATTGTAATAAAGATCATTATTGTATAGGATAAACTAATGGTCAAATTTTATTTAATAGTATAAGAATTAAATCTTCAGGAACTTCAGTAATTTGGAAAGCAATTTTTTTTAAATGACAATACAAAATATTTCAAAATTCCGAATATTATCAAAGATGTTTTTGATTCAATACTCCAAATTGGCAAACTGTGAATTTAATTACATGTAGTAGTAACATGTTTCTCACATAACTCGAATGATATTAAAAGGAAAAATATTTATTTAATGAAGCGACTTCAAAAATTCTCAATTCAGTTGTTTGATAATGAGTATAGGTGGTCCCATTTAGATTGACCTGTGTTTATGGTACAGTAAATATGTGATTGTTCGTCCAGGTAACCCCCGACGCGCACCCCGCCTCGGGCAGGTACAGCATCAAGCTGGAAGTGCCCGCTGAAGACGCCATGCACGAGATGTGGCTCAAATGCGAAAATGTACGTATTTTTACAAACATTATTTAGTACTGTATTATGTGTATATGTAGTATATGGTAATTTTCCTGTTATTAATATGTCATACTTTTAATTTCATGTATTTTGCGCTCCATCCTCCTTATAAGTATGTACAAAATATATCGAATGCTATTAAATTTTTAGCGAGATGTTGATATTAATGTTAGTACCAAAGTAAAAGGTCAAAAGAAATACATAAAGTCTTGACAGGATCGGGGATAGAACTTCGACCTTCAGAATTCTAACGCTTTGACAACTGGGCTATCGCTTCTGTTCAAATGTGAAACGTAAATAGGTACAGTAGTACCCAACTGATATGGCGCGTCGTGAATCTTCATTCGCACAGAAAAGAAAGTATGGCCCCGAAGATTAACGAAAGAATGCTTAAAACTTACAATCAACCTTAGATCATTACTATAAGGTTCATAATACACAGCAGATGTTAGTTCCGTCTCACTCGCAAGTCACGCCCCTCCGCACGGCGCGCGCTAACATGGCGGCAGCTGCCGACCAATAGCGTTTCCCGCGCTTTGAAAATGTATCTTCTGCGCAGGTACATCGGTAAGCCATATTAGTTGGGTACTACTGTACTCGAAGAAACACAATTTATCGAAATCGTTAGAGCCGTTTTCGAAATCTCAAAATTTATCCAAATATTTCTCGTTGATATGATATTTGTTCTTATTACCTAGAAAATTAGGCCCGTAGATATTAAAAGCATAGGTGTAGGTTTCCCGCATTTTTTTTATCGTACTAAGGTATCCTACAAGCATAAGGTCCGCCTGATGGTAAGCGGTTACAATAGCTTATTGACGCAACAACATGAATATCAGTTATGCGCTGCCGACCCCGCAAAGATCTTTTCACACACTAACACAGACC
Source organism: Polyploca ridens (assembly GCA_951394255.1). Taxonomy (NCBI): domain Eukaryota; kingdom Metazoa; phylum Arthropoda; class Insecta; order Lepidoptera; family Drepanidae; genus Polyploca; species Polyploca ridens. The sequence continues at coordinate 10,041,057 of OX596262.1, forward strand.
TCGGGGCAGTTAGGTAGGTAGGTGGGAAATAATCAAACTTTTTCCATTTGATGAGGTATTTGCATAACAACATAATATTATGTTACACTTACATCATTTTGTGAATGTTACTTTTACGTTAATACAACCAAAAATTTTATGTAATGCATACATAAATATGTATATCATTCGAGTCACACAACGTAGTCGTCACTACAAAAAAACGTGTCTAGGTTACACTAAAAGTTGTATGACACATCATTTGAGTCACGAGACGGATGGTCGCACTCATTGAGACTGACTTAATTCCACGCAAACGATGTCGTGGGCAGAAGCTTACTTAGGTAATCCCCAAGAGAATTGCAGTAAAAAGGGACAAGAATAACAGAAGGAAGTTAATAGCACTTATTTCTGAATAAACTGATTTGTCATTTTCGATGTGCATGACATTTGTATTTTTTTTTTATGTTTGTTATTTTATTCTGTTCTGGTAACATATACACGTTCATTCTATTAATACTTATATTTTTATGTACCTATTACTGGACAGGGCTACAATTCAAACAAAACCATTATTAAGAAACCTAAGACTGAACCAGGCATTGCTTCGCAGGGTCTGCTTATAGTGGTTATTGAGGTGGATGTTTGAGATGGGTCAGTAAGCGCAGCTACCTTAATCAAATCAAATCGTTGTACGAGGATACCGCAAATAATATTTTGAAGCGGCAACAATTCTGGCTCGCTTTCCGCCGCTTGACATTCTTGCGGACAGGAATGCGAGGTTCTATGAGCGAATCCGCATCGTCCTAGAGCGATCAAACGGCGGAAAGGAAATATTGCGTTCGTGACGTGACGCGCGAGGCTTCGGGAGGAGCGGTATGTGCGCAAACGCGTCGTCGGAACAATCCTGCCGGTCTTTGAGGCTTGGAGGCAGCGACAAAGTGGACAACTCACACAGATACTCACCGGGCACGGGTGCTTCGGTGATTATCTGTGTAAGATCGGACTTGAGGCGGCCTGCTTCCACTGCGGTGGGAGCGGCAAGGATTCTGCATTGTACACGCTCGCAGTTTGCCTTGCGTGGGAACCCGAGCGGCGGATCCTGGTCGGCCACAGCGGGCGGAATATATTCCTGCCAGCAATCGTGTCGGCGATGCTGAGCGGGATCGGAAGAGGGCCGATTCCACCCGGAGACGACGCCGAAGAGGCGCGAATGTGCCTCGTGGGGGCCCTCCTGCCCTGTAGCTCGAACTTAGAATAACAGCTACGGTGTTCCCCTGTCTGTCCTAAAAGGCGACTAAACAGAGAACTCCGGGGTGGGGCCCGGAACGCTCCGAGGAGGACGATGTGTCGTTGTGGTCACGACCTATCGTGCGATAGCACTGCGAGGGTGATGGGGGAGGTATCGCACTTCCCCCGGCACGGGCTCTCTCAGTGCCGTGCTTGGATGGGTGTGCTGGTTCTCGATCTGCACGAGATTTCCCCCACCCCCCTTAAAATGGCTACTAGAAATGTTACAAATCGAAAACTATTCCCGTCCTAATATATTATTTTTTTACAAGCTTTTATTCAACTTGCAATGTATGTTTGTTCGTTCGGGTGGAATCTTGCAAGTCGAATTTCACCCACTTCCAGTGGTCGGATTGACTTGATATTTGGTGTATATTAGTATATTGGAAGACAGTTCAAGTACAGTTAACATTGGCGAAAACTTGTTATTGGCCTCATTACTATTTATTTAAGCAATTTGATGTATTATAGCCGTAAGTTTTCCTATAAAAATAAAATAAATAAATAAAACACAAAAAGCTTGTATTAATAACAAAAACTTATAATTAATAAGAACCTTGTATTGTGTTGTGAAGGAGGATCAATACGCGGAGTGGGTAGCGGCGTGCCGGCTGGGGTCCCGCGGGCGCTCGCTCGCGGACTCTGCGTTCACGACGGAGGCGGCCGCCGTGCGCAGCCTGCTCGCGCTGCAGCGGCCGCAGCCCGGCGCCGCGCTCAACCACCACAACGTGCCGCACCTCGACCAGCTGCACCCAGACAACTATCTCGCGCCCAGGTTCCTCAAGAAACTAAAGGGGAAGGTGAGCTATCTTATTTTTTAGAAGGTTAGCAACCAAAATGTGTTACGGCAGCGGCACTTGCAGCCAGTTCCCTACAAGGATTTGTATCCTTGACCGCACCATAGTATGATTGTGGTCAAACATAAACCTATAATAATTAAAAATAAAATTCATTTGGTTTAAAAGGGCATATTATAAACAAGTCCTGATAGTAGGATTATATTACTAAGGCCCGGTTTCAATAATTTACGGACTGGTATCGGTTAAGATTTATTAAAATTAAGACTCTTATATCTTTACTAATAATGAAGCAAAGACCTCAAAGCTTTGCATAGCAGACCCTGCCATATGGTAGTAGCTATCACAGGTAAAATTAGCTTACGAAATGATCTATAAGCCCAGTTTGGCAATAAAAAAACCTACCATTGGTAAGCAAAACGATTCGTTTTTGTTTATTGAAACTGGGCATAAGTGAGCCAAAGATGCAAGGTCAAAATCATTTATTCACTTTAGCCCCTAGGCCGCTTGAGTTACTACAGATTCGGATTTCTTAGTATTTCCCAATTGTATCTAATAGCAGCTCATTTGAGTAATTATTCCTAAAATTGAGTCATGAGATCATCATGTCATGATAAGATTGATCGGATATTCTCAAAATAATCCTCATAAGTTTACTTTAAAATAGCCTTTACTACCTTCTACATAGACTTCTTAATCAGTCGACTAAACTATCTAAAATTCTTTCAGTTCACACAACGAGTGTTGGAAAGCCACGCGAACGTGAAAGACCTACCGCTACTCGAAGCTAAGCTACAGTACATCAAGACTTGGCAGAACCTGCCTGACTATGGACAGACCTTATTCGTAGTCCGCTTCATGGGACACCGTAAGGATGAGATCATAAGCATCGCCAACAACCGCATCATGAGACTCGATCCTAACACCGGAGACCATATCAAGACTTGGAGGTTTAGTACTATGAAGGTTGGTATTTTAAACTTTATTTGCTATAGAATAAGAATCTAAATTGATTCAGGTTTATGACAAGTGAAACAAAGCTGATGATATGGTTAGGTGAACTTATTTAGCTGAACATTAGAGATAAATATTTCAATATTCATATTTGACTCCTAAAATGTGGGACTAACAAAGCCAGAACGATAAGACCATTTTAATATCATTAATAAACTTAACTTGCAGCTTCTTCCTACACCTTAGTAAAAAAAAAAAAGTAGCAATCAATTAGGGACAATTTGTTTCTTAACTTCTTACTAACGATAACTCAATATTTCAGGCATGGAACGTAAACTGGGAGATAAAACACATGATGGTGCAGTTTGAAGAAGGCAACATCATATTCTCAGTACAATCGGCCGACTGTAAAGTGGTTCACGAATTCATCGGTGGGTACATCTTCCTTTCCATGAGGTCGAAGGACGCAAACCAGACCCTCGATCAAGAGCTGTTCCATAAGCTGACTGGTGGGTGGACGTAAACTTGTCTGATTGTCAACATTGTTCAGTATAGTGATACCATAAGATTAAATATGTTGGTCGAATTTGGGTAAAATACATACATTTCGGTTTAAAAGTGAAAATTATTGTTTAATCTTATGGTATAAGAGACGGGGCCTTGCAAAGTGCCTTGAAAAGCGAGAAATTGTGGTCTATTATAAATATTTAATATATAAGTTTATTGCCCGCGCACGGTCCCAAGCGATCATATTTTATTATAATAAAATTACGGATTCAGATTTCTAACTTTAAAGAATTGAATAATGTATAGTAGTTTTAATTAATATTTTTGTACCAAGAAAATGCATTAATATTTTTATCTTATCGACATGAATTTTATCTACAGTCCTCAAAATATAAGGTCATTGTGATAGGTATTCTCTCTGTCACACTGTTTAATTTTTGGACAAGATGTACAAAATGAATTATCAATATGGCCTACTGAAATTATGAAGCCGGTTATGTAGATCATTTTAATGTAGTGCTTCCAATGTTATATTATAAATGCGAAATGTGACTTCGAACGTGGAATATGTAATATAAATGCTTCCATACATTTACATCACTCACAGGCGCCAATCCAACAGCGAAAGGTCAGAGTTCTGCGTTCTTTACTGTAATCTATGCGGCGCTTTTGATCATTGCACACAGTGACCGCGGCGGTCAAGGAGAACGCACGTAGAACTCTCGCTGTGGAATCGGCGCCATACCGTATCCAGGAATAGATTTTAAGTTTAAGCAATAGATTATGAGCTTTTAATATAGTTACTGTTCTATTATTAACAAATAACTAAAGAATCCTATAATGAGTGCCATTAATATACCTAGATTCATAATTAGTTTGTCTTTCTGGTGCTTTATTATAGGAAAGAATGAGTAGATGAGTGGCCTTAATTTTATAGATTATTGTCTTATATTTTTATTCATTGTATATAACATGTAGTTAGACTAGTATTTCTAAGTTATATTACATCAACGACAATGATTTAATAATAATTTTCGCTTGAACATTGTATACCTAACATTGCAAAGATTTTGTTTGACTAGTCTCTTTGAGATTGCATATAATGCTGTCAAATGTATTTAAGTTTAGTTTTAAGGTATGAGTATTAACAATTATTGCCTTATTATTACTGTCTAGTTATTGTACAAATTGTATGTACACAATAATTGAATAATTTAGTATGTTTGTAAATGAATGTTGAAATAAATGTAAATTAATAACATTATTTTGGTATTTTTATTTAATAAATAATTTCCATGCATGTTTGTACACAGACACATTCATTATTTTACACAATTTTATTATATCTTTTGAGACAACTTTTATGATAGTGTGATATATCCCGGCTAATCGCAGGGACTTTCATGACTAACGAGCAAGCTCCGGCTACATCATTCACTTTAAGTAACGAACCAGTCTTGGACCAAACAACTCTTGGTTGCTCATCATCACTGTTGCCTCTGTACTCTTCTGCAGATAAAACGTCTTGTATTAATTCTGTGTGTCCGCATACTGTTCTAGTAAAATATAGCAGTCTATCTCCTGCAAAAGAAATTATATTTTATTTTCAAATTAATCATATTATTACTAATACAATATTCTCAAACCAATAAACTACATTATTAGGTACTTACCTAAGTTACACACAGCATTTGGTGGATTTGTAAAGTTAGCAATCATTTCTAAATCTTTATCAACACCAGGCCTAAACCTGTACAAATGGCTGAAATAATTCTGTGTACAGTAAATATAGTCATTGAAAGACACCATTGAGCTGATTCTTATATTAGTGCTAAGGATGGTCACCCATCTGTCTGTCTGCCCCAAGTCTTCATATTTGTAAATATTTTTGTGGCCAGCTACATACACCTCATCATTGTGGTTGCAAGCTGTTGGATTCTGTATAACATCAGGTAAATTTGCTATTTTCCTATATGTACACTGCTTCAAATCATATATTATTGCTGAGTCTAAGATCACCCTGCAAAGAAAAAACAGGTTTAATTACTTCAGTCAGGTAAAAAAGGTTATTTTTAACATACTTTGTGAATTTTTGAAAATAGATTGGATTGTTGTCCAAACAAATCAGTCATAGAAACTGACCTAAACCCACCTACTCCTCCAATAATGAACAGTGAGTCCCCTACAACAGTCACCCCTCCATGTCGACGAGGAGGCAACTGCACACCATGAGTCACCCACTCTTCCCTGAGCACATCATAGACTCTTACATCCTTCATAAATGTACCTGTTCCTCTTCCATACTCCCCACAAATTACCACAACCTTAAATGCATCCCAAGAAACAATATTCCAGCCCCAAATATTTTCATCTGCAACTTCCAACCACTGTTTGAAGCCTTCATCTTCACTGAAAGTATACATGCAATGCGGTACCAGTTCTAATGTTCTATCTTCTTCGTCCAAAAGCCATATTGGTAAAGTGGGTGTATAGATTTGTTTACGGCTTTTACTCTCCTTTATTAAATTCAATACTTCATTGAAAACTCTCTCTGTAAACATTTCAGTGAGCGTAACTTTATTTTCTATTACACTTGACAAGGACAGTACACACTTAGTTGACAGTTCCAGTAAACAATCTATTACTTTCGCTGCTAAACTGTTCTCAGAGATTTTAACAAGATCTGACATTTCTTTTAACATCTTACTATTCAGCTTTTTCAAATCTAAGCAACCAAGAATTACTAGTAACGCATCATCCCCTATTTCTGTGTGTTGTATCCAATTGAAGCCAAATTTAAATACTTTTAACTCACTGCTTGCATCCAAATAAGGATGTGCTAAATACCAGCATAGGTATTGAATTGATGGTATATATTCAGGTTTCATAGATTTAAATGAAAGCAATCCATATGCAGCACTTAGTTGCTCTAAATTATTAAAACAAGCATATTCTGCAATCTCCATTGTTTCAATCCAGTTGGATGGAGATAGTTGAATGTCTAAGCAGTATTTAATTTGTTTTATCAGCTCTGTGATCTGGAGAAAGTTTGCAGCTACTGCTAGATCTCCTATTGTTGATAAATCATATTCTCCAAGATCAATAAGACCCATTTCCATGTAACGTAGTATTATATTCATAGAATTTGCATCGACAACCTGCATACAAAAAAAAAGTTTTTAAGTATTAATGTTAGGTGTCAAAGATTTTGTGTACACATCAATAAAATGTATTAACTAGGTGAAATTAAAACTTACGTCGATATTGATTTCTTCTTGTTGCTTTTCCACGTAATTCCCGCTGAACATAGCGCTAAAGTAATCACTATGTTCACAAAGAACATCTTTTCTTACTTTAAAAACTTGGTCTTGAATCAGTAAAATTATTTCACGATATTCCTCCATGACACAGTGTATATGTGATTTTATATAAAATTATTTGTAATGTAGTAAGCTTGGTTATTATACTGAAAGCTAAATTGCCTGAATTATTTAATTAATTTGCTTTCGATAGGTGTTTCGTCCTATTCGAAATAATTATTTTATTGTTGTCATGTCAAACTTGTCAAGTTGCCAAACAAATGTCATGTTGAGCAATAGAGCTGTAACCATCGAGGAACAATCCAACAAACCGTAGGACTTTTTGGCGGGAACCAATCCAATCTCGATTCGATTTAATCTAAGTGCGTTTTTTTTCAAAGAAATAGACATTCATACCTACATACATACTCTCGAAATCCCTCCTTCCGGGTCGGTCGGGTAAAAATCGTTTGTACCAAAAATTGCAAAATTGTTGAAATGTCCCAATTCGAACTAAATACAAATATACAAATGCCCATTTCGAAACTTTTTATAAAAACTTCTACACTCCTACTATTGGACTCGCTTGACTCTCGCTCGAGTCACTCACCATCACTCGATGGACCATCGAACAATTAACCCAAAGAAGCGCAATGACGTTCATTTTGGTCGAAACCGCCAATTTCCCACCGCCGACAATGCGTTCTGATTGGCTAAGTCAAGAACTTATGCACTCTAATTGGCCAAACCAAATACTCACGATGCAGTTATTGGTCCTTATAGTTCAAAATCAGTGACAAATCACTGACTAGTTGCGGAATTTGATTGTTCAGTATACTACTCTATTTCTACGGGATTGATCCTCGATGCGATGGACAAACGGTATGCGCTAGCGATGGATAACTAGCTAACTAACTTAGCTAGCCGGCTATATGTGGGGTAAAAGCCAGCTAGTTAGTCAGCTATTTTGGCCATTTGGCTAGAGCGGCGGCGGCTTAGCTAGTTGAATAACGTTCAACTGCGATCCGAGTTCGATCCTCGCCACTGCAACAAGTCTAGTCTAGATGATAATAAAATAAATTAATGTAATGATATTTTTTTTTAATTTACTTTATATTTTATTGTATACTCTTTTGAAAAGAAACGACTTTTTCTAGACTCGGCTAGATTGGCTTTGGCTAGCCGGCCAGCTACTGGCTAGTGGCGGCTGGAATGGTTTTGGCTAGCCGTCCAGCTACCCGCTAGTGGCGGCTAGTGACCTGTGGAGGCTAGGCGGCTACCCGCTGTGTGTGACGTAAACTTCTCGTAATGAGGAGGATTTCTTATGATACCTCTATGGTCAAAATACCTGTCAAATCGTGCACTTAAGGTTCAAATTGGTTCGAATTATCAACAGTTAGACAGGTAAGAAAACTCCTCATTCTTTCTAGCTAGCCAGTAGCCAGTAGCCATCCGTAGCCAATAGCCAATTATCGTGTTTACAGATAGCATAGCCGTGGCTAGTTTGTGAATAGCCGTTTTTTGTCTAGTTATTAGAATAGCTACCCACCTCTAGTATGCGCACTATTTTGTGGAGGGAAACCAGAGAAATGTCAAATTGACATATTTCATTGTCTGATTGAAAATTGAAACTATTTTATTTTGCAATTTGTTTGATCTTTTTTTGCTGTTTTGTGACTTGATTAAAAATATAGAGTTCAAGTTCATTTCATAGAAACACCAGCGAATACTGTAATTTAATTCATGTTTTAGTGCGTGCGTACAAAAAGGCTTTTTCGATGTTTTGCTGATATTTGTACATTGAAGATATGAGTGCTACAGCATCAGCTGCTACAGCATCGGCTGCTACTGCTTCTGTGGACGAAGACTCGGACGAATGTGGGCCACAGCTGATCAACAAATTAGAGGTGACGTGACGTCATTTTAACATATAATTTGAAAATTTAAAAACTATTTATGTTATTTCTTTTTTCAATTACATGCTCTATCTTTGGCTTTATCAGCTCAGAAATTTGCACAGTCTTAGATAAATTTCTCTCAAAGAGCTACCTACCACAAAAATGCATCAAGTATTGTGGTTACATGACCTTCAGAGCCTAAAAACAGGTTATGGTTCAGAAAGACAAAAGAAAAACATTGCAGCATGCACATCTAAACGTGAATGATGCAGTCACTGAGCTTACCTTATTGCCATAATTAAGTTTATGTTAATTATTGGGTCTCATTTTATATTTATTTGTTTGTGCTTCAAACAAAAAAAACTCATGGAATAATCTTGCCAATATTTTATTTTTATCCAACCTATACAGGGAAATGGCATTACATCAGGAGATATAAAAAAACTGGAAGAGGCAGGTTACCACACAGTCGAGTCAGTAGCATATGCCCCTAAAAAATGGCTCATCACAATAAAAGGCATATCAGAAGCAAAAGCTGACAAAATATTAGCTGAAGCATCTAAATTAGTGCCTATGGGATTTACTACAGCTACAGAATTTCATCAAAAGAGGTAACATTTATAATTATCAACCAAAGATTTTCATACGGCATCATGCCTCTACCCAGATGGATAGTCCGCCTTACTAAAGCATGACATTTAATATCACTCCACTTGAGGGGCTCCTGAGCAAATTGCTCTCAGTTCGTACTGCGCACGGCTGTCATCGCGTCATACTTGCTGTACTGATTAAATAAAAAATGTCAACTTGCGTATTAAAATACTGTCACAACACTTATAAAAACCAAGGAAAAACTAAAAAACTAACCTTCCTTGTGTAAGTATTGCGATTTCGTCACTTTTAATTACCTAAACTTATTACTTTTTAATACTGTCAATTATGGCTTGTTTATTTCGTATTCCCATAGAGGCGACTATCCTTCTGGACGTTTTAAATTCTTTGTTATCAACATAATAAATAGAATTAATCTAATTGATAATAAAGTAAACAATTCTTCATTTTTCCTTAACTATCTGATGTCTACCAAGTGAGTACATGCATATCATAGGTGCCAGTAGGGGGCTGCTAGGTGCATTCACACTATTTGGGAATCCTGGGATCAATATTTTAGCTTTTCAAGGTAGTTATACAGGGCTGCTAGGTGCATTCACACTATTTGGGAATCCTGGGATCAATATTTTAGCTTTTCAAGGTAGTTATACAGGGTGTTGTTTTGGTCGGCGACAAGCGACCCAGGAGCGGTAGTACAAAATATATATTCCCCAAAAATGGACTTCATTCCATTAAATACTGTAAATATGTTGAGAAATACCTTATTCAATTTGAAATAAAATTACCGCAAAGTATGGTTACTAGGCACGTGCGCAGACTAGAGCTAGGCACAAGCCACCATCGCCCCACCCCTTTACTCCCTCGTACTCCCGTTGAGTATTATGTCTACACTTTAGCTTATTACATGATTTTCAAAAGTTTTATTTTTTTATTTTTATTATTAAAAAAAAATAAAGTATTTTTTTATATTTTTTTTAGCACCAGTATCTATTGTATCTGAGTCGCTCGTCGTTGACCAAAACAACGACCTGTATATATATATGTTTGTAGTACACTACATGTGTGAGTGTTGTCAACTTATAACTAAACAAAATACTCATCTGGGGAAACACCTGTTACACCTAGATGAAGTAAAATCTATTTCTGGCAAGAGAGTTTATTATAGTTTATAATTAATTTGGCGATCACAACAGATCTAGTCTGGTTACAGTGATACAAGCTCTGGAAAGACTTGAAACAGCCACTTAACCCAAATTATAATAAAAGATTTAGATATGACCATGACCAACCTCATTTTAAGAGTAAAAGAATTTCGCTAGAATATGGTATGGAGCACTAGCACTATACAGGGTGTCCCACGGCTATGCCACATGGAGGGAAAGTACCTTAAATTTTGTAGATGGAACATTTTACTGAAAGAAGACATTATTTTAATTAAAAAAAAAATTTAACTGTGTTCATAGATTTTTAAATATTTACATGGTTGAACTGGGAACCTGTTACCACTTAAAAATGTTAAAATTCTTCCTTTTATTTCAGAGACTATGTTATTTAGCAAAAACAATCCTTATGATGAAGCCTTCGATCGGTACGATAAAGATAGAGGGTAATCATGGAACGGGTTGGTTCAATCATGTAACTATTTAAAAATCTATGATGCAGTTTTCCCTCCTTTTTCCTCCATGTGGCATAGTCATGTGACGCCTTGTATGGCACTGATTAATCCACAGTGAAAACTATAGTTGCATTTTTACATTTGTTATTTCTACCGGCACCACCCTTCTTGCACCCATGGTCAATTTTATGAAATCTATTTACTATTTGTGAGCATAATTCAAAGTAATCTAACGGCTTACTAATATTTTGTTCTGCATGTTGTAATTCTGTTTGTCGTTTTGTACTATAAACTTATTGATGGTAGAGTCAATTTGATGAGTACCTTACCATGGTGTAATTTGAATGAGTTTTAGTTAATGCAATGATGCTCTTTATGTATCTCATAATAAAAAAATATTATTCAAACTACAGTTATGCAGCTTTTTATAGTTTCATTCGAGCCTGTAAAACGAGAGCCTGTTTTATGTGATGTGCTATAATGTGTGTAACCCATTCAAAGCTCAATAAATATCATTATGACTTTTATTTTCTAGAGCTGAAATAATCCAGTTAACAACAGGATCGAAGGAGCTGGACAGGTTGTTAGGTGGTGGCATAGAGACTGGCTCAATCACTGAGATATTTGGAGAATTCAGAACTGGCAAGACACAAATATGTCACACATTGGCTGTAACATGTCAGGTGATGATACTACAGAGCATTCTTCGCTATTACTTATCTATACTTAGAAAACTTTCACTGTAAAAACAGTTTTATTTAATTAACTTAGCATATGAGCCCATAATATTTAGTACCTAACAAGAATAAGAATACACCATCAGCTTTTATTTAATTTAGTTATTTATCCCTATTTGTTTCTTTGGGAAAGTTGTTTGTTATCATGAGTACAATCATGTGTCTAAGTATCGTTTACTAATTACCAGTCACCCTATATATGTATGTATAGCAATTTCCAAGAAGATAAGTTTTTTATCCAAGAATAAATAAATATGCCGATTGATGATATGCTGTAAACCACAGTTAAAGAAGTATAGACACTGCAAGCCATTCCACCATTTGACGTTGAACGACTGATGACTGATTGAATTTTATCGCATCATTGGCAACTTGTGTTGTAGAATACATAAAAATGCCCATAATTTTTAATTTATACCATAATCAATTGTAAAATCACTTCAAAGGTAAATAGGGATGTTTCATTCATAGGTAGAAAACTAGCAACACACCTGGTTCAAACTATTTAACTAACATATTGTATGTATCTAGCCTATTCTAATACTGTTTTTGCAAGGAACTGCTGAAGAACTAGGCCAGATACGCTATTTTGGGGTTATTATTATAATTTAAATATATAATAGCCATTGTTTTTACCCGACTGACCCAGAAGGAGGGTTATATTTTTCGAGTGTATGTATGTCTATTTCTTTGGCACGATCTGCAGCCTAAACTAGATTCGTCTTAACTGTGGGAGTGTCATAGGCAATATTATTTTTATATTTCGTCTACGAATAAAAAAGAGGGGGGTTTCAAAAAATTCGAAAGCTACTAATACTAAGGTTATTGGTTTGTCCCCAACTGCAATAACTTACAACATTCAAGTTATATTCAATTTAAGAGCTTGTTTTTCTCTTTTCGGTTAATTTTTGTTTTACACAGTCGGGTTTTTGTTTATTTTAATAATTTAATTTATCTTCTAGCTCCCAATAGAACAGTCAGGTGGTGAAGGCAAGTGCATGTACATAGACACGGAAGGCACATTCCGTCCCGAGCGTTTGCTCGCAGTGGCTCAACGATACGGCATGGAGGGGGCTGCGGTACTCGACAATGTGGCGTACGCACGGGCTTACAACACTGATCACCAGACACAGCTGTTAGTGCAAGCTTGTGCTATGATGGCGGAGTCTAGGTAGGTTTCATAAAGGTGATAATAATAATATCCTTGGACATTCCTCACACACAGTCATCTGATCCCAAATTAAGCAGATTTTAACATATACTACTTTTTGTTTGTAAATACATAATTAATATACATAATTACTTTGTGGGAATCGAACCTACGACCTGCGGCGCGTTAGTTGAATCTTAACCATCTGCGCCAACTGGCCCGTCTGATATTTTATTTCTTTGCTCATTCTCGGATAATTAAGAGAGGTAGAGCATAGCGTTTATTCACTCAAATAGCAGCTCGAAGTACCTCCGCCTTACAGAATACAGCAGCCAAATAAGAAAGTTGTGTTCCTGCGCGTGAGTAAGATCGCCAGAGCTCATTGGGGAGGGGTAAGGAGTCGGTAACGCGTGAGTGATGCCTCGTGTTGCAAGCGTCCATATAACGGTAACCGCGGCGGGCCATATGCTTATTTACTGATTTCGTCGTATATAAAAAATACTATAAGAATCCTATTTCTGAAAACTGAGACTCCGTTGCCGACCCTGCAAAAATCTTCTTCACGTCCTTCTCGAAGAACCCCATGCTGTACTCATTTGGGAACCACAGCGAGGATATCATTCCACAATCTCTGTGTCCGTAATGTGAGGATGGTAAACAGTAGTGGTGGGCATATAGTCAAACAATACATCAGATTGTTCTAGAACAGTGTTTTTCAATCTTATTGATTTCGCGACCCCCTTACAGGTTGAAAAATTCTGGCGACCCCCTTGCCAGACAGATAAAGAATTTATAAATTAAAAGACTACGATAATGATTTTCTTTATTTTGATATCTTTACTTATTAGTCTGCAAGAAGCCGCGAGAGGTTTGCAACTAAGTAAGAGGTAAGTTGGACGCCCGCTTGCGCGAAATCTACCTTACCTTTTTCCTTCTGCCGGCGACCCCCTGACTAAGGTTTCCCCCATAGGGGTCGCGACCCACAGATTGAAAAACACTGTTCTAGAATATGTTGAAATAAGCAACAATAATTTCACATGATATTTGTTTTTCAGATATTCCTTAATAATAGTAGACAGTGCAACAGCACTGTACAGGACGGACTACTCAGGTCGAGGAGAGCTCAATACAAGACAGTTGCACCTTGGACGGTTTATGAGGATGCTGCTCCGGCTGGCCGATGAGGTATGTCAACACACTCTAAATATCTCATGATAAAAGGTTGGCTGTTTTAAAATGACAATAATATTTTAAATACGAAAGTAACTCCTGTTTCTTAGGAATGTGGGTTAAAATTTTAACCATTTAAATTGAATTCAAAGTTAAATAAACCCGATGGAACGTCATTTTAAACCAGCTTTTGGAGCCATTAGATTAAATTGATGTACCAACGGGTTATGTAACTTCGGGTTAAATGATTAAAGTTTTAACCTAGTTGGGACTTACCCTTTCACAACTAAACCTCTACCAATTGCGATATAATTTCTCATACAGATAGCCTATGGTATGGAGGGGTATAGGCTACTTCTAAGACGCGGATGAAAAACCGCAGGGCACAGTAAAAAGTAGAAATCTGTAATAATTGCAAATAATGGATATATTTATACTGGGTGGAGATTTCGAGATGGCATATTTTCGAAACCTATGTTGGGTTAGTCATGCTGAACAACTTTTACCATGGGACCAACACAGAATACTCAACTTTTTTTTTATTTTTCATATGATCGAGCAAGGTTGACATTTACTATGGAAAGTTTTTTTTTGTTGAGAATTCATTTTTGATTCCATAGTAAAAGTTGTTCAGCATGACTAACCCAACATAGGTTTCGAAAATATGCCATCTCGAAATCTCCACCTGTTATAATTCAAGTAAGAAACTTAATTTATAGAACTATCAATTACAGAATAGTATGCATGCTTCTAATTAGTATTGCTTGACTAGTATAGAACAATACCCGTCCATAAAGTCATAACAACAGATAATTTAAACTTAATTACCCACAGTTTGGCGTGGCGGTGGTGATAACCAATCAGGTGGTAGCGCAAGTAGATGCAGTTGGTGTATTCAATGCTGATACGAAGAAGCCTATTGGCGGACACATTATTGCTCATGCGTCGACTACTAGACTCTATTTGCGGAAGGGGAGGGGCGATAATCGCGTGTGCAAGATTTACGACAGCCCGTGTCTACCGGAGACTGAAGCTATGTTTGCTATCAGCACTGAGGGTATTACTGATGCTAAGGAATGAGTTCTGTAATAAGATTTCAGTACCCCTAGACAAAGTACTTTTCGTAGCGTTTGCGCGAATAGAAACGCTACAAAATGTATGAGATTGACAGTTGGTTACGCTAGGATCTAGCGAATCCTTATGTCAATCTCATACATTTTGTAGCGTTTCTATTCGCGCAAACGCAACGATAAGTACTTTGTCTAGGGGTACTGGTCTTTTGTTAGATGTTTACTTTGTCCATTATGAGACATTATTTTTAACCTGTATCATAAAATTTACAAAGTCAAAGACATTTAATCAATTTAGGACCCAGAAGGACAAAGGATCATGGCGAGTACAAAAAAATAAAGATTTTTAGAGACGTTGGAATGACGTTATTATTGATGCTTGGTGCCTAAGGAACAACTTGAGCCATTTAAAATATTTTTAGAACCCCGGGATAAAAATGCGAATTTCTATGGCATGCCGGCGAATCGCGACTATTCGCGACCAAAACCGTTGTTGTTATGTTTTGCGGGGTTTATATAATATTTCATGTATATTAACATGTTGCTGGTAATGTAATCTCAACATTGGAAGTGATTCAAAACCCTCTAAAATGTTTTATTTTTTTGTACAAATCAATGTATGGAGCTCGACATGATTCTTTACTGAACCACCACTTACCAACTTACCTTTAACGAAGAATCCAGCAAGAAACTCGGCATGGTTAAATTGTTTTAACCATTGATTTAACAGATAAACCATAATTAAAACAGTTTTATTGTTGACATTCTATAGTTAAATAATAAATTCTTATAATGTACAATGAGTAGGAATATTGGTCAGGAAACAAATATTTTTGAGATTAAAAAGGCATGATTTTTTTAATTACAATATTCTATAATTAAAACAGTTATGTGCTTGCTTTTGATAAATACTGATATTAAAATCTCTCTCAGTAATTATCTTGATTACTGCTTTCGACTTGAAACGCTTCGGCAGAGCCTCAGTTGCCCAGCTTGATATTTTCATCATACGACGTTGATTACATCGTACTTAACTCATTCCAAAATACATATAAAAATCTCAACAAATAGTAAGATCAAAATATTGTGTCAATTAATACTCAATACATGAAATAAAACTAGCTTGTAAGATACTGTTTAAATCTGCTTTATTTCCATTATACAAATTCATGTCATGTAAATAGGCAACCATATAAACGAAGGCTATCTTTTAAACATTGTTTAGTTTTTATTATGAATTAACCTGACATCATTGAAAGATTTAATGAATATTCAATAAATGATTTAACATAAACAATGTTTATAAAAATAGAATAAGGCATTTCAATAAATATGTATTTATAATATTATGCTTTTTATTTATCTTTATGATTTTTAAGCTCTAATATGCCAAAATATTTTACAATCTACTTATTGCTTTGACGTAATAGTACATTGGACATAGTTCAAGAAAATAATTATAATTAAAGAATTCTTCATCTAACGGTATCTAAAACCTATAATACCCCAACATAAACCAATTCAAGTCATAGAATAAATAATTATACTCTTCCCTTATTATTATTCCCGATTAAGTAGTAATTAAAAAATGATTTACGTAACAAGAGATTTCAAACAAAAAACTGTGTTATGTACTGTGAACGGAAATAAACCACATTCACTATTTTAAGTACATACTTTAAACTTTTTTTTGACTATTTTTTGATTGTTTTTGGGATTGAAATTGATTATTCACCAAAAGAGTTTCGCAGAAGATTCTATTTCTATTGGACTATTTTACACACCCTTAAAAAAATATTAATTTGCGATCTAGATAAGAATAAGAATGTCAATAACCTCGACCAATCAAACTATCTCTTGAAAAGTACGGTTGGCAAAGAAAAATATTTTTTGTTTATTATTTTAAAAAACTATTCAACTGTTTTCTCAGCTATAACTTTACATTATGGCAAAAAGTAAATTCTATTCTTATTTTGATCGCATAGTATACTGGTTGAATATTATTAGCTCACACTATTATAATAAGTATAACTACGCGTAATTCTGTATCATAAGACATTTTATTTCAATTTAAATAGGAATTCTTTCTATTATAAAATACATCAAAATTGGAAATAAAAGGCGGTGACGCGCAATAAAATGCAATGTTTCTTTTTCAAATATTAGTCTCCATTCCATACTTATTATTAAAAACAAGGCAGCTGTAAATTGCTTTTGTTTCAAATATAAATGCTAACATAATTAATTTGGATTTTAAAAATTATAAACACATAAAAATACATCACAATCATGAACTAAAACATAAGTTTATAAATTAAAAATAAATAACTAGGTTTATTTTTATTATTTGATAAATAACGAGGCACTATTAATAAATATATGGTTCGTTTTTTTACTAATTCCCATTGTAATAAACCATAAGTACATTCTATAGGTTTTTAACAAGGGATCCTTGAATAGTTGAATCATGGCGAGATAGATTTGTACAAACAAAACATTTTAGAGGGTTTTGAATCACTTCCAATGTTGAGATTACGTTAACAGCAACATAATATACTTGAAATATTTTATAAACCCTGCATAAGCATATTGGTCTTTGTCGCGAATCGACCATTCTTTGCCATGCCAGCATAAAATTTCGCTTTTTTATCCCGGGGTTCGAAAAATAATTTAAATGCCTCAAGTTATTCCTTAGGCACCAAGGATCAATTGTAACGTAATTTCAACATCTCTATTTTGTACAAATCTCGCCTTGATTCTTTGTATCTAACGTAGGTTCATTTACTAAGGGCCTACGCTCACCGCTGACAGCGCTGCTGCGGTTTTTCTACATCGCTTTTCCGACGCTACAGTGGGCGCACACCTTTACCCCTTATTCATAATAAAGTTATGAAACTTTGATTAGTTAAAATTCCAAAGTCTTTATCTGACACGTGATGCATGGTGATCGAAAGAGTGAGACGGAGGAAACTAGGTATAACACTGATTTAGTTATAAGCGATTATGAATAAGGTGGTAAATATAAAACTCAGCGCTTCCAAAACGCTCGTAAGCCCCTGATTTTATTTAAAGTCAATGTTTTTAACCTTTTCTAGATAGTACACATATATTTGCAAGCATAAACTAGGGATATGCACACATTTTGACTTAGCCGTTTTTATATCTAAGTTGGTTGTGTATAGGAAGTATATTATTGTACGAATTATTTTTTCGAAATTAACCAACTTAACCAAATAATTGCATTGCTGACTCTACCTACACGCAAGTAAGTACATTTCAATTATTTTAAATATGTTTTAATGGTAACATGCAATGAGTCATACAGTCATACATAATAAAATCGATCACTAAATAAAATAATAAAGACATTACAAGTAAAAAAAAAAGGTAGATACATTTACATTACTGAAAGCATTATGTTAGATTGATATAACGTATCTACCTTATTTTAAAGGTACCATTCCACTGCAGCGCACGGACACGCCACGCACTTGATACCATCAAAAGTTATCAGAGCTACATAAAACTAAGCCTTATTGCTTTACAATAAGAATCAGACAATTAACTATAGATTGACATTGTCCGGAATCTCTCATCTGTCATCAATGCCGAAAAACATAGCGGATATCTTAATATTTTTTTTGGTGAATCTTATTATAAAGCAAATAGGTTAATTTTCCCTCGGACAACAAAATATATTAGATATCATTAGCATTATTATATATTTTGATAGCAAAATTTCATAGTAGCAGTAGCGTAGCGAGTCCGGCGCAATGGGTCACTCAATGCATTATAAATATGTAGATGTTGCTCATAGCTTAGGTTCGGTAGGTCCAATGAGTCCGGGAGCAGGGCCGGCTAAGGGAGAGGGCGTATTCGTCACCAGTTTAGAGGCGCTGCTCTCGAGGTCGATCCGCTCGTGCTCGCGGAGGACCAGAGCTCGTAGCTCATCCTATACAATAGTACCGTTTAGATGCAAAAAAATGATTTAAGAGTAGAATGTCCAATATTCAGATGGAACGTTTATATTTAGCTGAAAATCTATGACAAGCGGTTGGTTGAGGAACTTGAGAGGCCATAATCATTGACCATGGTAAGATTGTGGTCAAACACTATTGGACTATACACAACAGGATAAAACTTTGTCTCGTACATTTTGGGATCACTGCACAACTTCACAGTCTTTTTAAAGTGGCCGTAATTTGCAAATATCAGTAAAGCCATATTCAACCACTAACGGTTCCTGGAGGGGCTAATGGCCCAGCCCCCCCTCCCCAAAGCAACTAGATCCACCCCTGATAATCTTGTTAAGGGGTAGCCATTCAGTTGGATCAAACCCCTCGGCCTACCCCGAAACCGAAATCCTGGATCCACCACTGTACTGAACAGTACTCACCCCCCAGCCCAACCTGTCGGCGAGGACCCGGCAGCCCCCTCGTCGCGCCACGTCCCATACGTTGTGCACCAGTCTGTCACCCTGCAGTTGTAACAGTACTCACCCCCCAGCCCAGCCTGTCGGCGAGGTCCTGGCAGCCCTCGTCGCAGTCCCCGAGGCGCGCCACGTCCCGCACGTTATGCTCGTCCTCGTCGAGCTGCAGCCCGCCGCTCACCACGCCCCACAGCCGGTGCAGCGGCGACCGCATGCCGGCTCGCTCGCGGTTGATCAGCAGACGGGGACACCAATCCGGCACCCTGGAGTTGGGATGGTTTGTGATGATGGAAGAAATTGTCTAAATAATGTGAGTTACATGGGTAATTTTTCGTAGGAGAACGAAAATTACCGATATAGCTTGTTGAGTTAGTAAGCTGAAGTGGCAATGGGCAGGCCACATCACTCGAACATACACCGATAGCCGATGGGGAAGGAAGGTTTTCGTACTGGAAAGCACCGTGCGGGACGACGTCCCACCAGGTGGACCGAAGAGCTGGTCAAAATCGCTGGGCGCCACTGGATGCAAGCGGCTTAAAGACGTTCGAAGTGGAATTTAATGGGGGAGGCCTATGTTGAGAGGTGGACATCCCTAGGCTGATATGATTATGATGACGTGAGTAAAATAATTGCTGAAAGTCCTATACACCTACAATGGATGCAACCGTTTTGGTAATGGATGTCTGTTACAATGATGAGGTGTGTTTATTGTAATAGTTAACAGTAACTTGGGGCCAACACAATATTTGTCAAAATACTCTTCACCAAATCCATCAGCCAACAAATCATGAATGTACATAATCATAAAATTTTACTACAACTTACATATCAATAAGTGACGCAAATGGTTGTACTTCAAGTGATGAGCCCATAATAATGAGCATATCACAATGCTGGAAGTCTTCTTGAAGGCACTGTTGAAACCTTTCTGGGAGGCTCTCTCCAAAGAACACTATGTCTGGCTTCACCACACCGGGACATTCTGTGCAAATAGGGATCTGATCTGCAAATATACGCTCTGAAAAGAAACAAAAGAATACATGTCACAAATAAGAATGGTCATAACATGTGATTCCACAAGCACCAAATGTTTCAGGTTGTTGTTTGAAAGCTGTTTTATTGCATTTAAATCAGCCACTTTACATCCAGGTTAATGTCTGTACAGACAAAAACAAACATCTGATCTCAGTTCCACCATGCTATTTCACACCTAAAAATATATGTATAAGATTGAAGAAGAAATACATTTTTGAACCAAATTCATAAAACAGGATATTTTCTTATATTTGTCTCTAGTTTTAATAATGGGGCTAAACACAAATGATAAGATCAGCTTGGTTATACGTACACCCACATATAGGCAACAACATGCTTACTGTTAACTTTTTTTCGTTTTATTTTATCTTGTCACAATTAAATTAGTTTCTTTCAATGATTTTTCAATATGGTGGACAGTTAGGTATACCAGATTCCATAAAAAAAATATTAGGTCCACATAAAATTCCTTACCTTTAACAAATTCAAGTTGGTATTCCTTGCGACAGTCCAAGCAGTGTGAGGTGTAAAATGTGCCGTGCGCTTCTACAATAATATCTTCAGGAATGCCGGCCACTCTCTCTAATGTGTCAATGTTCTGAGTGTAGTGACGTAGCAGCAAACCTTAAATAATCAATTTATATTTTAGATAACAGTATTGCAGATTCATTTGTAATTCCATAGCTACGCATTATTTCTAGCATCTGCATTAATCAATGGTGACCTTTGTAGATGCTGATGTTGTACGCACGGCTACAGATCAAGCTATACATTTCCAATATAAGCTGACCTCTCATTGTACGGAAATCCTATAAAATGCAAGATCAGCTTATACTGGAAATGTATAGTTTGATGAGTAGCCATGTGTACAAGTCACTTATTACATATTAGTCACGTATTATTATAGTTTCTTTCCTTTCTAAGTTGCCCCATTGATTTGTTAACTGGGCCATTCTGTGGAGTATTAATCTATAAACTATTGCAAATAGGCTGGAATCTGAAAAGGCTGAAAGCTCTGAAAATTTTCAGATGTACATAAATTAAGTAATATTAATTCAGTCTAATTTATAGTTTTGCCGCCGGGGCACACAAAGATTGTTTTCAAAAGAGTAATTGCTGAGTTTATTGCTGGTTCTTCTCAGCAAATGCAACCTTCCAAACCAGTATTAGAGTCAGACTCTTCAAAAGTACCTACAAAGGTCTATTTGAAATAAATAATTTTGATTTAGAAATACATATATCTCTTTAAAAAAACCTGACATCTGTATTTGCAGATATGACCTAATAATATTCACATCTGTTTCTGGATGTAAAAAAATCTGTAGTAGCAACATCCCTGCTAGTTACTATTCAAGAGAAAGGGCTATAGGAATATATAAACATAATACTAACCTTTTTCATTTAAAAGCCTGATGAAATAATGTGAAATTGTCGGTTTAAAATTACCAGGATACAATTCTTTTGCCAACATGAAAAATGGTTTTGGATTTTGCCTAAAGAAGTTTATTTCAAATATAGCTTGTGGTTCGGGTAAATCATACTTTTGTAAGTTATGATATAGGCCTGTTTCGGGGCTACGAAAATCTGGGATTCCTGCGGCTGAAAATAAATGTTATGAGTAGGTAGAATAAATGGTAGATACTACATTTTAAGCATGAAACATAATATGTATAGTATACAACATAATTATATAACAAAACAGCTGATCTTAGAATTAAAAAAATAATTATACTAGTAAGTAATAGATGTGTAAACAGGAAGAAGCTGATAAAAACTCCATCATAATATGATTTTGACAGAAACAACCTTGAGACGATAATAGTAAACATTGTAAGTACACAGATTTTACAACTTTGTTATTATAATTCTGTATGTACATAATTTTGGGAATATGAGATATATTCGATTTTTGAAATTAAAAGGCTAATCTGACCAAACAATATTTCAAGAATCAAACTAATTTACCAAAGCTTGGTCTTATATCCAGTGTATAATTTACTTCATAATACCCAGAACAAAACTTACAGGTTGATATGCCGGCTCCAGACAGTGTAATAATATTTTTGCATCTTGCACTTTTTATCCATTTTACAATACCGTCCAAGTTAACCTCGTCTAAAACTTTGTCTACAGGAACTGCCGGTTCCGTTGGCTCGTAAAATCCAAGTTTCTGCGCTAAATACCGCCTTATAGAATCCACGTCTAGATCTCGAATCCTCGCTCCCATACTCTCCATTGGATTTGGCGGGATGCTAGACCCTGACCTATCGGTGGGGTCATCCCCTGAAAACAAACAAAGAATTAATTGTATCTATGCACAACAAAATACCATCCAAACCCTAAGCGAGTAATTTTTACTCACCGTCACTCTTTCCCGGAGGCGAATTAGCAGACATTATGGGTAAATAAAACAAATTGCGACTCGAAACCTTTGTCCAGTTTGGCCACAGTTTCTTTGACAGATAAAGGCGTATTTTTGGATACAGCATTGTGTGAAAAAGTAAGTTATCAAAGTTATTCTTAAATCTGTGTTATTGGGCTGGTTACGTAATGTAAATAATTGCAAAATATTGTAATATAGCAACAATTAAATGTTATTTTAAATGTTTTATCACTACATTATTAAAGCATACCAAATAAAGTTTCAAGCGAAACATGATATTACCATAACTCTTTATTAAAAGCTTTCTCTGTAAACGCTCTTAATAACATTTTTATTTTAAAACTTTAAGCAAAGCCGTATAAATATTCAGCCTAGTTCATAAAATATATTTGTGCAATGCATTATTATTTATTATAATTTCT
Source organism: Polyploca ridens (assembly GCA_951394255.1). Lineage (NCBI taxonomy): Eukaryota > Metazoa > Arthropoda > Insecta > Lepidoptera > Drepanidae > Polyploca > Polyploca ridens. The sequence goes on from OX596262.1 coordinate 10,064,404, forward strand.
ACGATTATTAAAGAACAGTTGCATAAAGCGAATCATCATAAAATAAATGATTTCGACTCCACTGATAATTGAAAATCCCAGTAACATTCCACTGAAGCCACCAATGTTACCTGTAAAAGAAAGTAGATTATGTATAAAGATTATTAGATACCCACCTAATAATGTAAATAAAATTCTTACTTAGTATTTCAAACCAATAATATACAACATCGAGACGATTCAAAACGCCATGAGGAGTAGATTGAAAAATGGATATAAAACATTTGTTGGTCATATTTATATTGGATCTGAAAATATTAGAAGAAACACTTTGTAGGCTATATAAACAAGAATAACAAAAAAACATTAAGATAGGTACTGACATAAAATTGCCCCGGTAACTTTTATTGTAATATGAAGTTGCATGTGATAGCAATACTTTACTGGATTTTGTATGATGCTGGGTCAGCTCGCAGTCTGGGTAGCAATCTGGGCAGTACAAAGAATCTTCCATCTCCAATTCAAGTCCTTCAGTATCGTCTGTATCAAAAGGAAAAATGTAGAGGAGTTTTTCTGAAAAATACATGGTTGTGAATCATTCTTTCTGAAAGGAACAATCATCTTAATTTCTCAGTATTAAAGTGTACCTTTGTATTTATTAAGACATTTCAAGTCGTATAAAGAACAGATGGGGCTATGGTAAGGGTTAGTGGGTAAGAAGTATGGCGTGCATTTACAGAGCGACTGGATCGTCTTAATTCTGCAGCTGACTAGACAGGCACTGTATGAGTACATTTGGTTGAACTTATCTGGTTTCTCGTCTTGGAAGAGACATTGCCTCTGAAAATGATATTATTCGATTAGAAGTACCATCTACTTATTTATCTCTGAAAAAAAAGTAGAGCTCAGGGCAGTGACTTCGAATGCCGAGACGAAGCTCGCGGGTTCGAATCCTATGAGTTTGAGCTTTCGATGAAGGAAAACACCGTGAGGAAGCCGCAGTGGTAGGGTACTTTGAAGTACTCATCTGGCTCACCTACGGATGTGCAAATGATAGCATATTCTCTTCTAGGTGGCGTACTAACCACTTTTGGCAACTACATCACTGACCAATGGTGAGATTGTGGTCAAACACTGGTCTATATATAGTTTATGGTACAGGCTAAAATAAAAATAGAATATTTACGACGCTCAATGGATATTTTCTGACTTCGCTCGTTGCTGTTTGTTTGAGGGACTTTAGCTCATATATTGCAACTTGATTTGGTCCAGCAACTCTGTGTGTCACACGACCACCACTTGGGTCCGCGAAGTGGTTAGGATCGAATAATAAAATCTGGAAATTATAAAAAGTTAATCTACCTGTTTGCCTTTGCTTTGGTAGTTTAATTTGAATGATTTGCCAAGCGTTGACTCTGATATCGATATTCACAAGCAACCACAGGTATGTGGTAACCATTGCTTTTCGAATGAAAATTGGAGGCGTTACTTATATAAAGTTTATATTATAAATGCTTATCATATTCCAAGAAGCGATTACCTACTCCACCGGAGGTTTCTCATACATAGGTACATATAAATAACTCTTAATTTATTGATATGTATGTAATATCGGCTTACTTCGAATCCCTCCATGTTATACAAGCTGTAAGCTTTGTCTTCGAGTAGAGGATCCAGAATCACGATCAATCCGTTATAGAAGCCAGGAACCAATTGCTTCTTTATCTTTGCTATTGACCTATTCGGTCTGTGAAAAATATCAGATTATACCTATGACCATTTCGTATCTTGAATGCATTGGATCAAATAATTTCTAATGATAAAGGATTGATACTTATTTACAGTTTCAGATTTTCTTTCTAAGTTCGAAGCTGTGAAGTGAAAAAGCCCCCAAATAACTGCCTTTTCGATAATACCCTCAATCTGTTGTGGCACTTTCAGATTAAGATGGTATGGAATATTCAATGATTCTACGTGTATAGCTTGATGTCTTGTACTTACTTTCCATCAGAATTGTATTCCAATACGTAATTGAAAGCACAGCAGTGACCGTGGACAGTGCGACGCACCGAAAATATGCTGCTGCAGTCCACCACTTTACCAGCCCATGAGCATTTCACCAATATGTCCTCGCATTTTGGCGACAACTGGTACGAAAGAGGGACAAAAGTGAGTTGTTATTGTTGACTCGTGTTAACTTTTAAGCTAGCTAATAATTGCAAGATTTCATCTGTGATTGTGGTAACAGCTATATTATCAATCTGATAAAAGACGGCTGGCAAATTTTTGACGTCTTAGCTAAAAAAAATACAGTTGAAATTCAAATAATTTTCCTAGATCCATTCCAATTTATCGGTACGATGGAATCTATCCGCGTGTCCAATAGTCCAATTTTCTCCAAGAAAACCTAAATTACCTGCTTCATGATATTTATCAGTTTTCGCGTATCCCAATCATTACTAACAGTGTACTCCAGGAATTTGTGGTGCAGAAGTGATTCGTTGAATGTATTATCTATGAGTCTACCGCTATGCCAGCAAAAGTTTTCTACTTCTTCTACAGTCTCGTTGTGTAATGCAAGGAAAGGGTACCTGAAAATTTCAATAATTTTGATCACAATTAGGAACCCGTACTCGGATAGCGGTATAATGTTGGACCGGACGACAAATGGCAGTATGCCTCCTCAGCCAATCACGTAGTCTCGCGGTTGATGGTAACGTGGTGCTATTATAATAATAATATCATGATCAAAAGCGGCTAGGCCCGTGGGCTAGGCTAACCACAACCGGAGCCATAGTATTGGAAAAGTTATGACATAGCAATTACAATAGCTTCAAAGTAGGCTTATTTTAAAAGTATTTTTATTTTTTTGGCTCTTCATTTTTACTTTATGAGTACCGTACACCTACCATCAATTATTATCTTCTCTATACATATAATTATAAAAATCAATTTCTGTTCGTTAGTCTCGCTAAAACTCAAAAACGGCTTGACCGTTTTTTTTTTCATTTTGTTCGCTCTAATAGGTAGGTAGGATAAGGTAAAACCCATTTTTTTAAAGTGATTTGTAATTTAAAATCGCTGTCAGTTAGGAAAGTTCCCAGAATGCTGGTGGTATTATCACGTTGAAAGACGACGCTTCGATGAGGTGTTTGGATATTTCAAGGTCATTAGTCACTTGATATTGTTCAAGCCAACAACTTACACAGATCTGGCATATTCCTTGAGTGCCTTCTTGCTTATTCTGTTGATGCTGCAAAAGGCGACGGCAGGGAAATCAATGTCCGATATCGGATAAGTGGTAGACTCCGTGGTGACTATCAGTGGTCTAGTCAGGGTATCGAAGCGAATGACCTTTAGGAAGAAGCATAAACCCCCAAACATGGTAAAGAATAGTGTTATCCAGATTATTCTGAAAAAAATATACTATAGGTAAACTATAGGTTTACTATAGGTATACGGGGGTTGACACTGAAAATCAGTGCTGTGACGGAATTGATTTCTATTGCAGCAAAATGCTGCGTTGTCAACCTCATTTGTCAGAAATGCGGCGTACAGTTTCCCTAATCTGTTTTAGTTTTATATCTATTATGTTTTTAATTTGAGCGATTGTTTTATTGTTTTTATTAATTTAATTTTAACTAAAGTTTTATGTTATGTGCGTCGATTTATTTGATAAATAAATGCATTTTCTTTCTTTCTTTCTTTTTTCTAGGTATATTGTAATATAAGAAATCTATGTATTTACAAAGAACAGTTTCTCACCGCTCGATCAAGCATTTTTTTGGACAGCACATCTCGTTAATTCCGGCTATTGAACATTGTTTGGTATATTCCTTCAGAGTCTCCATGAAACTCTTACGCAGAATCATTTCTGTATCCGAACTGTACTTATACTGTTTCCTTCGGTACTCCTCCCACCAAGGAATTTTATTCTCCATTATAAAAAATCTTCCTAGTAGGTACGTGTTCTCTCTATCGCTAAATGTGAAAAGGTTGCGGTTAAAAAATAACAATTGATACAGGTACTTATATATTGATATCCTGCTCGTGCGGATCGTGGAACAGTCACACTGAAATAAATTACAGTTTAAAAAAACTAAAAAAACACGCTTTAAAAAGCCCTGCACTAAAAAGTGTTAAATAATTATAAAATTGAACCTAAATATATTCTCTGTCTGGGGCGCTTTTCCTTGTAACCCAATAGAATTTCTAAGCATTATCATTATCATGAAGAAATATCGTAAATTACAAAATGAAAAGCGCCCCACGCTTTTCATTCAAATATTGAACTTAATTACAAAAATTGCTTGCATTTAGGCCCTTACGGGATAGACAGAGAATATATTTAGGTTCAATTTTATAATTATTTAACACTTTTTAGTGCAGGGCTTTTTAAAGCGTGTTTTTTTAGTTTTTTTAAACTGTAATTTATTTTTTATTTTTTAGACAACATAAATTATTCATACCATTTTATTATGTTACTTATACCATATTTTCACCCAATATCACATTCTTTCACATTTATAATAAGTATTTAGCTTCAGTGCCTACTCATTGACTCCACCAACAGACTCAGAAAACCATATTGGGCCAAAATGCGCATAATACGATTCCAATACGCCCAAACACGGCTAGAATACGATGCTCCGCTATGGGGTTCCAGTGCCAACCCTCCGACTTCATCATCAGACCATGAAAACTATACATGGTCAAAATTCATCTCACGACATTTCCAACAACCCCAAACACGGCTAGGATACGATGCTCCACTATGGAGTTCCAGTGCTTACCCTCCTACTCCATCATCAGACCATGAAAACCATATATGGTCAAAGTTCATCTTACGACAATTCCAACAAGCCCAAACACGCCTAGGAAACGTTGCTCCGTTATGGAGTTCCAGTGCCTACCCTCCTACTCCATCATCAGACCCTGAAAACTATACATGGTCCAAGTTCATCTCACGACAATTCCAACAAACCCAAACACGGCTAGTATACGATGCTCCACTATGGAGTTCCAGTACTTACTCTCCTACTCCATCATCAGACCCTGAAAACCATACATGGTCAAAGTTCATCTCAAGACAATTCCAACAAGCCCAAACAGGGCTAGTATACGATGCTCCAATATAGAGTTCCAGTGCTTACTCTCCTACTCCATCATCAGACCCTGAAAACCATACATGGTCAAAGTTCATCTCAAGACAATTCCAACAAGCCCAAACACGGCTAGTATCCGATGCTCCACTATAGAGTTCCAGTGCTTACTCTCCTACTCCATCATCAGACCCTGAAAACCATACATGGTCAAAGTTCATTTCATGACAATTCCAACAAGCCCAAACACGGCTCGGAAACGTTGCTCCGTTATGGAGTTCCAGTGCTTACTCTCCTACTCCATCATCAGACCCTGAAAATCATACATGGTCAAAGTTCATTTCATGACAATTCCAACAAGCCCAAACACGTTGTTCCGTTATGGAGTTCCAGTGCCTACCTTCCGGATCCATCATCAGATCAGCTCGATGGTACCTTATTATTGTATTGTCATCGGTACTTGATAAGTGTGCAAAATTTCAGTTTAATCTGACGTCTGGAAGTCGATGAAAATTACGTTCCAAGATTCCTTTACATACATTCATACATACATGCATACATACAGGTGAAGCTAATAAAAGCGTGTTAAAAAAAGGACTACAAGTAACTACAAAATCGGGGAGCACGGCAGTGCCCCCGCCGAGTCGAGCGCGAAGCAAACACTGCCGTACCATCCTTTACTGGAACCATTTCGCCGCATTTTCAGGCCCCTATTTGAGAACCTCTGGATAAGACGTGAACGCAGAAATTTTCGTCATCCAGTAAGCTATAATCACATACTTAAAATCCAAAATTTCAAGTCTGTAGGTCATTTAGTTCCGAAGTTAAGCTTAAGCAAAGTTTCACATTTATGACACTCACTCACTCACTCACTCACTCACTCATGATCATCAAAATAGAACTAGTACTTCCCATAAACTCAGAGAGCTGAAATTTGGTACAGAGTTAGGGTTTAATGACCACATAAAGGGAAAACTATAAAAACTAGGATAATCGAAGATCTGGAGTACCTGGTGACCCTGATTAGAAAACACAAGAGCCCAACCAAACTATTAGAGATCGACATACCGCCTTTACAAAAAATATTCAACTTGGTGGGCCGCTTCATTTTCTACAAAAAGAAGTGAAATCCCATCAAAAACATTCTGTAAAAAACTAGCCAAGTCTCGATGGAGCTGCTTGTTTATCTCTAAAAAGTAATGAAATCTAGACAAAGTCGTGCCAAGTCTAAGGTTCCTTACTGCGATTTCTTTATTATTATAGTTAATGTTGTGTGACTTGGCCGTTGAAGGGAACACAAGGGTACAAAACCAGGTGTTCCATGACACCATTGCACCAATCTGTACTTACAACGTATAAAGAATGTTCAACGGCCAAGTCACGCAACATTAACTATAATAATAAAGAAATCGCAGTAAGGAACCTTAGACTTGGCACGACTTTGTCTAGATTTCATTACTTTTTAGAGATAAACAAGCAGCTCCATCGAGACTTGGCTAGTTTTTTACAGAATGTTTTTGATGGGATTTTATTTAACAGTAAGTAACACAAAATATGACGACCAATAACCTAAACAGAGTGACTAACGAACTAAACTTACCAGTAACAAAACTAGTTTTTGTTCGTTACTAAATTATTAAAGTTAGTTTCCCGACAACTAAAGTTAGTTTCCCGACGATAAAACGTCAACTTACATAACTAGTTTTGTAGATCATTTTTTTCAGTGCAGCGTGTAGTTTTTCTGCAAAATAGTCAAAACAAAGTTATTCACATACTCATGCTTTATCGAGCTCCAGTAGAAGACTACACTGGATATGCTGATACTGTTACTTATGGACCCAGAATAAAATAAAGCATTGCATGTGTCACTGCAGTTTGATTATATCGTAAATTTCGACCATCAAGTTAAATATAATTAGTAAGGTCGGACACGACATTCTAATTGCTACTTTTAAGTACTTATTGTAAATATAAATTCATAAATAACTGACAATAATAATTATTTATTTATGTTTCGAATTTTCGATATAGTTTGTCCGCACGCAATATAATAGGTAGGTAGGTGCTAGTGGTAAGTACTGTTGTTTGTTTGTACGAAATTAAAACTAATTCCATTTCCAACTTTTACTTCGAATGATGGAATCAACTTATGTGTAATACTGTTTATATGGGCCGATCCCGGCGGCACTGCAATGCCGGGCCGACCCGTGACGGGAGTGGAGCGAGCCCCGTACATCCCGTCTGGATACAAAAATCAGTTTAATATACTGGTCCCTCAGTGAGGGAACTTTCAGATATTAAGCTGAAAAGAACAGATACTACACTTTGATCTTAGCCAAAAGGCCGAGAAGCGATGCCGAAAATACGGCAATCGGATGAGGTCATTAAGTGGAGGAGACTCTTAACAGCGCGATGTAGTATTCAGACATAAATATACAACGACATCTGGTGAGCGGGCTGTAAAACTAATGGTTCTGCTAATGGTTTGTTTGTAAGCAGAATCCACGTTAGTAGATGTGAGGTTTATACGGTCGGTACTAAAGATGGTGCCCAGTGGACTAATCAGTTTCATAGATTAGTGGTAAAGGGCATTATGTTAACAATTATATAATATCCCACAGAGTCATAAAACATATGCTAGTTAGATATATCCATGTGTACCGAAGTTGAAGTAATAAATATTGTTTTCACTTCCAAACGTAATAAAATGAACAATAGATATAAGAATATACTTTCATCAAATTACGGACAGGTAAACGAAGCTTTGGATGAAGATGAGCAGGATACATGGCGAGATGAAATTATTGACGATGGATTAAAATTAAATATTGCCAGAGAAAAAGAATTTAATGCAGAGTTGGTAACGGAAATGTACGAAAGATGAGATTCTGATTTATTTTTAGGGTATCAACTTTTAGCACTGGGCCCGCAAATTAGCAATAGTCCATTCAATCTACTCAAACAGGGGGTTACGGTACGGTACGGGGGTTTGTGATTTGATGGCAGCAATCAAACAAAACAATATTCCACTAACCGAATCAGCCCCTATTGGAGTATTTTCAGCTGCATTAGGTCACTAGCCATTATTATAAAACAGTTGCGGTGTGACCTTACAGAATACAAAAAATAACACAAAAGTTTATTTATAGCCGGTTGCCGAGTCACTTCTGTTCTGGCCTTCAAAGTATTTAAAAAGAAGAAATTAAATATAATTTTATTTAAATGTATAATTTGATCAATTACATTTTCGAGGTTTCCATTTTAAGCTCGAATAAAACGACAGTAACAATAATTATTATTCTCTCTAAAGATAAGTAATAGTCGGAAACGTGCAGGTAGCACATTGTTCATGCATATGGCGACGGCTTCATAAAGGTCGCAATCGAAATCGATTTACAATTATTAAAGGTGTGCATTCTTCATACCCTGTAGACATCGAGGAACAATCCCTCCTATGTAAGAGTTTTTTTTTGCATTTACAACAAATAAGTACAAATTACAATCTATATATTGCAAACTTTCTCAAGTCTGCCGCTGCTTCCGATTGACGGCAAGGTTCCCAGCAGGCTGGCAGCATTTCCTCTTTGGATAGCCAAGCTGATGCGTTGGAGGAAAAAGCTCTCCGCCCGCTGGTCTCCAGAGGCCTCGATCAATTTTGATGACAAATTGCGAGCATTAATAAACATCACTTTTTCACTGATGGTTATTGGTTTCGGTGTTGCTTTATCAGCCTATAATGTCCCACTGCTGAGCACGGGTCTCCTTTCACAAAAGAGGGTGGAAGGGAATGAGTAGATACTCCACCACGCGTGCCCACTGCGGTTTGGTGAAGGTATACTAGTTGTCAACCACTTTTATGATTTTGGGAAATGTTTCAATAATGACAGTCGATCTTAATGTAATCCCGAAAGCTCAATCCCACCAAAAACATTTTTATGTAAAATGTTGCCGCCAAGACATATAGCTCGTACTGTAAAAAAGTTATCAGATCTCATGTAGAGCCAAGCTTATAACTCTACATGCATTTACTCTACAAGCCCTAACTTGACAAACTCTACACACCGTAGTCAAAATATGTGGCTTGGCCGTTTCGCTACATTCATTACTTTTTGTTATTCAATAGTTCTTGTAGTATTGAAACGGCCAAGCCACATATTTTGACTACGGTGTGTAGAGTTTGTCAAGTTAGGGCTTGTAGAGTAAATGCATGTAGAGTTATAAGCTTGGCTCTACATGAGATCTGATAACTTTTTTACAGTACGAGCTATATGTCTTGGCGGCAACATTTTACATAAAAATGTTTTTGGTGGGATTTCACTTCTTTTTGTAAGTTGCTTATGTTTTTTTTTTTTTTTGAAATTTCCAAGTTTTATAATTTTTTTGTTGTTTGTGGACTAATACAAGCTTATATACCAAATTTCAGCTTTCTAGGACTTCAGGAAGTACCCTATGAGTTTTGATGATCATCAGTGAGTCAGTGACGAAATCGGGGTTTTTTAGATATCAATAAAATCTAAAGTATAAGAGCTATGTTACTGAAACTTAATATGTTTAATACGTTCGCTATTCACATCATGTTCCGAGAATTTTGTTTATCTGGTATAATCCAAACACAAGTTATGAGGCTTCAAAAAAACGACGAAGCGCTTCGAGAAAAGGTAGGTAGTGCCCTTCCGCTTCGCTTGGCTGTCTTGGCGGGGGGCACTCCCGTGCCCCCAGATTTAATGCTGATAAACAAAACAAAAATACAATACCGATACAAAAAGTGGTTTGTAACTCGATGCGTTTCCGAGCACCCAGAGGAGGACATGCTTAAAAACATATATAATTAATGAAATTGTATTTTGAGATTGCAATTTTCGGAGGAATTTGGGTTATTGGCGAAATTAGCTATAACGGAATACGTGTGTTCAATGTCGCTGTAAGATTATTCTATAAAATAAAATTGCATGATGAGATTCAAAACCAATGCAGTGTTTACAGCGAAGTTTTGATTGACTTCAAAAGCATTCAAGACAGCAAAAAAGGTACCTGGTACAAAACAGCATCCATTGTCAGCTTACTATGGTTTACTGAAATTAAAATATCTAGGAAATGCGTCATAGATTCCTTATGTGCATTTCAAGTAGGTAGGTAGTGAGTGAGAATTTTGGTATGAAAGGCTTCTACATGCGCCAACGACCTTGGTCCTGTCGCCCACGCACGGACCCTCTCTCGGCCGTTTGTAGTGTACATAGAAAATAGTACTTTATGTCAAAACTATATGTTATTTTAACAATTCAAACGTCTATTTTTTGGACAAATAAGTTAGCGATTTTTTCATGTAAGAGCCATGAAAATATCTCTAGTAGTTTTGAGGCAGTAGCAAATTTTAAGTTGAAAACAGCATCATTTCATTTTTTTGTTCACTAGTATTTTATCTTCTATATTTTTTTAAACGTTGAGATTGAAGGTTATATATCAGTGTATAATATATCCCACCAAAAACATAATATTTTACATAAAAATGTTTTTGGTGGGATTTCACTTCTTTTTGTAAGTTACGATTGTTTTTTTTTTTTTTTTTAATTTCCAAGTTTTATAATTTTTTTGTTGATTGTGTACTAATACAAGCTTACATACCATTTCAGCTTTCTAGGACTTCCGGAAGTACCCTATGAGTTTTGATGATCATCAGTGAGTCAGTGACGAAATCGGGGTTTTTTAGGTATCAATAAAATCTAAAGTATAAGAGCTATGTTATTGAAATTTCATATGTTTAATAACTTTACTATTGACATCATATCCCGAGAATTTTGTTTATCTGGTATAATCCAAACGCAAGTTATGAGGCTTCAAAAAAACGACGAAGCGCTTCGAGAAAAGGTAGGTAGTGCCCTTGCGCTTCGCTTGGCTGTCTTGGCGGTGGGCACTCCCGTGCCACCAGATATATTTTTTTTTAAGCTCTCAGTCTACTCATTTCATTGCTTTAGGCCTTCAAAGATGTCCATTTCACGACCCTTGCGATTAAGGAGCCTTTAAGGGCCGTGTCTTTTTATCGCGTTAGACTTATTTAGGCTATAGACCTTAGGGCAGTGTTTAGTTTTCAGTATTAATTTAAATTTTATACTTCAATCAAGTCGTTAAGAAGCACGGAACCAAAAAACAACTTGAAGTAAATCAAATTTTAAAGCTGTCAAAAGACTTATTCTGATTTTTACTCGGAATTTCACATGTCTTCACTTCGTCAGTTAATTTGTCAAATGGAAGCTTACGTTTTTCTCTCACTCACATATTTTGTTCGAGTCGAATAAAATAATCGAGAATAAGGGAATAAAATAATCGAGAATAAGGGAACCATATGATTTAGTTTTGCAGGAATCATATCAAAGAAAGGAATGATAAATTCGTGTAGGTTCTATGGTGGTTCTAAGCATTGGTTTCACCCTTTTTTGAGATGTTAAAATACATCCAGATATATTTATAAAACAACCTACTTTCGTCCGTGTTTGCATTTTGAGAATAATGACAGCTGTAGAAGAGGCTGTATGGGTTTTCGCCTCTGCCTCTTTATGGTAGAAGAAGGAATTAGGCTGGTCTATGAGAGGAACAATAGCGCGAAACGGCTGACTGTAAAGTAAAACAATATAATATTAGCTTCAGATAAAAGAATCTGTAGGTGTGAAGAGTTAAAAGGCAATACAACCTTGTACTTACTTGAATGATAGAAGTATGAGTTTGTAAGAGAGATTAGATAATATAGTGGAATAAGTTTGAGCAAGTTTTAACATCAGAATTCAATGAAACTCAAGCATGCTGAGCATCGGGTGGCACTAGCTAGTCTAAAAAGTAATGCCCAGAATAGAATGGCATGTACTAAATTATATCACACTTTTAGAACTATGGTTCAGGGAGATCCTCAGTCCCCCTAGACAAGATGGTTCTCGACAATCGTCATCGTTAGTAACCACCTCGTCTCAATAAATTTCGTCAGAAATCAATTTTGTCACCATGGTGAAAATTTAAATGATATCAAAATATTTTTATCGTAATAAATATGACAAGCACTTATGAATACTCCAACTGATGCCCATCGCTGAGAAGAGCTGGTAAAAATTGCAATAAGTCTTTTCAAAACTTTCTTAATCGCTTGGCTCGCGGTTAAAAATATTACAATGACATCAATTGTTATAATAGGACGCGCGTCCCTCGCGTGAACCAGCGCTTTAAAAACCACACCGTCCTCCTCGCCATATTATGGGGAAGTAAAAAAAAAAACAGATAATATTATTAAGGAGGGTATGAAGATCAAAGCCACAGAAGTTACCGCAAGTTCAGAAGCCGATCTTCAATTGAAAAGAATCGAGAAAACAAACTAGTCAAGGAACTCAGCAAGGTTACATTTTTTTTGAATACATAAATGTCCCTATCCAATTGTTTTTAGAACAGCCACCCTATTCTTTTGAATAACGCTTTCAACACTTTTTGTTCCAAATTCAACTCAGACGCGTCTTCTGTCATTGTTTTCGCATTTACTGAAATTGTTATGATCGAAAATCGAATAAGAATCATCGGCATGCTTTGACACAATCGCCTCTGGTACAAAATTGCGGTAGTTTTTTATCCACACGCACATCCAACATACATCGATTGTTTTCGAAGTTAATCGAATACGATTGTGGACAACTGACGATTTATCATTCGCAAAACGATTACAAAAACGCGTTCTTTTGTCATTTTACTTCGTTATATAGCTATTTAAAATAAGTATAACTTTACGACGCGATAATGGCTCAGTTGTTACGTCGAATGACATGATGAAGGTTCAAATCCTATAATGAATTTGAGCCTTCGGGGAAGAAAAACAATAGCATGGTAGTAGGGTAGTACACACGGCTACACATCAAGCTATCTCGCATTGTATGGGATTTCCGTACAATGCAATGGGAGGTCAGCTTATGCTGGAAATGTATAGCTTGATGTGTAGCCGTGTGTACCTACTCACCTACTGGCTACCGTCCTAAAGTTGAAAATATGGCGCCAAGGTCCTACCAGAAGTTGCACTTGTCAAGCAGTCAAATTCTTATCTGTATAAAGTGTAAGTAAGTATATAGTAGGTCGCTTCACATATTGCAGCAGTTATGGTTAAGAATTCCTTGCCAGCATGAAATAGTTTGGTTTCCCATGGAGATAATAAGTAGGTACCTGCTTCAGAGACTCTACGTATTTAAATTTTGCGCCCCGGGCTACCGCACAAATGTCCCAATACCCCAAATACAATAATAAATAATCAGGGGGTCCAGAGAGGCCAGGAAGTTCCAGGTCCACAGTTCCTGCCGCCCCGGGCATCTGATCCTAACTCCCTGACCTTCCTAAACCCTTGGCTTGCGCATGGGATACGTGTCCTATATAACTACATATGAAAGAATTTAAATCTAGGAACTGCTATTAAACTAATAAAAAAAAAACACCTTTACCTGATAGAACCTAATATACAATATTATTTTCACTTTATTCAATTAATAGTTTACAAAATTTAATAATCTTAGGCCCACTATCGCAGTAATATTATCTACTCAGTGCCACTGGAGCCACTATAGGAAGTCTTGAGTCTAGTTCGCAATAATTGAATTAAAACTCTGGACTTATGACGTTAGGTTCTATTTTCAAAAAACACAATCTATTCTTGAGTTTTGAATCTAGTTTTTATTATTTATCGTTGTGTAAATACGCCTCTCTTTGATCTGATAAAGGCCAATTCAATTGTTTCTCTATGGACACATCCTTCAGGGTTGTCAGATGATAATTTGATAAATAATCGTCCGTATATCATACTATTATGTAGGTAACTAACTACTCTTGTTCTTTCTGTTTTGTTTTGTTAAATATTTTTTGGTTTACAATAAAGTGTTGTCTATCTATCTAAAGACTAGATGGTAACCCTGAATCATTAAATGGCCGCTTTACAATTATAGAAAAATGTCGTTTCTTACTTATTTCGCACAGGATAGTACTACCGGTACTACCGTACGAAGCCATACATAGTAGGGCATTGCTAAAAAACTAACCAATTCAAACTTTTCAATATGACAATGACGTAACATGTGTGTGACACACGTAAATAAAAAAGTTATGCACACACGCATCGCAATATTTCGCGTAGTAGTGGTAATGAACACACGGACACAATAACGCACACACGCACAGGTGTCCGTGTGACGACAGAGCATGCACGTGGTAGTGTTGGACGTTTGTGCACGCGATCGTGGAAGTGCACAGCAGCCGCATGCAGTTTATGGCATTTATTCGTGTACTCTTTGCATAACTAGGTGTAGGTACTTTTAGGTACCATTTCTTAGAATATTTATTTCAAATTTTGTTAGTCATTCTTATATGAATAAATAATAAAACTCTTACACTGAGTGATTGACAGCCAACGCTAAGCATTTTTTTTGTAGTTGACTTTAAGTCAATAAAAGTCTACGAACGAGGATAAGAAAAAAAAACGGACTAAACTAATTCAATATTCGCTTTTGGGTCAACATTTACACAAATTAGATAGGTACCTATCTATGCATATATAATAGCAATAGGGCTCCGTTCTGCCCATTGGGTAGGTACGGAACCCTAAAAAGAATAATGCATCCGATAATGTTATCACTTATTGATTACGTAGTTCGTAAAGTGTCGTAGACCAATACCTACCTAGGATGCAAAATGTGATTTGTGCAGCAAATAAATGCAGTTGCATAGGTGCACCGCAATAAATGCAATAGCGGTGCGAGGTGGGGCGCGGGGCGGGGCGGAGCGCGCCGGCCGGCGGCGGGGGTAAGCAGTCGCATCGTGACCGCGCGTCGAACTGTATGTGTATTCGGTTTACGCGCGCCGAATTCGCCGCGAACACGGCCGACAACGAAGGCCAAGCCATGGTGTCCATGGGCGCGTGGAGGCGCCGCGCGCCCGACGATTGCGACGACCGATCCGAGCCCGGGGCATCCAGCTCCGCCGTACCCCGTGCACCACCTAATTGTGCCAGATGCCGCAACCACAGGGTCAAGGTCGAGCTGAAGGGCCACAAGCGGTATTGCAAGTATCGCTACTGCACATGCGAAAAGTGTCGGCTGACGGCGGATAGACAGCGGGTGATGGCGCTGCAGACGGCCCTGAGACGTGCTCAGGCGCAGGACGAGGCTAGAGCGCGGGCGCTGGAGTCGGGGCTGCAGCCGGTGGGCGTGGAGCTGGAGAGGCCCGAGCCGCTGGTGGTGAAGACGCCGAGGAGCCCGGTGCCGCCCCCGCGCTCTCTGTGCTCGCCGAGCAGCGACTCGGTGCCGGGCTCCCCAGGGGTGTCGCCGTACGCGCCGCTTCCGCCGTCAGCTCCGCCACCGCAAGCGATGCCGCCGCTGCTGCCGCCACAACAACCCGGTTAGTGTCACATTCCATATTATCACTATTTATCACACAAGTTACGATGCCGTGCAAGACTGTCGATGGGTACTATTTGAGTCCAGGTATCACTTCCTATCACTTATATCTATTAATTGATACTTGGCCAGTCGCGCGTCGCGAGTGCGACGTCTCTACTGGCCGGCATCGGCATGCTCCAACATTCATAATAAAATAATCAAGTAGGTTATGTTATAAATAAAAATATCAATATTAATTTAATTTTATCGAGAGTATCAATCACTCACCATCTCTGTATTGAAAAGTTCAAATTTTGTTTACATAAAAAAACTATGTAGAGTATCTACCTCAAATAATGGGGTAAACATCCTTGTTACTGGCTGTGTGACAGAAAAAAAGTTTAAATCCATTCCGCGTCGCAGTTGTTCTGTCTCGTTCTTTCTCAATTCTCATATTACTTGTGGTCTCTATTAAAGGTTTGTGGTGATGGCTAGATTTTCTCATGTTGCTGTCATATTTTTTTGTCTGTCCAAGACGATGACATAAAATAAATTACCACTTAAGTGATTTATGTTAGCATTTGTAACCGTTAACTTAAGTGTAATTTTAACAACAAATTTTAATTTGTACCTATTGAAAGCGTGATCCAAACATGCAAGCGAAGACGTTGACAGTGGAGTAAGACACTTGTCCTATTATAATATAAATTATTAACGGCATAATTTCAATAAATTACAAACGCTTAGTTCTAAATAGATGCCTGATTTGTGGACAGATCATTAAGGTTATCTCGTAAATTCGTTAATCCTACAAAATATTTTTTTATTGATCTGCATAACCCGCCAAGCACGTGTATCGCATGTAAATGGATGGAACATTATTAGACATTTGCAACAGCTGGTACTACGGGTACAAGCTCCTAAATAAAAAGCTACTTTTTTAAAATACACTTGGCTTAAGTTATTACATGAATAGATGATGATTGATTTAGATGATTGATTTACGTGATTGCCATGCCACAGGTCGTTCTCGTTATTTGTCTCTCGTGGTGTAAATATCTAAACATATTTATAAGTATAATTATTTAAAGTATTATACATTTACCATACAAATACAGAATATAAAAGTTTTCTTAGTTTGACCGTGTTGTCCGTGTTTAAACTTTTTGAATACACAATAACTTAGAATATATATATTCTAAGACAATATATAGGCCTAGTTAGGTACCTAACTAAATTTATGACTTCGACATGATATATTTTCTGTAATTTATTGTTTTTAGGTAGGTACTTTTTTAATTATCTTTAATTTTGTTTAATAATTCATTCTAATATGTATCTATTTCTCATTTGGCATTTTTTTTGTTAAAATACTTATTATATTTAATAAAGCGGAAAAGTTTTTTGTTTCCCCTTTAAGGGCTTATCTCTGGATCTAAGTACCAGTCGGAATTGAAAAGTTCTTTCACTAATAAGAAGCTACATTATTCTCGATTATTATATATAGGCTACTTTTTTATTCCGGGAACGCGGGTGAAACTGAGGGACAGCTAGTTATCAATATGCGAGCACTAGTTTACATAATGTAGGTCAGTTTAAATATTACCAAAGTAAAAAGCATATTTCATATTACGTGATTGATTTGATATATCTATAAAATAATAAATTTATTTACTTTTGTTTGAAAACGTCATTTGCATTGAATATTGTAGACGGATGTATGGAACTAGTTGATTGATAGACAGAACGTGGGCTTTTTTAAAGAGAAAAGCATCTCAACTTTATCAAAGCACGTTTAGGAAATACAATGTATTTTTGTTAACAGTGTTAGTTGTGGATGGGTTCTTGATAGAATTGAATAAAATTGTATTTAGATATATAAACCTAACGTTACTGACTAAAACTATAGATGATATATGTATCTAGGTGACAGGGCGTTTTATAAATAAGCTTTACAAATATATTATTAAGATATTATTAAGAACTTTAGGAGATGCAATTTTGAAGCATATTTAATTTTGTTACAAACGATAACGACGAATCAATTTCGTATTCGAAATGAATAAACCAATATTACCTCATACGTTTATACCGACGGTTTCAGCCGCGTTCACGACGGACTTATTATTTTCCCGGGATAAGTAGTAGGCACCCTATGTGTTAATCCAAAACATACCTATTTTATCTGTGTGCCAAATTTCATTTAAATCCGTTCAGCGGTTGATGCTTGATGGCGCCACAAACATCCAACATTTTCGCATCACAATAGGTATCTCACAAATATTATGAATGGGATACGCGGATGAAACTGCGGGGCGCAATCTAGTTTATAATATAATATGAGTGAGATGAGATTAACCAAATCCATACTGTAATCCTGCTCAGTCGCATTCTTTATCAGTACTGAACCGTAATCATTTTAATATTTTACCATAGGATGCACTTTTATCGAGCGCTATTTACGCTTATCTTTATCATTTTGCTCTATCAACTCAATACGATATTTTTAATTTATATGAATATGGTACATACCTACAATTTTATATTTAAAATCCTTTTCATCCACTAACGAAGACATTTTTCCAACTACGATACGATATTCAAATAACCTTTGCTTGATTTGACTTTGTAATTCTAAAAATTACTAACATTAAAATATTTAGAAATTGTGGAAATGTAAAAGCGAATATAATGTATGCTGAAAGTATTGCTGTTATAGTAAAAAATAAAATAACATATCTTCTTTCAAATGAAAATGTTTCCTTGAAGAGCTAACATGAAGGCTACCTTTCAAAAGCACTGATCCCACTTGATAGAGTGATATCAAATACAATATGTGGTGCGCTAGACTACACTAGCTCTATCAAAAGGTACTCAGTTGTCTAGTTACAAGTGGCTGGTAACATAATGTTCAAATAATATTATCAAGATACTTACATATTGTTGCATGTCTATAATCAAAGTTGCAACTGATAACAGACGTTGTGTCAATAGAGGTGATAGTGATAACATTTGCATGTTTATATTTAATTAATTGCAATATTATTATTGTGACGGCGAATATATAGTACATTTGAGATGTTCAAGGATGTTAAACCTATTCTATAGGATATAGGTATATATTTAGGGATAGTTAGACTATATTAGTAACTAGCTGATCACCGCGGACCACACGCGCGGATCTCTAATTCTTTTTTCAGAATAAAAGTAACCAAAGTTACTCCTTATAACATCACTATCTGCCAGTGTAAGTCCTGTCAAAATTTTTCAAGCCATTTCGGAGAATACCCGGAAACAGACCAAAAAATAAAATGATTGGGTTTTTGGTATTAAGTACCGTATAATTTCATATGAATTTAGTTAAAAGCTGTTATTTTGACATTACAAACAGACACATCAATTTTATTTATTTTTATAGATAAAAAAACGTTATAAAAATAAACTGTGCAATAAAGTAAGTAAAGACTTAGGTAGCGATATCAATAATATTTTAGTCTAAATTAGTACTCTGAGAATTTATATTTACCTAAATCTAAATATAAAATATGTATGCTAGGCAAGTAAATCATGTATTACATGCCTAGCATATTTTTTTTTTTATTGGAATGTAGATGGTTTATATTTTATCTGAGATCTAAAAATATTTTTGAAATTAGTGGCCAACTGTATGAGGTTTTACCCTATTCTTTGTCAATAGGTTTCACTGCCAGGTTTTTCCGCTAGGTTCGCCACCACCGTGGTACCGCTTCTATGGATCGCGGTTTAAAAAAACAATAAAAACCATTGATATTATAGTTATCGCGTCTCTCGCGAGAACCCCCATTGGTTTTCGCGAGGGCCGCGTTAAGAGATGAAATATCGTAGAAATTATTTAAAAAAATACGAATAAGTTCAATATTAATGCAAGGTAAATTCAGGCGAAAACCCTTTTTTGCAAAACACACAAAATATTTTTGAAAAAACAACTTGTTTGATACTTACGAATTGCTAAAAATTTTTTTTTAAATATAACACTTTATTTCATAGGTAATCAGGTAAATAACACAGACTTTTATTTATGCCCATGGCTGTGCCCATTTTCAGATACTTATTCTTTTTTCTAAAGGCTTTTATTATATCTGGCCTTTAAAAAAAGAGTTGGGCTTGTGCTTTCGTAAATCTGATACGATAGCATAATCCTAGAGGCGAAATTGATTTTGTTTGTTTGTTTCTTACCTCTTGACGCCTTAACGGATAACCAATCGAGATGAAATTTGGCACGCGGGTAGATTATAACCTGGATTAACATATAGGATACTTTTTATCCCGGAAAAACAAAGGGACGTAAAGACAAAAAAAGACATTCTTTCAGGGCCAGCCATCGGCCCGAATCAAAATGGTATAAAGAAAAAACTATTGGTACCGCCCATCAAAATAATCTAGTGCCTCTATAATGGCGCATTATACTGCCGTCTCTTTCCCTCCTTAAGTACTTCTAGGGGTGACCGGGGAAGCTTCGCTATTGGTCGACAAGAGGGTGGATAGAGGGGGTGCAATAAAAACTTAAGCCTACAGGGCGGAGCAAATATATAATGTACTTCTTTATGTGTATATGGAATAAGGGTGGAGGTCCTACGGGTCTTTTAAAGAGACTTAAGCACCCCTCTTTTGTTTAAATCTTTGCCGCCATCCATGATTTTTGTTAAATATTTTTTTAATACTAAGTCGGTTGTTTACCGACCGTTTGCGTATGGCGGTGTAGTGATAGATACCCCACTTGGTCTAGCTAGATTCTAGACCACAGGTTCCCAAACTATTTGCACTACAACCACTTTCATAATTGTCTGGTTTCGCTGGACCCTTTGCTGCTACATTTCTACCATATTCCTGAAACTCGTAAAAAAATGTGAATATTTGATATAACGTAGACCCCCGCCGAGTCTCCCGTGGACCCCTGTACCACTTTGGGAATCACTCCGCTAGACAAAATTCAAAAGCTACATTTAAATGAATGCTACATTAAAGATTTATTTTGGGTTGTGGCTGCAGCAGTCACGTTATCCTTAGCTTATGTAATTTTCCATACAAAATATTATAAATTCTTTCCGCTGACCGTCACGCAACTAAAAGTGGCTCCTTGTATAGACGTATGGTGTTGCAAGCTAAGTCTATCTCTATTTATTCCGATTTCTGTGGTCAATCTATAAGCTTTTACCATCAGGCGGGCATTACTACCTTTGTAGTAAGTACCTACTATTATATTTATTAAAAAAAACTATTTCTAGTTGCGTTTGGTACGAAATCGAATTAATAAAAGACGCACAGTCAGCTTATAACTTGGTTTTCAGCACGTGTAATAACATTGTTTTCTTCTTACCTCAAACCTTTATCAAGAACTTCAACTCTCAAGTGAATTTGTATCAAAACAGCCATTGATTGTTTTAAAAGTTTTTGAAGGAATTGCAGCTGTATTTCGTTGTAATAAGAACTTGAGTATTTTGACGAAGGAATAAGATAAGTTAGGGATTTGAAAGGAAATCCAGCAGAAAACAAGGTTGCTTCCGTCAATATGAGTGGGCTAGAGGGATGCATGCATTGTTGTTAGGGGTGTAGGTCAGCTTGTAGGGCTGACACATATCGAAAAATTTTAAACTAGGAGAGCCAACGGTTTTTAAGATTTTACATCTAACATTGTGATTAAAACACTGCATTGTCATATCATTAGAATTTGTATTCTGTAATACAAATCCCTTCTGTAATAAGTGTTTGATATCTACTGTAATTTTTCCTAAAAATAATAACACAAAAAATGTATTTGTGACGGGAAGCAACCCTGACGTGAAACGTTTGATGTTTTACGACTTCGCCGCTCGTCATTAAACTTCCCTATTTCAGATGGGTCATGTAGGGTTGTCGCTCTTCTGATAATTTATAAATTGCAATATTTTTTATTTGTTTTAATTTTAACCAGTTTAGTGAACTCGAGAGTAAAGAAGAAGTCCTGATTTTATGAGCCATACATTATGGAAAAACATAGTTGGTATCATGCAACCATTAACTTTGAGGTTTAGATCATTATTCCAAATAAAAGGTACTGCAATTAAATAAATCTATGGTATTTTCCCGTACTCTACCCATTATAATACATCCGCTCTACTAAATCAGATATTTGTGCACAATTATAAACAAGTAAAATCTGTCAGTTATTAAGATGTTTAAAATGAAAAGTGTCAACCCTACCTAGCAAGGGTTAACATTTTACGTGCACCCGTATTTCGGGCAGTAGCTCGCGCGGGCAAGGTCGGTGCAATAGCTTAGTTCTGCAGTCTGCAAGCGTAGACGGGCGACTGAAACATTTTCAAGAATATATATACGTATTCTAGCCCCATTGCTTTGATATGCCTGTTAAAAATGTTGGAAAAACTTTTGCTGTTTTATTATTTAGTTAAAAATGGATTATAACTTAAAAAAATATCAGGAATTGTGTACGTTAGAAACTCTCTTTCTTTAGAGTTATTTAATGAAATTTTCCGAACCGAAGTGAAATTATTCATAAATGCTTGCGAAGTTCTATTTAAAAATATATTCCAAGAGAGATGATGGCATTGCTGTTCTTTCTATGGATTATTGTGATCACAACAACATTTAACATAAACATATGTCTATATAGTTTCACCGTCGCCGATGTCTGAAAATTTACCCCGCTTTAATATGAATATGTCATACTTGCCTTAAAGATGCCGGCTCAAAATTTGGCCTTAGCACCCTTACGCGGACAAATCGGCGAGCAAGCTTTCCACCGGGGTTATGATTAGGCATACTACGCCTGAGGGTGCCCCAGTTGGGGCCGAGTTTTGCAATAGTAGAGACACCACCTCCGACTCTATCTACGTCTATAAATAATTGCTTCAGTTTGTGATACGGTCGTCAATTATACGTAAATATGACATGAATCTACTAATTATGCAAACAGAAGAGGTATTTAATCTTTTCTTCGTAAGTTTCCTGTTACGTTTGTTTGCCTCAGTGACATTGAAAATGGTGTTATTTGTATTTTTCCTACGATGACGATCTCAAAAACTAATACAGCCAGTTCGAAAACAAAACATTTTACGAATTGTGTAAAGAAACGGTATGCGACAAAAAAAAATAAGATGAAATCGGTAAACTAGCATCCTGCCCGCCTGATGGTAAGCGATTACCATAGCCATATGGCCGCTTGCAACACACGAGGCATCACTCACGCGCAGGAACACAACAAGTTATTTGGCTGCGGTATTCTATAAGGTACTTCCTCAGTCGAGCTGCTCTTTGAGCGAATAAACGTTAAACAGAAAATTTTCGGATGCTAAAAAAAATACTTTTTCCAGTAATTTTGTTTATATTTCACCTTAAACATGATTAAGGAAAGGAGGAACTACGCTCATAGTTTTTCAAAGTACTTGGAACAGATTGACTATCTTGAAAAATTTGCATAATCACAGGCAAACTTTTGAAAATTACGAATTTACTGAACCCGAAACTGACATGTACCACAATGACTTACCTAGTTTATGTCTAAAGAATTTCAGCATAATAGTCTTATATTTTAAATTGTTCTTGGATATTTTGAATTGATTCTCTAACCAACGAAATCAGCAAATTCCTAAAATAACCTTGCCCGCCCGCCCTCTGATTAGTGATTGTATAACATTCACAACCCTGTTTTTTTAATTATGATATTGTATGAAATTACATCGTTATACTGCAGCGGATGGTCCGGAATTGTTAAAACTTTTATATATCGTTAACTCTCGACAGGTTTACAAACGTCCGGGATCCGTAGCGTCCCTCGTAAAATTTTCACGAAACACCTTGCGCTTTTACATTCCTACGTGAAGTATAAGTAGGTATAACGTAAATAAATGCAAGCCTTTGTTTGGATTTACTATTGTTTTTCAAGTATTGTCTATGTTATCATTATATGCCAAACGAGTTCCATTCAATGCTCATATTTTCGGGATTCCGCCGAGACACTTGAGCTAAATTAGCCAATGGCCTTTGCCTAGTTTATCCAAAATCTCAAAAGGTTGCCAGTTCTGCAACAAACATTATCTACATCTCGCCACTTTGTTCGCAGAATACCAGCATTCACATCAATAAAACTTAATATTTATACGCCATTGGGATGCATCCATATGTGCCTAATAAAATGGAAGATCGCCCACAGCACTCTCACCATGTTACCTTTACCTACCATGAGCAAACAGAATAAAAAGTTGTTTCCATTTCGCGTCCAGGAGTTACAAATCAAACGAAAATATATTGGTTATAAAAGTGCAACAAGTATGCGAAAGGCGTACAGGCTATGTGTGTGTATCTCCACTTGGTTTTATAGGCTATAAACGCGGTTTACGACTGTCAGGATAATACCCATCCGGCTAAAAGGGTTTCGGCCACTCGGCGAACCTTATAGGTATACCATAGTCCGGTAATTAAAAGTCTGCGAACTACAAATATAACCTTTACTCGAATGAGTTCCTCGGAATTTTTCAAACAGAATGTATAAAACCTTTAAAAAATCGTTGCTTTTGCTCACGGCTTGTATCTCCTTGTCAAATCGTTCGTTTCATTCGCTCGATTCAAGACGGCGGACATTATTATCTTTGAAATAAACAGTTAATCTCTTGCCAAAACTTTTGTGTCATGCACGTCTGAATAATTGGTAGGTGTAGGTACTTATAATATCAATCAGTTTAGCAGGGATTTAACATCTCAATTATTTCTCAATTTCTTATTAACTCGATGAAACTTCATAATCAGTTTTTGTTACTATACTGCGTCTGCTTGCATAAAATTGTCGTACCCCTTTAAATCTTTCTTCGATTGCTTTGATCTCTAATATTGAATATCTAAAGCCATGATCTATGTCATCATCAGCCTATAATGTCCCACTGCTGAGCACAGGCCTCCTTTCACAAATGAAGGTGAAAGGGAATGGGCAATACTCCACCACGCGTGCCCACTGCGGATCGGTGGAGGCAGGCTAGTGGTCAACCTACTGTTGCAGTTTTTCAAGCCGCCTAGGAGGCATCCAACTAGCTTAACGACTATCACAATTAAGTGATAACCGAGACCAAGGGCTTTACGTGCCTTCCGAAGCACGGAAACGCTCGATTTGAAATACCACTAGGCGGTCACCCATCCAGGTACCGACCACGACGGTGGTAGCTTAACTATGCCGATTGATTAAGAACGGCTAATCATGCTACACCACGAGCGCTTCTATTCTATTCTATGTATTCTTCTGATACTACGATCAAGTTTTAGAGTTTTATGTTAACTTCGCGTAAGTACAAGTCATTAGAATTCCAAAGATAAGTAGGTACTTAAATGTTTTATTTATTATTACAAAATCCAATTAGATAGATCCAGTTATCCACGGCATTAAACAATATTGAACACGTTTTTAGAGTACTATATTACGGTTGCGATCTAGCAGATATCTGTCCTAATCCTACATAAAATATTTACTTATTGTTGGTTCGAACGAAGATACATTATTCACTATAAGGTTTCATACTCCCAACGCAGTATCTTCTAATCAGAAGACGAGAACTGATGAAATAAAGGAATTTGAAATCCAATGTTCCAACTGAGCTAAACGTTTTTAAAATGAAACCATCGATCGCAAGCAAGATGATCGTCAAGACTACTTCGACTAAGACATATTTGTGGTGTTTTATTTATATTTTCCACCACAACAATAGTAATTATGATTATCACACCACAGGTATATAATATTTCTACATTAATATTAACCTTGGATCAATGATCAAGAGTTATTTAATGTTTGCGGAAACCTATATGGTTAAGGGTACACTAAATTTGTATTTGTCGCACGAACAATTTTCGCAACACCTTTTTTATGGTGCCGTACCCAAAGGGTGTCAAACGGGACCCTATTCATAAGACTCCGCTGTCCATCCGTCCGTCCGTCTGTCTGTCAGTGAGCTGTATCGCATGAACCGTAATAGGTAGACACTCGAAATTTTACACAGAATGTGTATTTCTATTGCCGCTATAACAACAAATAATAAAAATTAAAGGGGGATTTCTATAAGAAACGTTTTCTTTGGTGTTTTTTTTGTTGCGCCTACTATATTCATTGCAAACTCAATTTGAGTAAGGTAACATTATTATTATTATTGTACGGAACCCTCCGTGTGCGAGTCGGACTCTTAATTGGCCGGTTTTCAATACATGTAGAGTTTTTGTTTTACACATACGATGTAGATAAGTAAGAAACGGCAGTGATATATTAATGAGTTGGTTTAGAGTTCTAAAATAAACTTTGTCAACTTCTCAGAACCTACTGGAGTAAACAGATACTAGTTAAAAGTTTTCATTTTAATACCGCCACAGTATTTCTGTGAGTTGTAACGTGTATTAAATTCATCGCCGGCATTCGCCAGGGCTGTAAACGTCACCGAACAAGTCCACGGGGCGAAGTCAGATCGCAAGTTAAGTTTAAGTTAACCCACCCTCATGAACCGCCTTATGTTCCATGTGGAAACCTGCCGTTTCCTACCAGTGGTGTTGCCCCCAGACGATCGTAAACGCCGCCCTTTGCGTAAGCTAGTGGCGTGACAGTATCGATTGTTTTCAGTATCGATAGATGAACCTTTTTTTTTTACTTCATTTGATTTTATCGTAATTTCTTACGTGTCCCGTAAATAGACACTAAGTTTTCCTATGTTTCTTTTGTAGATTCCTATACCTATTAAATAAAATAAATAAAAATAAAACCTATTACAAGGATGAACACTTGAATAGTCGATAATTGCTATTTTACTGCTAGCGATTGCAGTAAAATGATTCTCACAATTTTTTCTGCAGCTTGCAATGAGCAAACTACGGATGTATGTTCATGGATACAGCAATTATGTATGTTTTTCATAATGAAAAGTAATGATTCAAATTTAATGCAGTCATTATAGTATCTTAGGAAATCCTTATCACATTATTACTACTAGTACTTCATAATATGAAGTCTTAGCCTAGCAGTCGGCAATATGATGCATAAAATCGTCATACACGAAAAATACGTGATAAACTTATAATAAACAAGTAAAGACAAACATAAAGTGACTAAAGTTTTATGACCTCCCAGGATCTCATTGGATAGACGTCAGTTGGAAGCCTAGACGTCGTAAATAAGCATGAAATATGATAATTGCGAAATTCTTCAATATATTACGATTTAAACATTGATGATTCGCCTGACGTTTTGTAGGGCCATAACTCGGGGTGTTCTTGGAAAATAGGCCGTCCCTTTCGCACGTTGCGCCCGCGCATCCCATGTGTGCCTGCACAAAGCCCTTTGAAATACACGTAATATTATTTCATGTTTGCTTTTTAACTAGGTACTACATCTTATGTCGATCTTTAATTATTTGAAGGTGATGTGGTTCTGTCGTGTTGAGGGTGTAAAATTATTTGTAATTTATTTTATTTTAGAATCCATATTTTCTCTGGTTATTCAGTCATTAAGAAGTCATGTTTTAAGCTTTGACAATATATTCATTACAAGCTGTGCCTCGCGAATTTATCTGCGTGGAAATGCGATAAATCTCGTAACCTTTCCCAATACACAGGCTATTTAACACAAAAAGAGTTTTTTAAATCAGACAGTTATTACCAGAGATAAGCCTGTACAAACATACAAACTCAAGCCTTATAATATCAGTATGGATAAGCTTCTCACATTGGGAAAGGCAGTTAACCCTCATCACCTAATAAGCAAATTACTGTATTACGCAATCTCAATGAATTTCTAATTCATTTCAGACAGCCGCATGAAAAGTAAGCACGGCAATAGTTCCGATAAGGGATACTAATTAATTTTTTAATAGCCATGTTCGCAATTAGCACAGGACACGGTAATTGATGTACGACCACGGTTCAATATCGGAGCAAGTTATGTGTGACCGTACAAATGATTCCAGATTGATTAAAAAATATGTTACCAATTTTGTTCGCTCTGTTTTTTTGGACCTAATTAAAGAGTCGAATGCATCGTAGTAAGAGGTTAACTTAATTAGGTTTAAGACGGTGAAATCTCAGTGGTTGAATGCCCCGACGAAGGTCGAGGATTCCAATCTTACAATGAGCTGGAGCTTTTAGTGAAGGAAAAAGAGGAAGAGTGACATAGCACGTTGTAGTGTAATTTTGATGTACCTGTTTGCCTGTCTCAAGTAGACCTATCGGAATGTTACGATTGTACTTGAGAGACCGATCCTTCTAGGTTTTTTTTTCGCTTACAACCTTCACCATGATAAGATTGTGGTCAAGTCACAGGCATTTATCAGATGTTTTAATAGTACTTTTCCATGCATCGATGCAACGATGACGAACGAATTTTGCCCTAAGATGCAGTAGGCATTTTTAAAAACGTTTAGATTTTTGTGCATTCCTAAGTTTGTTGATATTAGTTGATAGATTTTTTGCTGCCGGTACACGCAATTAGTGTCAGTGAGATCAGAATGTCAAATGATTTATGAATCTAAGCTTGTTTTTAAAAAAAAAAAGTTATTGCGGAGTTTATCGCTGGTTCTTCTCAGCAAATGCAACCACCCGAACCGGTATTAGAGTCAAACTATTCATAAGGTCCTGCAAAGGGCTATTTAAATAAAGATTAAAGATTAATTTTAGTTCTTTGGAGATGCTGTAACGAAGCTATCCCATCATCATCCTTTCTCAATCCACTGCTGGACATAGACCTTTCCCAGAGCGTGCCATTCCTTCCGATTCCTTGCCACCCGCATCTAGTCCAGTCCGGCCACCATGGATTAAGGTAGTCATCTGATTGAGAACAATTTCCAACATAGTTTTATCATAACGCCTGTTTGTACTTGATTTAGATGAAACTTATACTAATTTACCTATTACCCGTAGATGTATCATACCTTCAAATAACATAATATATTATTGGGTTATTGGTAAAACACTAACAACCTTGCAGGACTGTATTAAGTACGAAGAAATTGTATATATTTTGTGTATTTAATTTTACACGGTGTTTTTATCAGTATCCTAATAAAATAAGTGTAGCTAGAATGGTTAGGTAACCCTGACGCTCGACAGGTCATGTAGGTAAATTCTAAATAAAAAAAATTGCGCTATTGTGCGTGGCATTAAGGTGTAATTTTGAACGAACGTAGTGCCCTGCAAATATTATGGACTATTTCCCTCAAGATCAAAATACTGCAACTTCTGTACGTCAGTAAAGAATTTGCACTATTATCTATTCTGTAAATCAGTCTTTTGCTACGTGTCGAGTTTGTAACATTTAGAGCGCTGAATTTAAATAATATCCTGCGACTGTGTTAGTGTTTTACCAATAACCGTGTAAATGATACTTTATATCCATAAGATCCCTCGGAAACGGCGTGGTTTGACCTAGTACCTATTATAAGAAAGTAAATAAATTACTATTAAGTAATTATACCGTTTTAGTATTTACTTACGTATTACGATTCGTAAGAGTATTAACAAATGTGCATATTCTTGACCTAGACACAGAAAAACTGTATGTAAGCTAAATGATAATTTAATATCTTATCAATAGCGGGGTATCGCTGGGAGCACGCGGTGTCTTAAAATTAAGTACAATGAGATAACATCATTAATAATTAATTCACTTTGTATAAATTTATACTGGTTCGCGTTATCGTCTTTTTTTCTTCAGGTAGGTAAGTTTTTCTGCTTTTCACCAAATAAAAAATCTATTCCGTTGATTATGATCTACATTACAATATTTTTTATCATTTTAAAGTGCAGACGAATATTTGTGGCAAGTATTCTTTTTAGCTCTACCCTCTTTTAATTTTTCTAATATAATTAAAAAAATATAAAAATAATTACTATAAATACATGCCATTACAGAGGGAAACAACTTAATGTTGTCGATATTCTCAATGTGAATAATGTCACAACACTATGACGGATAAACATAAAATAGGGCTTGTTATGAATGACTATTATTTAACTCTGTTTTTTTCAATATTACTTATTTAAAAATAAAATTTGAGATTATGAAGAGTTCCCTCATTGTCATGGGTCGATTTTACCTCAAGGATTGTCTTTTCCATGCTTTCATAATCATGGTCGCTCCAAACAGCTCTACTGTCCTCTAGTAGAAAATTGACCCCCAAACACCAATGCGTCAGCTGTATGTACGTGAGAACCAATGCGGGCTAACGCGCTTGAATTTGCCGCGAGTAGCGCTAGTGTAGCGTGAGGTCTCTAGAAACGTCAAACGTTTACTGTGTGCGAGGTTTTCATCGCGGATTTTTACGATACCTACAGGGTGGAAATTTTAGACGGGTCAGTAAGGGTAGCTAGCTTCGGTCCTGTTTCCAATAATGATCAAAAGGCTCCATGAAACCAAGTTAGGTTAGGGTACTAGAAATGTCACAAATGAAAAAAAACTTTTCCTGAACATTTTGGCCCCGTAGAGCCTTTTGATCCTTGTCGAAGACAGGATCGATTTAGATCCTGTTTATATATTTATATGTTTATTAATTCTTTAGAATAGGTAATTTGTCTTTAAAATAATTGCCAGTATTCGTGCACGCAAAATCATATGTTTACAATTACATTGTAAATTGGGTTATCTCCTATAAACAATATATGATTTTTGTCAACTGCAATTAAGACTATATTTCGTAAATGATAGAGTTCCAGTAACGGTAAACTATTTGAGTTTTGATAGTTAAATTATGCATTACAAAAAGATAAGTTATCGGCGTACGAATACCTTTGATTAATAATACGTCCAGATTGACAGTCGAAGCTGTTCACGCATCGAAAATAGCCCCCAATTATTGGGGGCTTAATCTGTTCCGCGCCGTCCAGTGTAAGTCACAGAGGCACAGAATAAATAATAGTACTAACGTAACAGAGGTGTAAGTAGAGTTGTCACTGTGTACGTGGTGTCACTCGGCACAATTGGATTGTTCTGAGTTTTACTCAAATTTAAACTTGACTAAAATTTAGTCTTTGTGTAGCGTACAATAAAATTTGAATAACTGACTGACGTCTAAAATTCACACATACCTGGATAATGAATTTTCACGAACAATTATGCTAGTAGCTCTGCATAATCCAATACCTCACACCTGGTTACTAAGCCGTACTTATAATATGTACATTAGCTATTTTAATGGGATATCTGACAGGTTAAAAAAACACATTGGTGCCGATGTATTTCTTGTGATGCAATTTATTTTACGCACAAAATAAAATAAGTTCCCTTCTTTAATGCCGAAATACTGGGGCAGAGAGTCGCCTCTAGGCGTGAAACACAATCGCGGAATGTCCATAGCGTGCAGTAAACATAATAGCATTCATTTCAATTCAACACAATTACCAAAATATTTTGGCACGACATCATTTTGTAATAGCAGTTTCTACTTAAGTTTTATTCCTTTAAACTGAACAATACAAAAAAAATACCCTTACGAAAGCATTGTGTTGAAATGTAATTTTTCCTTTTGTTTTAAAATATTTTATCCCATGTTTTATGAATGGTTTTCTTAGTAAAGCATGTGGATTTCTCTGCAAGTAAACTTACCATAGAGTAAGAATATTAGAGACAGCGTTAACAACATCACCTTGTGCGAAGCGTGACCAGTTTGCATATATGTAGATACATTCATAGGTATATCGTACACTAAATGATTTTCTATCTGTTTTTTTTAATATGATTTCGGAGACCTCCGGAGACCTGCGGGCGGGGAGCTTTTTCCGCCAACGCGTCAGCTTGGCTATCCAAAGAGGAAACGCTGCCAGCCTTCTGGGAACCCTGCCGTTAATCGGAAGCAGCGGCAGGCTTGAGGAAATTTTCTATACAGGGTGTTGTTTTGGTCGGCGACAAGCGACCCAGGAGCTGTAGTACAAAATATATATTCCCCAAAAATGGACTTAATTCCATTAAATACTGTAAATATGTTGAGAAATACCTTATTCGATTTGAAATAAAATTACTGCAAAGTATGGTTACCCACGTGCACAGACTAGAGCTAGGCGCAAGCCGCCAGTTTGATTATTATGTCTACACTTTAGCTTATTACATGATTTTAATTTTTTTTACAAAATACAATCTAAAAAGAATGTAAAAAAAATACTTTTTTTTAATAATAAAATAAAAAATTTTTTTTTTAGCACCAGTATCATTTGTTTTATCGACCCTGAGTCGCTCGTCGCTGACCAAAACAACGACCTGTATATAGATTGTATTTTGTACATATTTGTTGTAAATAAAGATATGATTTCAGTGTCATTTGTTCTTGGTCAAAGTATCGATTTAAACAAGAAATTGGCATTCATTATATGTATTTAGTCGTTCAAACTATGAACGCGCAGTTCGTTTCAATGCAGCGTTGCATATGCCCGTACTCACGGCACAGTCGCTCTATTAATATTCTATCTCTACGACTTGCCCATGTAAAATGCAGTAGTTATAGTTTTTATATGCGTTCCGCTGATAAATTTCAATGTGCTTTATTACTTGCTTCCAATGAAATTTTAGTACATTATGATACATGTGTGCAAAGTTGGTTATTAACACTCGAGGCGGTATTAAGCGAGTGAGAGAGTGTAATAATCAATGCACACGCGTGTCATACGACGTTTTTCAACACACTTGCAAGGAAAAAAATAGACTTGTATTTTTTTAAAGTCTACCACACGATGAGAACGTTAACAAATACCACGGAATAGATAAACCTTATTTATCTGTTCTGTGACAAATACGGCGCGCAAGTTTTTTTTTTTGAGTGTTAGCTGTCATACTATTTTACCCGTTTAAATTAAGAATGCTCGGTCTACACACATATCACTTGCAGAGAGGTACAAACTCATCATAATCGGGATTATATCTATCATAAAATTGTGCGGTAATGTAAAGTAAAAATCACTAGTGCGTAATAAGCCGCATTAAGATACTAAAAATGGTGTAATAAATGTAATTTTACGAGCGAGTGTTTTGAAATATATCTGCATGCTTCCAATAATCTAAATAACATGTTAACTGTAAGGTAACTGACGGTAGTTTCCAAATCATATTTTATGCAGACACGACTCATTATAATTGGTCTGAAAGAAGTCATTTAGTCAACAGTCAAAACATTATTTTCAACGATTTCATTCAGGTGGAGGTAATAAGGCATCATAAATATAAATATTATTGTCCGCATACTATCTACCGACTGTTTTACAATGCAAGAGCGTACATCGAATTTTGATGGAATTGGACAAACTCAATTTCCTTCCAAATAGGTTACTAGCGACATTGGGTCAGTGCCGTGAGCGATAATTGTGATGGGACTGTCCACGCAAATCCCATAGCTGGCGACATGCCGGGTAAACTAATATGGATTTTAAGATTTACGCGTTATGAATCACTTTTAATATATAACTCTTAGTATAATATGATTGACACCTTCTAACTTTTGAGCTATATCTTCTTATCCAGTGATATTTGGGTCTTTTTAGTCATTTGGCCCGCCTATCATAACGCCTATTCTATTTCAGTTTCAAATGTTGCATTAGTCATTATGGCCCGTTGTCAAAACAACAAAAAACTATCCTATTTTTGATAAAGATGAGTGGAAAAGTGTTATGATAGAAATAATAAATAATTATTTCACATAAAAAATAAAAATAAAATATATTTTCGGTAGAATGTAATGATTTGTTAAAACGAACGTAATCTATTTTGCATACGTCCTGAAAAACACGTTCTTAAACTCGCCTAAAAGAAAGTATCTACCTTCATTCTTGAATTTTCGCCTCCAAGTGTAGTGCAAGTTTTCCGCAAGTTTTTCTACAGGAAAAACGTTCAACAAGATTTTATCCTTTGCATGAATGGCGTGCTTTCCGTTTCTCATAAATACTAAACATACAAAGAAAATTGTAGGCAACATTTTCTTAGAGTTTTTGGGTTTTTTAGTAAACAAATCCCTTTCTAAGATTTTTAGGAATTTTAGGGTTTGTCAGTAATCAAATCACGTCATCATTACCATCATATCAGCTTAAGGATGAATGGAATGAAAAGAGGAGAATTTCTTGAAGAAGAGCACCACCATGCTTCCTCTCCAAACTTCTGGCGTTGTATACCTTCGTGTATGACGGAATTAAAAAGCTTCTGAAGGACTGGGTTTTTTAGTAATCCCTTTCCAAGATTTTTAGGAATTTTAGGTTTTGTCGTAATCAAATTACTGCATCATTACCATCATATCAGCCTAAGGATGAATGGAATGAAAAGAGGAGAATTTCTTGAAGAAGAGCACCACCATGCTTCCTCTCCATACTTCTGACGTTGTACCTTCGTGTAGGACGGAAAAAGCTTCTGAACATAGGGAAATTCTACATATTCGTCGCTTTTCTGATTTAATTTATAAATAGACGATGTGCCTTAAAATCTTTATTTACTATGCCATCATACATTAAGTTCATCATACGATAAGCTCAATAAACTTGAATTCTTGGATTTTAACATATTTTAATATTTAATAAACGTAAAATTGCGTATAAACTTTTTGCAGTCTTACCAAGTAACTATAAAAAACAAATTATAGATTCTCATTTTTACACTCTCATTTTTTTAATATTCCATTATGTAGTTCCCTCCATGTCAATTATGGTGGAGTCGATTGGACCCAGCTGAAAGTGGACCGCACAACCTTAATTTTTTTAATGGTTATTTTATAAGATAATTTAATGCAATTCATTAATTAATAAAGTTAATTAGATGATAAACAAAGTAATAACTGATTATTATCAATGTAAGTTAAGAAATTAATTTACGAATTTTTATTGGTTTGCGTCAGGAAACTCGCAAACATAATCAGTGGGATCACTACACCCAGCGAGCGAAATAAGAGCTCGTTGATGACTACCACTGAAATGTGTACTTTTTGTGTAATATATAAAGTTCTATATTGTATCGAATGGTCTTCCTTTTTCTACGTGGAACACGTGAATACTAAATGATTTAAGAAACCTATCCGTCCGTCTCATCCGGTGACAATGAAACCAATAAATCTTCAGATATCCTTATTTCTTCAACAGTTCTCTGATGGCTATCTCTGATGGTAAAAAACACACTAATTATCAATAGTTAGTTAGCTATTTTTTGGGAATTATAAAAAACTTTCATAAAATTAACGTAATTTTAATGGTACCTACAATTCTGATGAACACAATAGTTTCAAAATGTACTAGACCGGGAGATACTGGCACAAATTTCCTGGTCATTTGTACCAGTATGGCGACCCTTCAGGGGTCTAATTACGTAATGACGAAAAGGAAAATGATGGTCATAGCGCTTGTACTGGCGCATGGCGGCCCAATTGCGTGGGCGGAAAGTGCCAGTGTCTCCCGGTCTATACTGTCATGTTTTAAATAATCATGTGGTAGAACGAACAAATATCACATGCTGTTGTAGAAACTATTTTCGCAGGATGAAATCTATCTCGTTCTTTGCGTGTGGAAAGCGTTTACGGATTTTTAGTATCCATCATTTCGCCTTTAATTGGTTAGTAATATTGTTAGTGTCGCGCATCTGCGGTAGGTCTTGAGTCATTTTAAACACCGTAAAGCTCATGTCGGCGGGTGCCGCGTAAACTTCATTAGAATTTTACGAGCCATAAATTCACTTAAATATATTATTTTTTTAATTTATCCTACGCTCATTTTATGCTCAAAGTAGATTTGACAGTTTGGTTAGTTAATTAAGTGTATAATTAAATGGTTGTATAAATCATTTCTTGTTTAACGATTTTCCCTGTTATGATTTTGTACATAAAAGTTAAATAGTTTTGCACGGAGCTGGAATTGAAATTACAAGGTTGATGCGACCAGGCAGGTGTGAGTCGGGGCCGCGCATGGAGACTATAATAATACCTACCTAGAACTAATCTATTTTGTAATTCTGTAATTGAACTTTACTGTGCCATGATATTAGTTAAAAGAGTACCACACAATTTATATTTTCTTTAATAGACTTGACTTTCTTTCAAATTCAGTTTACCAGTATCATATATATTTTAGCTACTATCTGTTGATGATATCATACCTTTCTGAACGTATCTTCCAAGCGAGGGAAGGAGAGGTACCTCTCAATTCAACAATATTGCAGCAGTGATACCGCAGGGTTCTTTCTCGCACCGGTCTTGTACACCTTGTACACTGCTGATCTCCCAGAAGCAGAACAGGTAAAAACTGCAATATTTTTTGATGACACCGCATTACTAGTCAGTACTACAGAGTGCCACAGACCCAACAGCGCAGCGGCGAAGCCCACTGGCTCCAGAAATGGCGCATTTATGCAAGTGCATCCAA
Organism: Polyploca ridens; assembly: GCA_951394255.1. Classification (NCBI taxonomy): domain Eukaryota; kingdom Metazoa; phylum Arthropoda; class Insecta; order Lepidoptera; family Drepanidae; genus Polyploca; species Polyploca ridens. Next base: position 10,100,234 of record OX596262.1, read on the forward strand.
ATCCATCCATGTCACTTTTACCTTGAGAAAAGGAAACTGCCCATCTGTGAGATTGGGAAATAATACTTTGGGGGAGCCCAAAGTGATTCTGTCAAATACCTTGGCTTGCGCCTGGATAGACGGCTCACTTGGAAGAAGCACATTAAAACAAAACGTGATGCGTTGAATCAGCGTTGAATCTGATGACTGGGCACTGGTGGTGCACTATTGGCTCGCAACTCCAAGCTTTCCTACCTTCTTATTTACAAAGTTATTCTCAAGTCTGCTTGGTGACTCGAGTATCTCTATCATGCAAAGATTGCAAAATGTTATAAGGACAATATCTAGTGTACCGTTTGTCACCAATGCAGAAAATACATGAGGCACTAAAAATCAAAACAGCCAAAGAGGGATAAAGTAATCTGCCCCCAACTACAGAGGTCGGCTCCAAAGCTACCCTGATGACCTGGCCAACGAGCTCACAGAAATGTACTCTAAACGCCTTAAGCGCCATGATATCCACGATTTGGAAGCACGATGGTAAAATGAAAAGTGCCTTCGCACTGGGACTCCCCTTTAAATGAGAGCAACCTCTTAACACAACTCTTGTCACTAAAAGTTTGACGCTTGTGTGTATTAACAATTTTTTTATGATAGAGTGGGAACAAAAATCGTTGAACAAGTAGAATAATTGCATATTTTTGAAATGGGTCAACTAACTCCTTATGATTTTACTATTATTTGTCATGTTCGTGGCTATAATAATACGTATTCTGTTGTGTATTTCAATTGGCTGCCGGTTACTGTTAAAAAGATAGACTACAGTTCTTGTAGGTAATTTATGATGTGCATAGTAAATTATCGCGGTCACGGTGGTATAGTATGGTAGTAGTTGTGGTATCACCCTCATAGAAAATATGTCGCTAAACACCGCTTGTAGAAAATGCAAACAATATATTGGCAATCCCCTTTGCATTGGTCCATAAAATAAGGTAAGCCTTCCATCAGATCTTGTCGTGTTTCTCATCCGACATAAAACACTCACAGTTAGGGGCTATTTTTTTCGACGGGTTAACCCAACACTAAATCTGGAATAATCTAGATATATTTTATGAATCAAAGCTGGTGTAATATATCTACCATATTTTTTTTAGGAAATGTAATCAATACGTAAATTAAATAATAACCCCTTAGTTGGCCTTCGGGAGCCTACCTTACCTACTATTTATGTGAAAAACACTGATTTTATTTTTGATCAAAGGCGGCAAAACGAGTTTTTTTTTTAAATACTTATAGCTAAACCCCACTAAACCATATAATTGACCACAGATAAATTTAGCCTCACAAACCGATCACAACTCATGGCACAGATTCACAATACATACTTACAGACTAATGTACTCCATCTAAATTGAAATACAGACATTCCGTTCTAAATTCAAATATAGGGACGGCGCGATACATACAATTGAATATTTATCTGTGGTAGTATTTAATAATGTAGTGATCAAATGAACGCGTAGCTTACACTCCCCAACCACGGGCCGCCTCAATACACCTGACTTGGTCTTTCTAAACAATCTTGTTTGTTTTGATTTAAGAACTCATAAAAAAATATTATAAACGTCATATATTATCAATATCATTATCATATTCTCAGCTTTCATATAACTTATAGGTAGTCGTCATCAATCCCAATCTTGCGTTTAATATTATTAATATAAGAAATTATAAAGAAAATAATTATATATTCTACACTGTCGATTTGATTCGTGAATGGTACAAGTTATCTGTGGTGCTCGGATTAATGCATTTTATTGTCGCCTCACGAACGACTTTTATTTCGCATTTGCATATTTTTATAGTTTTCTGGCGGTGAAATTAAAGTATTATAAAACCGACCGATACAGTCATAAGTCGTAAAATATTGTTTGTGATCGTAAAGTTCGCGTGAAATAAAAGCTGTTGGAGCAAAAAGTTGTCGGCCCATTTAACATTATCGATAAAGTGTAGGGCGCGGGTGGCGCAGCACTAGCGACCGGCCTAGCGGGGAATCGCAACAGCAATCGGGATGTGATTATTTTTAAGGGTGCATTTTATATCTATGGTTAATGAATTGTAAAACTTACGGTGCTTATACTTTATATGTTGATGTATGATTTTGATTTGAATGAGTTTTGATTTGCATGAATTTATGATTTGGTTTAAGTTATAGTATCTACCTCACCTATTTTGATTTTAGATGATTAAATAAAAAATAATTGAAAAAACCTGAAAATAAATTATCGTGACTTCCAACTGTTTTTGCACAGTTAGGCGCCGATCCCACTGACACGAGTTCTAGAGTTCCGAGTTCTACATTCCGCGTTGATTGTAAGCTATGTGGCGCCTTAGAAAGTAAAAAAAGTGTATGATATGTGATCAGTTGCGAATATTGCAGTACTCTAGAACTCTAGACAGCTTGCTGTGTGCACAATAGTCAACACGGAATGTTATTTTGCTTTATACGCACTCTTAACTATCAGACTGAAAACTATGGTGCTCGGCTCGTGTTTGGTTCTAAAGCCTTTTGTAGATAAATAACGACTACGATACGCGAGACTTGAATAAGGTTAATGCTAGAGTATCTCATAATTGTAGATAGCGACTTTCTACACATATAAAGATGTATTTTATTAGTAGCTCAAGTATCGTAAATCATTATTATTAATTAACCTACCATAATAGTCCCAACTTGGTTGTGAAGAGGTACAGCATGGGGGGTACTTCAAGAACGGTGCGACGAGATTTTTCCAACCTTGCTGATGTTAAATATCTATAATTTTATAGGCAATCATTAATCAGTTGGCTCGTATTATCTTGCATGTTTTAAGGCTATAAGCAATACGTTGTAAAAGAGGCGTTTGAAACCGCGATCGAACCTAGTACCATAAATAGTTTCCATTTATATCGCCTTGGCTTCCGGAATTAAAAATATTATAATGAGAAGGAATGAAAGTCATGTGACTAAAAGAGTTATGAATAGGAAAGTGGATGGATACGGGAAGAGCATGACCGAAAAAGAGATCGAATTTGTATTGTGTTAAAGATGCAGTGGCGTAACTATACCATCTGAGGCCTGTGGAAAATTCTTTTCATGGGGCCCTATCAGTAAAAATCGTCACGTTGTACTCAGTTTAATTTTAATAAACTTCGAGATTTTCAGCGTACTCAATTACACGTTGTATATGTCCCACTAATGGCCATAGGCCTCCTCTCTTAGGCGAGAGGGAATGGTATGTAGTCCCCACGCTAGCCCAATGCGTATTGGAGACTTCACATCCATAGAACATAATATTCGTATCTCAATGCATTCATCATCTATTTGCTAGCTTTTCGGTGAAGGAATAACATCGTGAGGTCTGTAACTCAGGTACAATGTAGAGAAATATTTTTGAGCTCGCGGCCTCTTGGGCCGGGGCCCTCTTGGGTCAGGGGCCCGTGGCATTTTGCCAGCCCTGCCACCCTATTGTTACGCCACTGTAAAGATGATATTGGTAAGAAAAAGGAGTGAATGCTGGGATGGATAGAAGAGACGAATGGAAGAAGCGTAGGTACATATTGCGCCGACCCCAAGTGATTGGTGATGCAGGGCAGTTAGATGATGATGATAATTAGAAAGAAAGAAACCTTACTGCTTCTCAACGGACATCTGGGATGGACTAAAGTGAGAAATGATGCCCTGATTCTGTTGTTTACAACTCATCATCTGCCTGCCCTGTTCCCATTCATTTGGGGTCGGCACAATATGTATGCTTCTTCCATTCGTCTCTTCTATCCGTCATACTAGCATCCACTCCTTTCTTACCCATGTCAACTTTCACACAATCCATCCATCTCTTTTTTGGTCTTCCTCTTCCCGTATATCCATCTACTTTCATATTCATCACTTTTTTAGTGACGTGGCTTTCATTTCTCCTCATAACATGTCCATACCAGGATAAACGGTTCCCTCTCAAATTTTCAGTCACTGTTGTTTACAACTAAACTAATTTTAATCTCACTATGTCTCTTTCTAACAAAGAACATACGAAAAGGATGTAAGAAATTTAGTCCTGTCAAATTAGTCCAATGCTTGTTTTCAATATAAATTTAGTCGCCATCTATCGCGGTTATGTCTAAATACCCGCAAATGAAGACGGCAAAGACTAATTTGACAGCTTTAAATATATTCTATCCTTTTTCAATAATGTTTGTAAGAAAGAGATGTGATGGCTAAAATTAGTTTAGTGCGATTTACAACAGAATCAGCACCAATTTGTAACGATCGCGGCGATGTATCGAACAGGATAATTGGAAAGTTTGAAGTAGGTAAAAGTGAAAATAATGATCGCCTCGTCATCGTATGATTCGATTTGACCGTCATTTTTATGAACTAGAAGGTATATACAGCTCAGTTGTTTCAACAAAAGTGGCTCAACGTTTTTGCAACTGACTGTACCTTCTAGAGTAGGATGCATCACAAAATCTATTTATAATTGTAAAAAATTTAAAATTTTCGATGCAATTTACGTGGATTAGATTGGGAATTAATCGTGGAGTAGTTTGGGAACGAGCCACCATCATGCTAACCCTAACGGGCCCACTTCGATGTATGGCAACATTACGTCTTTATGTGTGTCACAAATACCATTAAAACACTTGTTTATGCCGCAAAGTTGTTTACATGTACGCAAAAATTTATCGATATGTGTCAAACAAACTTGAGATATGACATGAATATGTTTATTTGAAAATATATGTAGGTGGCTATAAGAGTATTGAATGCAATATGGGAATGGTTATGACCTTTACAATATTTTAAAGGGCATTTGTAAGTGTTGAATAAATCAATGCGAAAGGGGTAAAACGGATACATATTGTAAAGCTGTACAAACCTCGAGTTATACAATTGTTATTAGCTAATTTCTCAAGTCAATTTACGGTAACGATTTAGAAGGTAAATAAAAGGAACTTGTGATAAGGTAAATCTACACAATTACTTTGATATGTGAATTATTTATCCTGTAGATAATTCTTATGATAATCTCTAAGCGCCCCTTCTAATATTTGGGTAAGTTTTGAATTTGAAAATTCGAAGTTGTGTAAGCAGTCAACTTATGGGCTGTAATAGCGAGAGTGGTTGCAACACGTCCTTGGTTAGCTGGGGATTCATGGTACCCATTTTGCTATTCAGCCCTCGCAAGAAAAACGAATTTACTCTCTTGCTGAACAAATAATTATAATTAATTTTTAAACCAACCACAATTTTATTTTTATTTTTGACAAACATGAGTTTTGACATCCGCTTTTCCCGCAGAATAACTACTTAATTACCTATATTCCTTGTAACTTTAGACAAAAGTAGGATAACATGACTTACTTGACTTATGATCCTATGTCCCCTAGATGGGGCAGAGGGCGTCCACAGAAACTCTCCATCCCGATCACTCTTGAGCTTCGCGCTTGATCTCACTCCAAGACTTCCCGATCTTCTTCGCTTCGTCAAGCACAGTGCGTCGCCAGGTTTGTTTGGGACGGCCACGCTTTCGTTTCCCCTGCGGATTCCAGTCCATTGCCTGCTTGGGTATATGGTTGGGGTCCCTTCGGAGAGTGTGGCCAATCCAGTTCCATTTGCGACGCTTGATCTGTTGGTCGATCGGTGTTTCGTGGCACCGTTCTCGGAGCTCTACGTTCGAGATTTTCTCGGGCTAGTGGATAACGAGAATTTGGCGAAGGCATCGGTTGACAAAAACCTGGAGCCTTGGAACCTTCCACGTTTCGCACCCGTACAGAAGTACAGACTTCACGTTGGACCCGAATATCTTGAGCTTAAATCTTCGGGTCAGCTTCCGAGACTGCTATACGGGGCGCAGCTGCGCGAAAGTTGCTCGGGCCTTGGCAATCCGAGAAGAGATGTCATCTTCAGTTCCTCCTAATTCTGACACGACACTACCAAGGTAAGCAAATTTGTGGACGCGTTCCACTACCTCTGTGCCTATCAGCAACGGTGTCACATTCGTCACTCCAGATCGCATCTCTTGGGTCTTTCGGATGTTGATTTTCAGCCTAATGTTTGCTGCCTCATGGCTCAGATCGTCGAGCTTAGCTTGCATGTCTGCGCGTGTATGACTCAGCAGGCATATGTCGTCGGCGTAATCTAAATCTTCCAGAACGTTGGAGATTCCCCACTCTATACCGCGGCGTCCGTAGTAAAAGTAGGATAACATAGGGCAATACAATTTAAAGATGGCGTAATGTGATAAAACTGCCACAGAACGTCCGCCAGTCGCCTATCACTCACTTTGTAAGACAACTGAATGTACCTGGGCGGATGAACTCGTAAACTTTGTAATTAGTTTGAGTGCCTTAATCCGAGATAACTGCGAGGACATACGGACTCACTGATTAGCAAACCGATCAAGCTTCTGAAACCAAGGGCTATAAATGAACAAACAATTCTACTAAAGTTCAAGAAAAAAAAAACATTTAATGATTCTGCTTCCATAATTTGACTAAACAATTTTGTTACCATTCAACGTTCAACAAAACGTTTGTTTTAATTGATGATTTGACCAATAAGCATAAACTTTCCTTCAATAATGCAACGTAATTATTGATTCAGTGTGCATCGTCAATTTATTTCTCATTACGTAGAGATGTGAATACAAACAGACCGTTTTGCTATTCAACCGCCTTGTCTGTGAATCCCGGCGACAATCCTTTGCGGCCCGTCCGCGCCGTAAATATGGCGAGCCACTGCACTAAACAACGACAGGAATCTCCCTGGAACCACGGATTATTCACTTAACTAAACTTAATGAAAGTGCTCCTTTTAAAGACGGATTTATTGTCGTCTATGTTTGAGTAATTCGAATAAGTTAAACAAACTTGAATCACTGAAATTGCGTTACTGACGTGAGGTTGGGTTGGGTAACTTTAATACATTTTTGCATGGGTTTATGTTCAGCGACTTATTACATGATTGATTTGTGAATGGCGTATCTTACCACTCTACCTACTACGTACATAACTCTTCTGACACTGATTTTAACGTATCTTATAGACTTACCACCAAAGAATAAACTTTAATTACAGAAGAATTAGAAAGACATTTTCGAACTGAAGCTACCTATTTGAGAGTTGAGACCTTAAATTTCCCCCGTAGCAAGCGAGTGATCCCTATTGGTTTTCCAAGCTATGGGCCATATGCCACCTTTTTAGCATAAAAAAGTTCGGAAATATCCGTTGCATATCCGTATAAGCCATTCCTAAAATGGCCTCTGTCCTCTTTATCCGTTTTTCCATTTTCAAGCAGTCCAGGGCCATATTTTTTGTCCGGTCTTTGCGCACTTTTTGTTCCCATACCCAATGCTACCAATCCCTTAAATATATTCATTGCATTTATTCAGTATGCGAAGGAATACAGCAGCGGATGCAAAGCAACTTGCCTTAGGATATGAAACTCACTTAAGTGCCAACTTAAGAGGCGTTATTGACGCATTGTATTGACAGTAATTGTTTAATATATACGCACTGGTGTTATTAGTTCATCCTTCTGTCTGTCTGCTCGCCATCCGGTGTCAAATTCGTAATAGTTTCGAAGAAGATGAGTTCCGATTAAGAATGAACGATAAATGTTTGAATTAAAATGAAGTCGACCAACTATGTGTGCAGAATATCATTAAAGCGACGATGTGTTTGTCACTCGATGTAAATTGGGATTGACGGATCCACCCATCAAAACGTTTCATTTTCACGAGGCCATGGTTTTTTTTATTGTCTTAATTTTTGCTGCTCGGATTTTTTAATGAACACCGTCCATCCGTGAATTTCACGTTCGACCGACAATTTTAAAATGTCTAAAGTATTTTCTCAAAGCGAAGAGAAAAGAAAGCTTTTCTTTGGTTATGCTACATATCAAATCGATCAATAACTCATGTATTATTTTTAGGCCCTGATAAGGTTATGTTCATTGACTTATATATTACTGGCGTAAGGACCGGGCCAACCGCGCGACTTAATGGCACCTAGGCGCTGGCCCTAAAAAGTTAGTTTAGGACCAACGCGACTCAGTCGTCTGCGGTCCGCGGAACAGTTCGTTCGTTTATTGTTTATTTATTTCTTGTATGTCGATTTTTTATGAAAAATGTTCCGGTGGGCCTATCCTTAGTTTGAAATCATTGGTTACGTTACGATAGACTCTACCATCGTTCAGAATACACAACTGATAACATTCCGGGAAGAAACGAATCCGAATGCATTCAGTACATTTCGTGATTGAATTACAAACATCAATAAATGCAGATTCGATAGCACCTGTTATTCTGAGTAACCCAATCGATGTGGCTCGTCGAATTTTTCCGATTCATTCTTGGTCGAGGAAATGCTACAGGTACTAATATTGCAATAAACTGCCTATATGATGCAATTAAACCAATTAAGCTTCATAAATATATTTAATACAACACGAGAATGATAAAATAATAAAATTATGGTTTTGTTGCGTTAGGGTACCGCAACTATTTTTATTAATTTTTCTTCGTCATTTGTATATTGGTTTCATGAAAAACGATAATAGCTGACGCATTTCTTTGTCACCCGTTTTCCTTACTTTATCCTAATCCTAACTAATACTTATTATAAATGTGAAAGTGAGTTTGTTTGTTACGCCTTCACGCCTCAACTACACAACGGATCATGATGAAATTTGGCATGCAGATAGCCTATGGTATGGAGAAGGACATAGACTTTTTTTAATCCCGGGAACGCGGATGAAACCGCGGGGACCGCAGCTAGTAAGATTATAAAAGCACAAAACGTTACAAGATGCTGTTGAAATTGCGACAATCGTGTATCCTGGTGGTCCAGCCAGCCGTGATTATTGCCGCGTCCTCATATACTGCACTCGAAATTTACTCTGACAACATTGGATTAACTTCACCTGATAAACTTCTGGGTTGCTTACTTAGACAACCGTTGTGAACGTAATAATAAAAAATGTTTATTTCATCTCCACAAATAACATTGTAAAAAAATGCAGTTGACAATGAAGTTGCCAAAATTCGTATTTTGTTGGAGATCTGGAGTCTAACCTAAGCCTAGGCCTGTATTTTTGAAGTCCAGGCCCCACAAAACGTCATAGTGTGCAGATGTCAACGTGAAGCGGGTCACGTATGTGATATTCTAGGATTTTGGTGTTCCTATCAGCCCCCCTAAAAAGGAAGCTAAAGCATCGGCAGATCCTACGTAATTTCAATATTTTTTGGTATACTAGTCACTCATTATATATAATTCAATTCAATAAAAGATTCGGAATTGAAGAATTGCATAAGATCTGCCGTAAATTCAAAAATATGAATTGCGTTAGCAATATTGCTTTAGCTTCCTTTTTAGGGGGGCAGGATGTTTTAATAAACCTCTACTTACGTCAAACTTTCATAATTTTCTACGCCATCCGCTACCACGACAAAGTATTTACAACAAGAGCTGTTATGCTATTAATGAAGTCTTCTCGTCGTTGTAGCTACGGAATCCTATAATTATTCTTGTTCGACACGCACTTGGATGTTTTTGTGTATCGGCATTCAATATCGATCATTCCTTGCGTGTTGCGTTCACGCAAGTTGCAACGTGTGAAGCCAAGTGTTAAAATAATAATGCGCTGTGAATTCTTTATTTATACGATTCCAGCTTTGTAGTAGATATACCAAAATAATTGTAACGTTGTTTAGAATAAGTTCTTTTGTTACCTTGTACCTTCATAAAAATGAAAACATAAAATGTCTATACAGGGTGTATTTCGCATGGTAACGCAAACTTCGCGAAAAGGCTACACCTAATGCCACTAATCAAATTGTGAAAGTCATTCACCTCGCTAATGATCGGTTATAGAAATTGACATTTTCGAGCGCGCATTGTATTGTGAACACCGCGATTTAAACGCGCGATAACGTTGTGCCTACGTAGTATGTCGCTGACTGCAGGCGAATATCGCCATAAGACACCGTTTCTAGTTTTATTTACATTGCTACTTTTTGTGAAAGTAATGAATTAATAACTTATTTATTTTAAATCTCTTTGGGTTAGGTAAGAATAACGATTATGAACAGTCTAACGACGAAAAATTCCAACATGGGGGGGTCCAGAATCATGTCCTGGACCCATGGTATCCGTTTGTGCGGCGATGGTCCCTTACACGCTGTATAATCTAAGCTTTTTTTTTTTTTTTTTTTTTTTTTTTTTTTTTTTTTTTTTTTGCGTGGTGAAATCCTCATAGGATACCTGACCGCCCTAGGGGGGGAGCGGTCAGGTTATGCCGGACTTTTACCGGCTAAAACCCCACGGTGGTCGCCACCTGCGCTATAGAGAGGGGGGCGGGCTCTCGTGTCGAACGCGTACCTGCTCACCCCTCCAAGCGCGGCTCTTAGATAGCTCGTCCCGGGGGAGGTCTGACACCTCCCCCCAGCACCCTCGCTGTGCTATCGCACGATGAGTCGTGACCACGTCGACTCATCGTCCTCCTTGGTGTCGCTTCTGGGCGCGCAGAGCCCCCGCTCTGATTGCCCATAATCTACCCTAGGCTTGACTTATGAGCCCCAAATACAGCTGTTACGCTGCAAATATCGGTAATACAGTCATTGAGCTATTATTATTACGTATAGAGAAGACGCCACACATCACAACTATGTTCCGTTCAAGTGAGGTCATCCGGCCACAATAGTTGTTGTAGAACGATGAACGAAAAGCGTAAGCGCCGTGAAAATCATGGTGTTTGCGAGAAAAGTACTCTTAAAAGCGTTCTGATAGCGCTACGTGTTTCTACTGTCTGCTTAGACGACTAATTATTGTTTCAGCGCCAAAGAGAACTTTACTTGACTCTAAAATAATGGGACGTAACCTTTGCTTATGATAGCTTCTCTATACGTAGTAATAACAGCTCTATGAATACAGTTAAGATAATTACTTATGTTAAAACCAATAATAATTGAAATAACCATGGTGAACCAGAAATGAACTAACAACTACGAGGAATTATTGAAATGTATTCGCAAAACCTGTGTAACGGCCATACCGAGAGTCCTTAATTGCCTACAAAGGCCAAAAAAAAACATTTTATTTTTAATTTGACTTGTTAGTCATGATAATATTCAGGCATTGCATTCAACTATTCTTCTTTTAATATTATATATTATTGCCATATTTCATTTTGGTTTATTTTATTTTACTTGAGACCAATTAAACAACACACCAACAAAATTAACCATCCGTATAGAAATAAATGCTACAAAATCCAAAAGATCCGCCTGTGCCCGCGATATTCTACTTTTCCAGTCTGGTAAAATGTCATACTGCCATTGCAATTCCATTATCATTGAGCCGATGTGCACAGTCTACTAATTCATAATGGTCTCACAATGAATTAAAATAATTTTAGTACAAAAATTGACAACTAAAAGATCATTGTGGCACGATTGTAGTTTCAGTGGAAAATCACTGGAAAGCTATTATGGCGGGATTATGACGCTATTGTGTTAATTAGTAGACTACCAAAACTGTAAAATGTCACAATTTTGACACCACTGAAAGTTCACTGGAACACAATTGAAATGCAGACTTGGGTCCCAGGTACTGTAACAGCATACATCGAAAGACATGCAAGTGTGCAAGCCGTCACTAACTCAACAGAACCTTTGTATCCAGCCTGTCACGTTGTGCCCAACAGGTGTTCAAAGTCCAATCGAAAATTTTTCTCTGAATCGTTTAGCATAGTAATAGACGCGCATGCGTGCATATACATACGCCTTGATCAGACACCATCAGAGAATAAGAATAAAATGATGTGAGCGGAATTTATATGGGTTTCAACGTGGTAGGTCATCTGACAATGCCTGCTAAACTGCCCAAGTTATGCATGCCATTCCAGACAATGCTACCTAAGTAATAGAGAGGGGTATCGTATGCATATTTGCATCTCCTTAAAATGGTTGTGATATCCGTGTATTGAAGCGGATTATGAGGTTGCGGTACTCGCTTTCTTGATTTTATTGAATGGCAAAGGTTTAGTGGATAAGCTGGCTGTAAAATACACCGATAAAGGTGTTAGTGGATTTAGAATTGGGATGTAATTATCTGTGGGTACAACTTTATAGGACTATTAAACATGTAAAAGTGAATACCTACAAACTAGTACCCTACACCTACGTAAATAAGTTACGACAGAGAACCATGATTGCGGCTGATGCAGTCTTGATGATGACTTAACGTTCTTGGTTAGAATATTTAGTATAATAACTAAGCTTAGATCAGACCACATCATTTTCAAATCATCTTTGAAATTTCAGTCCCCCATTTAGGGGATTCAAAGAAACTAAAGATCTTTCATTTAGATTAGGTAAGCAATATTTATAACTTTTCCAATTAATTTCAAATCAATGCTGAAATATTCCGCTGTGACAGTTGGAGGGAGTGGTAGGCACCATGAGGGGTCCCTTTTCGGGGTCGGAAAGAGAGTGAATATGCTATCAACATTCACAATATTTACAGATATATGGAAACTGTACCTATTCCACAAAAGTGGTTGAAAATTGTAATTGTTTGCATAAAAATAATATTGAATAGATCGTTTGTGCACAAAATTGAATGGCCTTTTCTTAGTGTTTTCTATGAGAATGTGCGGAGTTAGGTAATCAGTTTACGTCATGAATTGTTTCAATCGAAAACATTAGTATTACAATACGATGATTAGATCATTGCACGAGGTGTTTGTAAATATTGGGTAGTGAAGATTGTACGTAGTCTATCTACAAACGACTATCTATAGTAAATTAGTAACTATATTACATTCTCTCTTATCCTATTACAGTCTAACCTCCTTATTCATAAACGCTTTTAAACTAAATCAGTGTAATACTGTGCCCCGTCTCACTCTTTCGATCACCAAATGTCACCTGTCAGATAAAGACTTCGGTATTTTAGCTAATCAACGTTTGATAACTTTAGTACGAATAAGGGGGTACAGTAGTACTCAACTGGTATGGCTTACCGATGTACCTGCGCAGAAGATACATTTTCAAGCGCGGGAAACCGTTATTGGTCGGCAGCTGCCGCCATGTTAGCGCGCGCCGTGCGGAGGGGCGTCACTTGCGAGTGAAACGGAACTACCAGCTGCAGTGTATTATGAACCTAATAGTAGTGATCTAAGGTTGATTGTAAGGGTTAAGCATTTTTTCGTTAGTCTTCGGGGCCATACTTTCTTTTCTGTGCGAACGAAGATTCACGACGCGCCATATCAGTTGGGTACTACTGTAAGTAGGTATCGAAATAATTAAGTATGTTGGAAATTTAAATATATTGTGGTATAAAGTATACAGTCCAGCAATCTTGAAATCTTCTGCTTTATGGATCTTTGTAATCTGAATAAATAAATAAATTATTTATAAATAAGTCTTTTTACTGACTGTACTGTCAAAATTCATCAGAATTCTTGTATTTACAGTAAGCTGCTATTTGTGCTCATCAGCGAGACTTACTGCCACTTCATAAAAAATTACCCATAAGATCGTATGATTGGCGAATTGTCTGGTTACTCAAAAGTCCTGGGTGCGAATGTCTTGAGTCTTTTAAAATACGGAAATATTTAAAACAAAATTGCTCTATCGCGAGGATTTTCAAAGTCAAAGTCAAAGTCAAAGCCATTTATTCAATTTAGGCCCTAGAAGGGTACTTATGAAGGTCATATTTACTGAAGTTACCACCGGTTCGCAACTCGGCCTTCAACTGAGAAGAATCCGGCAAGAAACTCAGCAAGGTTACATTTTTTTATATATTTTTTGGACAATCTGACTATGTTTGGCTTTTTTTTTTCAACGTGGGGTATCCGTAAAGATGCCTGCCCCCCTAGACATGATGGTTGTCGACAATCGTTATTCGTTAGTAAACTTAAATCCCGAACGAAATCACTTTATGGTGTTATCATATAAATATGAGCTTGTAAGTTTATAGTGTTCCTCTGTAATACAATAATCCTGTTTATTGTATAAATCACATCACTTCATAGAGTTGGCAGTACTCCGGCTTACCAGGCGCTGTATCTCCCTCGTTTACAACTAGAAAACTGACACAATCTCCTGGCCTCCATGCATATGGTTAACCACAATACTCTTGCTGTTTAAGATCTGTTACCATTTGAAGTCATCGGTAATTCACATAGGTGTAAATTGTTCGATAACGTAGTACCAAATGTTTTGGATCGTGATGGTTAAAATATATGAAAAATAAAAATAGCTCTTCTGTATGGACCAGTGGTAACTACCCTAGCATTAGGCATAAACACTATTTCATCAATTTTTTAGATGTAATAACTGAGTTTTTGGGTAGGTATGTAAAATAAACGTACCTATTTATACTATATCTGTTATGTTATCTTTTATTAGGCATTACTTGCAAACAATCATTTTATTTGGCGATCCAGCTGACGCGGTTTGTTAAGACTCGAGTGGGTTCGATTCCCACACAGGACATGCATTTGTGTGCATGAACATGTCTGTATATCCTGAACCTGGGTGTAATTATGTATATTAAATATGTATTTACAAAATAAGTAGTTATGTATTATATCAGTAATCTGGTTTCCATAGTACAAGCTCTGCTTAGTTTGGGATCAGATGACCGTGTGTGAGGAATGTCCCAGGATATTTATTTATTTGATATATTAGTAAGTAAAGACTGTTCTAAACTCACCAGTATCTCACGTACACAGGTAATATTTCAACGAAGAAACATGGTAGTGGCTCCTTGCCAAGCCACTTTCATGGCGGCAATAAAAAGTTTTCATTGGCTTCCGTCAACTCTAGCGGAGGTTTAACTTTAAGTTTATCTCAGTTTTACGGCGCGGCGCGGGCGCTGTGCTATATCTAAATATTTTCAGGGGTTACCTGCTAGAAACTTATGCAAAGCTTCACATAAATCAGAGGAAGATATGTTTTCATTATGAAAGTGTTATTTTTATTAATGCCCTAAATACACGTTTATTCTAAAGCTGACTGAATACAGTTTTAAAAACGCCATTGTGTTTTCCTCAACCCATCACCTGTTTATTTATTCCAAGGCGTGTCGTTTACCATAACTGCTAGAGTACAGTAAAACAAACTTAACTGTGCATTGTTTATAGATCTTTAAGCTTTATACATAAGGTTCATATTTTGTATGTCTAGTTATGTTAGTCGTCTCGTAATGTGACTTCACAAATGGGTGGAGTTCGGCCTCTGTCAGTTATTAATGATTCCTAGGCCTTGTACTCAGGTGTTGGAAGATGTAAACAATTTTGAACCATATTACAAAGATGTAGAATTTTAAACCTGTATCTTTCTTGACCGGTAACATAACTTATGTTTAACATAAGGAATATGTTTATTAAAGGTGTTGTAAGTACCATGTTCTTAGAACCGTTCTATGTTAATTAAGGTTTTTCTGATAAAATAAAATAAATTAATAAGAATCTGCCAATAAAACACTTTTTTATGTAGGTTTCAAATGTAAAATTAATTTAACGTTTTAATTTGTAAAATGTTGACACAAATTATATGACAAACGAACTCATTTAGAATTGTATTTATAAAAAAAACATACGTTCGATCGTCTCACTAACCTATGCCGATGTTGTTCTATCAATATCGGTTAGAATTGAGTCTGACTCAACTCAATCCGTTGGTAAAAAAATTACTAGTCTGAAATTAATAGACTACTACATATTTGAGTTTTAGTACAATATCCCAGGGCCGCCAAATCTTACTTATTTGCGATGGATAAAATGTGTGGAATTGAGTAGTGTGGACCTACCTACGTACTTCAAACGTATACATACAGACTTTCTAGCTTGGCCCGACGCGCGACGGCCAGTTTACAGGTAAGGTTTGTAAAACAATTACGTACTTAAATTCTGAGAGCTGATTTCTATACATGATACTCAGGGGCCGTAAATTCGAAAAATGAATTGCGTTTGCAATATTGCTTTAGCTTCCTTTTTAGGGGCGCTGGTATTTCAATAGGTACTCTTTGCAAGCAGCCAGATCTATCGCCAATCGTAGAAGCCAAACATACGATATCACACTATGTGATGTGGCCACAGTGTCGGTTGTAATGTCGCTATAAGTACGAGCGCGAGGGCATTATTCGATTATAGAATGCAAATAACACGACGTTTGGCATTTTTGATGCAGAAAAGAATGGGTGGACGTTAGAAGATATCAAATACAAAAAAAAAACTACGAAGTCGGCAAACAAGTATACTCTCATTAAAAAGAAAGTGCCCTACCGTAGACGCTTGCAACACACGGGATATTCTGTGACACGGGGCATCACCGACCTTACCCCCCTCTCCAATGAGCTCCTTACTCATGCGCAGGAACACAACATAACATTATTTGGCTGTGGTATTCTGTAAGGTAGGTACAGGTACTTCCCCAGTCGAGCTGCTCTCTGAGCGAGTACCTACCTCACTGACTATATTCAGACTGAAGTTTCCATATCAGATTTTCAACTTACCGGGACAATATAGACATAAAATTTTGATTTATTTACCTTTTGTAATTTGTATGAATTGAAAGCTTTTCAGAAGAAAAAAGTAGTTGGATATTTTTGGCGTTGACAAATCACCAGAAATAAATCATCAATTAGTAGTCAGAGAAGTAGACTAATTCTAAATATCTTTTTTTTGTTATACAACTAAGGTGACAAACTAGCATACGGCCCGCCCGATGGTAAGCAATTACCGTAGCCTATGGACGCTTGCAACACCAGGGGTATCACTCGCGCGTTGCCGACCCTATCTATCTAAATATAATTGTTACAGTTTACCTTTATCTAAGCAAATGTAGGTATAACGAAGTATTTCAGTTTAAAACAATAAAATTGAAAATTAGCACAAATTCATGATAGAAGCCGTCGTAGAATCTCATTACCGACTTTAATGGGCGTATAAAAGCGCGTCGTGAACACCTTTTTTTTTATTTTAATTACCTTCGACGCCATTTTGAATTCTCATTAGTCACGCCTTATTTTATTGCTGTTTTAACAAATTACTCCAGCGCATGTCTAAGTACGATGGAGATAAAAATCTAGAATATAGGTAACTGACTTAGAACTTAGCGATAGGTAGTAGGTATTTATTAGGTAATTTTTTTAATAATATGCGTTTTCTTTATTAACTGAAATAAAATAACAATTGGAAAGCGATTTACTTGCGATCATCAGACGAATGTAACTAAAAAAAAATATCATCATACCATATTCCAAAAGAAACAATATAAAAAATTCAAGATAATGTAATTAAACTGAACAAAAAAAAAGCATACTTACACATTAACCTTAACTCTACCAAAGTTTTAAAAGTAAATGTAGGCAAATAAACTGTTATACGTTGATGGGTGTGGCCACATCTGTACCCGCTGTGATTAATGATCGCACGTGTGGACGCGGCATTATACATTAGCCCCACCACCCGAATTGTAGCACGGGCATAAAGAAGTGAACAAATAGGTATATCACCTGGGTAAAAAAAAACACGCTGAGGGTTGTTGACATCTCTATAGTCAGAAAAGTTCTACATAGTGAACAACTTTAAAAACTTTTGCTATGGGCCCAAATCTGAAAACGTGGACACCCAACTCAAGTTTCCAAAAGTTGACATCTAAAAACATCAGAAAACCTCTTAAAAAAAACAAAATCCTATCTAATATTATGTATGCGAAAGTGAGTTCGTTTGTTTGTTACGCCTTCACGCCTCAACTACTCAACGGATCTTCATGTAATTTGGCATGCAGATAGCCTATGGTATGGAGAAGGACATTGGCTTTTTATCTCGCGAACGCGGGTGAAACCGCGGGGGACAGCTAGTAATAAATAAATTCTCCTTCGTAGATTAGTAACAAAACTTATTGTAAAACTTAACGTTCATAAGTGCCTTACCAGGGCCTAAACTGAATAAATGACTTTTTGCTTTTGATTTATTCCGACGCTGGCTGTACCACGGAGGAAAGTCTTTCTTTCCTCCATGAGCTGTAGGCACTCGGCGAGGCGCTGTCTAGATGCAACAACTGTGTATAAGCCGAAAAAGATTGGTACTCGAATCTCGCACTGCCGACATAGATAAATGTCGTATTCGACATCCTTTCGAAAGCCAATGATATCTTACAGAATACCTATATTGAATTTCTCTGATATTCACAAATGTCTATTCGAGACGCTAGAATTGGGCCCGTAGTCAATCAACATGGGTCTATCTACGCACCAAGGAGGTTTAAGCGAGAACACTGTAAAAAATATAGAATTTCCAATTGCAATATCAGATGAAGCTTTAGACGTGTACTAAGTACTAACATCTATAGTAGTAATCTGCACCAAAGAACCCAATAACTTATTAGAAACAATAAAATTAACGTGACGCACAACGCGTCCGGTGCGATATCGAGCCGAGCCAACAAGGGCCCATTCATTGGAAACAATAGTTCCTCACAACACGGCTTACATTGTCCCTTATGGCTGGGCTACGTGACTGATCGCAGAACAGCGCAGGAAGTGGACGAGGGCCGATAACGATATCACACTATGTGGCCACAGTGTCGGTGGTAAACAAAGCCTTTACTGCTCCAGACTAGGCTAAGTACTAACTGTTTTAGAAGTATACCTAGTCACGTGGCAGCCAGGTACGTGTAGCTGAAGAAAGCTCCAATTCTTAATCTATTACGGAAACTACGAGTACTATTAAAGATAGAAAATTCCATGTGTGTTCTGGAAAATGTAACTCGGTCCAGGATTTCGTATTCATCATCATCAGCCTATAATGTCCCACTGCTGAGCACAGGCCTCCTTTCACAAATGAGGGTGAAAGCGAATGGGCAATACTCCACCACGCGTGCCCACTGCGGATCGGTGGAGGTAGGCTAGTGGTCAACCTACTGTTGGAATTTTTCAAGCCGCCTCGGAGGCATCCGTTTATCACAATTAAGTGATAACCGGGACCAACGGCTTTACGTGCCTTCCGAAGCACGGAAACGCTCGATTTGAAATACCACTAGGCGGTCACCCATCAAGGTACCGACCACGACGGTGGTAGCTTAACTTTTCCGACCGATTCGAAAAAAAAAAAAAAAAAAAGTTAAAAATAAATTTATGAATAATAAATTTCAATGGTGGGACAAAAAAGGAGCAGATAATTATGTAGGAGCTCTAATATGACTGTATATCTCAGACTGTATATTTTAGTAGTTTCGAAGACAGCAAAGGAGAAGCAGGTGTTTTATAGAATATTTTTAACTACCAAGATGTGTACCAGTCTGACTATAGAGTCAGCGAGGTAGGTAGAGCATAGCGTTATTCGCTCAAAAAGCAGGTCAACTGGGGAAGTACCTTATAGAATACCGCTACCAAATAACGTTATGTTGTGTTCCTGCGAGTGAGTAAGGTCACTAGAGCTCATCTCGGAGAAGAGGGAAGGGTTGGTAACACGTTTGTGAGTTGCAAGCGTTCATACGGTTATGGTAACCCTTTCCATCAGGCGGTCACCTTCTTTGTTATTTTTGTTTGCTTTCGTATAATATATCATATATCTGTAATAGATACAAAGCTACTAAAGAATTATAAAGCTCGCTAGCTGAGATACAAATCCATTTAAAACATAGAAGAGTCCTTTATCTGATTTCAATAAAATACATCGTGCTAACGTTAAAGTAATATTGCTACATTGTGTGCATAATTAACTGTGTGAATTATGGCCGCCATGAAAACGGCATAAAGCCACGTTAACGATGGTCACAAGGACACTGTTTAATGGCGGAATGGCTGGTGCATCTCGCATCACATCAATATTTTAACATTGCGTCCGATTCTCGCGTCTACGACAACTATGCCGCATTCGATATTTTCCGAAAAAAACATGGCGATTTAGTATACCTACCTACATTTTAACAGTCAAAAGGCTGACAAGCGGACCACATTATGGTGAGTGGTTCCATTCGCCATAATGTAGTCCAGTTCCAGGGGGGATTGTCAATGATTTAACTTGAAGCATCGAACAATTATTATTATTTGCCTCCTTATGTGCCTTCTACCGCTTGTATAACGTAGAGTGTTCTAAAGAATTGTTCGACTTGATACCCACGGCTACCTTCTACCATCGCAACTCTCGCCATCGACGGGGAGTCCATCCTCACACATTGAAACCAGAATTGTTTAGAACTGTGCGGGCTCAAAGTAGTTATCTTCCGCGGACGCTCAGATTGGGGAATGAGCTCCCCGCCGTGGTTTTCCCAAAGGAGTACAGCATGGGGTTCTTCAAAAAGGTTGTGAAGAGATTTCTTCAGGGTTGGCAATGCGCGAGTGATACCCCTGGTGTTGCAAGCGTCCGTAGGCTACGGTAACTGCTTATTACCATCAGGCGGGCCGTATGATTGTTTGCCACCTTAGTGGTATAAAAAAAAATTAACCAAAGAAACGCAATGACGTTCATATAGCTTGAAATCTATTCCGCCAATTCAACACCACCGACAAAGCGATCTGATTGGCTAACTCAAGGACACACTAAACATTTAGATGCTGTGATTGGTACTGGTGCCGATTCTGATAAATCGCAATAAAATAATTTTAGTCACATTACATCTCGTTCTTACAAACATTATTGAAAAAGGATAGAACATATTTAAAGCTGTCAAATTACTCTTTGCCGTCTTCATTTGCGGGTATTTAGACGTAACCGCGATAATAATAATACCTTTTATTGAGTAAAACAACAGATTACAGTGCATGTATCGTTGATTCCCAAACTAGGCAAAACCTCGATACTTAGATGGCGACGAAATTTATATTGAAAACAAGCATTGGACTAATTTGACAGGACTACATTTCTTACATCCTTTTCTTATGTTCTTTGTTAGAAAGAGATATAGTGAGACTAAATTAGTTAAGTTGTAAACGACAGAATCAACACCACTAACTTAAGTACAGTAGTACCCAACGATATGGCTTACCGATGTACCTGCGCAGATGATACATTTTCAAAGCGCGGGAAATGCTAGTGGTCAGCATAGCCGCCATGTTAGCGCGCGCCGTGCGGAGGGGCGTGACTTGCGAGTGAGACGGAACTAACAGTTGCAGTGTATTATGAACCTTATATTAGTTTTAAGCATTCTTTCGTTAATCTTCGGGGCCATACTTTCTTTTCTGTGCAAACGAAGATTCACGACGCGCCTTATCAGTTGGGTACTACTATACTAGCCGTACGTGAGACGTAAATTAGAATTTAATGACAGATTAAAGTATCCCTATCTTTGTTCATTTTATAGCTATAGAAAGGGACAGGTGAGGTCTAGAGATAAGGCGTCATTACATTTAATTGATATCTCTTGAGTAAGGCAGTAGGAAAACAAAAGACGATTGCATAAAGCTCTACAAAAACTGTTGGTAATCAGGAAGGACCTAAAAGTTATAATTAAGTAATAAAACTTATTACTTTATATTTTATAACTATGGGATGGGAATGGATGGGGGACCATGATTCAATGAAGATAATGTATGTTGCAGAGCAGTTGTAAAGCTTCAATTACTTTATGGACCATAATCTTCTTTGAAGGTATCTCGTTACATGAGAAACGTACGTACGTGGAGTATTTCAGTATAATTGACAGTTGTTTTCTAATTATTTTGTAGGGAAATAGCTTCGGTGCATTTTGTGTTAATTCTAAACGAAAATTTTACTAAGTTTGATGTAACTTTGATGTTATGTATTTTTTTTCTTCAGAATTTGAGGACTATCGACTAAAAAACAAAATATAGAGAGAGATAAGAATATTATTATGAGTTTATAAAATAAGAAAAAATACGATTAATGCTAAAAATAAAACCAAGGAGGAATAGGAAGATGGATAGAAATTAATTCCATTTTTCGTAGATGTGCCAATTTCGAAAATAGAATTTTTGAAACGTAAAGGAGTATTGTACATACATTTTTGGACAATTTCTGAAAGTGCCGGCCAGAAAAAAATTTTGCTAGATATTGTTAGACCTAGTAATTTTTAACAATTATTATTTGTTATAACACAAAAGCTGTAGGGTCATTCTGTGACTTGTTAAAGGGGTTCAAAAAAAAACGTCATTTTCATACATTTGGAGTGTAGCTGTATGCAGATAACACCAACAAATCCATGCAGACTTATTACCTTTTGTCATTGGGTGATATGTAGGTAACCGCGCATTTCTACGTACCGTTTTAACCTGTCACAGAATGACTCTAAAATTTTTGTGCCATAGCAAATAATTGTTCAAACTGACCAAATCCAAAATATCGAGCGAAATTTGCTTCTGGCTGTAAAGCCCAAATTGATTGATGTCCTTTCATACTTAATGTACAATTTTGGACTACAAAATTAGAAAGCAGAATGAACACGCCAAATAAAAGAACGCGACTGTTACGTTACAAGTTTTTTTTATATTATCATTCTTTTAAGACATTTGATGATTCTTCTATTATTGCCCTGTACAAACAAATAAAAGTGATTTCGTTGTTCTTTTGCTTATACTAAAACATTTTTTCTTGTCTTCAGTCTGTGATTCGATTAGAATAGAACTCTACAGCGCCTACAGAAAACCGTCCACAAGCTTGTCCGAGCTTACGTAGGCGTTAGAGAAAAAAAAAGCGATTCTATATTGGCTCATCGGCCAATAGCGAGCGCGGTAGGCGTGGCGGGGCGTTCCGATTGGCCGCTCCAACCAATGCGCTGCACTCCTGGTGACTGATGAATTATTCGATTATAACGTTATTATACGAGGTTAACGGTTCTACGTTTTCGCTAAACGTTACACAGGCAACCTGTGTTGTTTAGATTTTATTTTGATACGGGTTTTGTTGAACAATTTATGTAAATGCCAGAATTTATTAGAAGTTTAGCAGATAGGAAGACCGGATGGTATTATAAGTACTGATTGGATGAATTTTTTTCACCGTCGGGAAAATCATATGGTGTATTGCACAGATATCTAAATAAGGGTGTATTTTGTACACGGAGAAGTTTTACCCTAGAGTTATTTGTTGATACCGTCAAGTTTAAGTTAAAAGAGTTCCGATATCAGAGGCCCTACTACGAAAAACGAAACACGAGAGTCCGTCCTCGTTGTCAATTGATTAGTCAATAGAATTGCATAAAATTTACGTCTCGTCAGTTTTGCTGCAATTCTATTGGTTAATATTGGACAACGATGGTCGGACTAAGTATCGTGTATCGTTTTTCGTAGTGGACCCTCTGCGCCTGAAAGTTTGTAATGGGCTGGACAGCCGTCGCGTTTTGCTGGAAGTTACTTTCCCTGAAGATAGCTGAGAGGTCTAGTAGTAGTAGATCATATCGATAAAAAACTTATCATTATACTCGATAACTAGTTAAATTGATGAAAATTAAATAGTGTATCGAACTCTACATTAGGTGGCTTGTTCCCGAAGTAACTCCATTATTTTGTTCTAAAAAGATAAGAATCCCATAAATTCATTCTCTAACTACTCCAAGGAGTTATAATTACATTTATTACTATTACACTCCAACTATTGTTCATCAGAATTATCGAATTATTATTATATGGCATGTATTTAATGCCTTAACTATTAATTCTCTCTATTCCAACACAACAAATCAAAACTAGGACTAAAAATACTGAATTGCACACTAAATATACACACTAAATAAATCAAATTGAGTATCAGTTTTATGGTTTATGCAAAACTGTTTGAATTGAATGTTTTTTTTTTTTTCTTATTTTATAAATGATACAAAATCATCATCTAGCTATTGTCACAGTTCTAACCTAACCTAACCAACTGTATTTGGAGTGCCCCGAGTCGGTTCTGGATGATAGAACAAGTTTTGATGAATACTTAGGTAGTTTAATTGTACAACAGTCATTTTTCTGATATGCAATAAGTAAATTAGAGAAGAGTCTTAAGTTTGCGTAATATTAGGTCCGTACATATGAAATTGGCGTTTTGTACGGGAGGATAATAAAGTCTTTTTTTTTGTAAAATATATTTAATTCATCAAAGTGCACCGTTGGTATCTATGCACTTTTGCCATCGCATAGGTAGTTCATTGATCCCTTTACTAAAAAAATCATGGGGCGAGAATCAATAAACTCTTTGAAGGCGGTTTGGACTGCCGCATCGGAGTTGAATTTTTTTCCTTGTAAGAAGTTGTCCAAATTCCGGAAAAAATGGTAATCTGTTGGAGCAAGGTCCGGGGAGTACGGTGGATGTCGCAGTCATTCCAATTGTAGCTCATCTAACTTAGTGGTTGTTTGTTGTGCAGTGTGTGGTCTTGCGTTGTCGTGAAGTAGCAGTGGCCTAGAGCTATTGACCAATCTCGGTTGTTTAGCAGCTAGTTCTTTCTTCATGGTTTGCAGTTGCTGACAATAGATATCTGCCGTAATCGTTTGGCCAGATTTTAGAAAGCTGTATTGAACGACACCGGCGCTAGTCCACCAAACACTCACAAGTAACTTTTTCTGAGTCAATTTTCATTCAGGGCAGGATTTGGTTGGGTCTCCAGGGTTCAGGCATTGCGATGAGCGCTTCCGATTATCGTACAGTATCCAATTTTCATCACAAGTAATGATTCGATTTAAAATCCCTTCATTATTGTGTCGGTTGAGCAAAGTAACATAGCAGTCGACGCGTGTTTGCAAGTTCGATTCACTCAATTCATGAGGTACCCATCATTCAAGTTGTTTTTCTTTCCCGATTTGCTTCAAGTAGATTAATACAGTTTTGTCACTTACCCCGAAGCCTGCAGCTATCTCTGAAGAGCTTTGTGATGGATCCGCTTCCATAATAGTCTTTAATTCTTTATTTTCCACTTTGGTCTCCGGCCGTCCACGGGGTTGGTTCTGAAGGTCGAAATTTCCAGAACGAAAACGTTGAAACTAAAAATGTACCGGGCGTTTTTTTTTTTCACATGCCACGGTAGAACTCGTACTCGTAAATACAGGCTGTTGTTTTGGTCGGCGACAAGCGACCCAGGAGCGGTAGTACAAAATATATATTCCCCAAAAATGGATTTATTTCCATTAAATACTGTAAATGAGAAATACCTTATTCAATTTGAAATAAAATTACCGCAAAGTATGGTTACTAGGCACGTGCACAGACTAGAGCTAGGCACAAGCCGCCATCGCCCCACCCCTTTACTCCCTCGTACTCCCGTTGAGTATTATGTCTACACTTTAGCTTATTACATGATTTTCAAAATTTTTTTTTTTTTTTTTTATTATTAAAAAAAAAAGTATTTTTTTTATATTTTTTTAGCACCAGTGTCATTTGTATTATCGCTCGTCGCTGACCAAAACAACGACCTGTATACCGATATTTCATGTTTTCCATTGTGCGGTAAAAAGCGACGCCAAAGAAAAAAACAATGAGGAAAAAAACAAATGAATTACTGTTTTCAAAACTTAAATGTACCAGCTAAATAAATTTATGAATTTGAATTTGGAATTCTTAACCAAAGAGGAGATATTTCAGATCAAAGAG
This sequence comes from Polyploca ridens, assembly GCA_951394255.1. NCBI lineage: Eukaryota > Metazoa > Arthropoda > Insecta > Lepidoptera > Drepanidae > Polyploca > Polyploca ridens. The sequence continues at coordinate 10,125,792 of OX596262.1, forward strand.
GTCAGTACGACAAAATGCTAATTTAATATGTACGGACCTAATAATATTTGTTATTTTTTCATTAAAACATATTTTTTTTACACATAAAAGCATGAGGGTTTTTTTAAAACTCAACAATAGAAGAATCACGTAAGACAAGTAAATTATATATACATATACGATGTTCCAAAGTATATAACTAAACATTTACAACTGACTGAGGTACTTCAGGTGTTTTGGATCGTAAAACTGGACACCATTGTGTGACGATGACATGACGGATGCACTAAAACGTCTTTAAAACATATTTACTCACTTTGTAGGTATTGCTAACGCTCTAAGTGGAGTAATGGTCGCTTAGAGGTAATAATGGTTATGTGTTTAGAGTGCTTAATCGACTGTTAGAGCCTATTCACACGACTGTTTCGAATCGTTCGTGCCAACTAATGTGCTGTTTTGCGTTTTATGACTAAGTGTAGTGAGATCTCGCTCCGAATTATATCGGCCCCTTATTTTATAACCTTATCTCCCGCGGTTTCACCTGCATTTTCTGGATGATAATTAGCTTATAGCACTTCCTTAGTGAAATAATTATCAGAACAGATTGATTCACAAAAAGTTATTATATCCGAGCCTGAAAGGTCATAAAGACACGTCAATCAGTTTAAATCTGCTTCGATTTCTCCAAAAGATCCTCTGTTTCTGTCTGTAAACAATCAGACATTATACATATAAACATTTAAAACGGTTTAGAGCCCCTCAGTCTGAGGAGAGACTTTGCCTCCTTATGTGTATTCTACCGCTTGTACAACGGAGAGTGTTCTAAGGAATTGTTTGACTTGATGCCCACGGCTACCTTCCACTATCGCAACTCTCGCCATCGAAGGGGAATCCATCCTCACACATTGAAACCAGATCTGTTTCAAACTGTGCGGGCTCAAAAGAGTTTTCTTCCGCGAACGCTCAGACTGTGGAAAGAGCTCCCCGCCGTGGTTTTCCCAATGGAGTACAGAATGGGGTTCTTCAAAAAGGGTGTGAAGAGATTTCTTCAGGGTCGGCAACGCGCGAGTAATACCCCTGGTGTTGCAAGCGTCCATAGGCTACGGTAACTGCTTACCATCAGGTGTGCCGTATGCTTGTTTGCCACCTTAGTGGTATAAAAAAAATTACATTACTCTTTTTTGGAACTAGCGTAACTGATGCAGCAAACGATACAATCAGCCCAGCCCTTGCTTTTCTTCATCAGACATATTTATGTCAATAAAAAAAACAGTGATCAAGTAATACCGCCATCATTGGAGTCGTAAAATGTGCTCTGGGTATATACACATAGTAATAAAAACAGATGTAAAACTGTCTGTTGGCGCAATGCGACGTCGCTGTCGTGTCCGGCACATAGGTGCAGTCAATCTTTGTTAACTATATGTGTCGCAGACGTCTGTACAATTCTGTAAATTAACGTTATTTGAATGCTGGACATTTTGTCTTGCCAGTTTAATGTTGGGGATGATTGTTCTGCCTTTGTTCTTTAATTTATTGCGACAATTCCAGATATTTACCTTGTGTGTGTGTATTCTATCGAAAGACATCCTGCATGTCCCAAAGATCAATTTTACTCAGCCTCTGGTGCTGATTCTGTTGTTTACAACTAAACTAATTTAGTCTCACTATATCTCTTTCTACACTATTTCTCTTTGAAGCGCTCGTGGTTTAGCATGATTAGCCGTTCTTAATCGATCGGCAAAGTTAAGCTATCACCGTCGTGGTCGGTACCTGGACGGGTGACGGCCTAGTGGTATTTCAAATCAAGCGTTTCCGTGCTTCGGAAAGCACGTAAAGCCGTTGGTCCCGGTTATCACTTAATTGTGATAGTCGTTAAGCTAGTTGGATGCCCCCTAGGCGGCTTGAAAAATTCCAACAGTAGGTTGACCACTAAGCCTACCTCTACCGATCCGCAGTGGGCACGCGTGGTGGAGTTATTGCCCATTCCCTTTCACCTTAATTTGTGAAAGGAGGCCTGTGCTCAGCAGTGGGACATTATAGGCTGATGATGATGATATCTCTTTCGACCAAAGAACATAGGAGAAGGATGTAAGAAATTTAGTCCTGTCATATTAGTCCAATTGCTTGTTGTCTATTTACCTTCAAAGACTAATTTGATACCTAGCTTTATATATGTTTGCCTTTTTCAAATAATGTTAGTAAGAGATGTGATGTGATTAAAATTAGGTTAGTACGATTCACTACAGAATCGGCACCACGATAATCGTTTAAAAGTTCTACAATATCTACAACAATCTAACAAACGTAAGCCGTCTCTAACACCCGGACCCACGTTTTGTTAACTAAACAATTGAAACACATAAAACTATTGACAATGGCTAAGCAGCCAATGTATACCGCCACTAGAACGTTTCCACATCGAATGTTCCACATACGAGGCTAAAAGCGTGACGAAGTGTGTCCAAGTGTCCTATACTGTCCTCGAATAGGTTTTTTATTGTCCACCGAGTCTACACAAAGGGAAGTCGTAAAAGCCAAGTGTCCGAAGTGATGTGCAACCTTCTGACTCTATCTGCCACAGTATATATAGCTACAGTAGTCAGGTTTATGGTCTGTATAACGAAACTCATTGTCTCTCCTCATGTATCTATCTAACTTGCGTCAGCTTAAGTTGCTTAAATGTGTATGTTCCTTCGGCCGCATTATCATTTATCCTACTCATAATTGTGAACTTACGCCTAAAATAAAAAGAAGTCGTAATAGGTCGGAGATAATCAAAACGTTATGCACAGATTTCGTTATTTTAATGATTCATCAATAGAAAACACGAAAGAATAGAATATGATCTTAAGGCGGCCCTCTGTGGCCGGCGCAACTTCAACGCGAGCATAGTCTAAAAGCTTGTTGTTTCATCCAACGTAATGTTTGACTGCGAATAAAGACAGATAGCATCAGAGCCGTCGGTTATCAGTCGGTAAATTCCGCTGATCACTCGCGGCCGCTTCGCTAGGTCGTCATTCATGATTTCGCATTCATAAAACTTGTTCCAGGAGTATACTTCTTGCGAAAAAATCTGACAAGTTTGAGAAAAAAAAGTTAGTTATTTAGAATCTCCAATACATTTGCAAGCCTGGAATCTAAATGTTTTCTTTACTTTTACAATTTATAGGTACATTAGATATGGCTAAAGTTCAGGCAAAAACGCTGTTTTTCGGAGGCTTTGACTGAATTTGGTTCACACTTTTTTTTAATTACGCCAAGATACAAGGCTAGATATAGTACACAAGATACTAATTTGTTCAAAACATCTAACGAAAAATGTTTAACAACGCCATAATAAGTACATGGGTTTTTTATGAAAAGTATGACGAATTGAGTCCTCTTAAACTCAAGACATTAATAAGTTTCATTTAGGCCATTTTATTTAATTTAATTAAATAGAAAAAATATTTTAGTTATCAAAACCAATGAAATCGATGTTTTGAAAGACAGGATGATGAAAATGTTATATACAATCTAATCTAAACACGGAAACATTTTTATTTTGAAATACGAGAATAACGTAATCTATTTATTTATAAGCATCAATTTTGAATCTCTACTTTACCATATTTTTTTCTATGAAACGTCAAGAAAAGCTCTTCATGAAAGACGCATATACAGGTCGTTGTTTTGGTCAGCGACGAGCGACTCAGGGTCGATAATACAATAGATACTGGTGCTAAAAAAAATATAAAAAAATACTTTATTTTTTTTATCATAAAAATAAAAAAATAAAAATTTTGAAAATCATGTAATACGCTAAAGTGTAGACATAATACTCAACGGGAGTGCGAGGGAGTAAAGGGGTGGGGCTATGGCGGCTTGTGCCTACCTCTAGTCAGTGCACGTGCCTAGTAACCATACTTTGCGGTAATTTTATTTCAAATTGAATAGGTATTTCTCAACATATTTACAGTATTTAATGGAATTAAGTCCATTTTTGGGGAATATATATTTCGTAGGTACTACCGCTCCTGGGTCGCTTGTCGCCGACCAAAACAACAGCCTGTATAAAAATGAATCCCTGTTTCCCTTGGTCACGCCGTAACTTGTACCGATTTCATCCATAAATTTTTTTTTAATTTGGAGATGGTTCTTGCGGAAAAAAATTAAGAAAGTCGTGTAGAAAATTAGAAAATTTAAGAAAACTTAACGGTAGGGTAGGGTAGGATATCCTTCGGCTACGCGGGTGAAACCACGGGGCCCAACTAATTATATTTAAAAGCGATCTAGCACCCATAAATCTTTAGAGTAAAATTGATAATGATTTACTGTTCTAATATTGTACTGGGTATTCTGCGATAAGTCGTACTTGTGTTTTAATTGCTGTCAATAGCATTGTTAATTTATTTGTCGGTTATTTTTTTAATTTATAGATTCTCTAATTTTGTAAACGATGATCGTCAAACAATTAAGTAAGCTGATTTTTGGCAAACGAGCACTTGGCAGGTCTTTGCACTGTGATTGTCAAAATTCTATAAAAAAGTATTAGGGAGAAAATATTCTATTATTTTGGAGTATTTGACAACTATGTGCAATTGTATGCACAATCAAGATCAAAATAAAACGTTATTTATTAAGTTTAGGCCCTGATAAGGTACTGAATCCACCACCGGTTCAGAAACACTCAGTTAGCATGTTAAAAATAGCATCTCTACAACATAACTTATCCAATCCAACTTGGGTACTTTACCCACTGGCTGTCACCCATTTTAACCGACTTCAAAAAAAGGAGGTGGTTCACACTCAATTCGGTATTCGGTTTGTTACCTCATGACTCCGTCATTTATGAACCGATTAGGAAAATAATTTAATTGTTTGGAAGGGTACACTTCCCGTTTGGTTCCATTGTCATCAGATCTGGATTTGATTACTTCTTAGTTTTTGTAAAACAGTTGAATTATTTATTTTAATTAATTTTATTTGTGTTCTCTTTTTCTTTTTTTCCTTTGTAAATATCCATACTTCCATACTAATATTATAAATGCGAAAGTAACTCTGTTTATTTGTCAACCGACTTAAAAAAAAGAGGAGGAGATTCTCAATTCGGTTGTTTTTTAATGTTTGTTGTAAGGGTACACTTCCCGTTTGGTTGTCATCAGATCAGGATTACTTCTTAGTGTAAAACAGTTTCCAATTATTTGTTACGCTTTCACGCCTTAACTACTCAACCGATAACGATAAAATTTGGCATGCAGATAGCCTATGATATGGAGAAGGACATATTTTTTATCACGGGAACGTGGGTGAAACCGCGCGAGACAGCTAGTATCACATATTCGGCTATCAAGCATACAGCCCGGTTGATGGTAAGCCGTCACCGTAGCTTATGGACGCTACACTCATGGCATTACTTAACTACTAATATTTTCGCGGGACAAATTGGATTCTATGTTTCTTCTCTGAAGTCCGCTGAACTCCATGGAACCAAACGAAAGAATTTCAATAGCCGCTTATCTCTGCACCTTGTTTATATAATTTATAAACTTATCAACATTGTTTATTCATATGTCAACTTGATTTAATATATACACAAACAGCTTGACACGAGAGTACTTTTAAATATTTACTCTTTGTAGCTCTTCACTGGAAGTTAGACTACTTCAACCTTGCATATGTTTTTTTTTAATTGTTGGCGTCTCACGGCTTTTATTTTGCCATTTTCCATTTATATTATAAGTTCTAGTCACAATAAATCACTTTCACATAGTCCTCAGTCAGTCACTGTCCATAATAGTCATGTTTTAGTACAATGGTGGTCATTGTACTAAAAATTTTCACGGACTTCTTGAGACAACTTGAAAAGTCACGATACACATGATTCATTTCATTTCACTTCACTGGTGCACATGGATTGGTCTTTATTGGATAGAATACCACCGATAATATGCAATAAAACTTAAAATACACGAATTTATGAAAATATAAATGAAAATACAACGTAACTCTGCAAGTTCCCGCCAAAAAGTCCACTGATTTAGTTAAAAAGCGTTTACGAATAAGGGGGTTAGTCTATGGCACTCTGTCATATGAGTCTATTCTATGGCCAAATTGGTCGAGCTATGGTCGAGCCATTCTCAAGTGATACTCTTACTTTTTTGGTATAGATAAAAGAAAGTAATTGCTTCAACGCTTTTAAATCTAGTTCCGAATGTTTTTGATAGTAAAAGTATAAAACAGACTAAAAAAAAAACTATGTGAATAATAGGAGAGTGTTCCAAGGAATTGTTCGACTTGATGCCCACGGCTACCTTTCACCATCGCAACTTTCGCCATCGACGGGGAGTCCATCCACACACATTGAAACCAGAATTGTTTCGAACTGTGCGGGCTAAAAGAAGTTTTCTTCCGCGGACGCTCGGACTGTGGAATGAGCTCCTCGCCGTGGTTTTCCCAATGGAGTACAGCATGGGGTTCTTCAAAAAGGGTGTGAAGAGGTTTCTTCAGGGTCGGCAACGCGCGAGTTATACCCCTGGTGTTGCAAGCATCCATAGGCTACAGTAACTGCTTACCATCAGGCGGGCCGTATGCCTCACCTCAGTGGTATAAAAAAAAACTGCGATAAATAATAACCGCGTAGATCTATCAATTTATTAAAGTTTTTTTTTCATTGTTCACAGCGGTGTCCCTAGAAACCTTAGTGGAGAATTGTCATAAACTCCTGGAGAAGTTCCACTACTCCTGGGAGATGATGCCCCTAGTCCTCGTTATCCTCAATTACGCGGGTAGTGACCTTGACGAGGCGTCACGCAAAATTGACGAAGGTTAGTGCCTTACTTGTTTCTATGCGATTGCAAACGCCTATAATATTTTGCCGCATTGCGAATTATTTAAAACTGTAGATATACCTCATTACAATACAGATACAAAAAAAAAATGGTTTTATGAAAAGCGTTGAAAGGTTATACGGTTAGATGGAGGAATAGGCTACTTTCCTGAAAAAAACTAATTAGTCCGTCATTTACAATATTAGACACGTATTTTTTCTTTTGTCAATTAAACTAAAAAATACGAAGATTTTGTGTGTTGAAGTTCCGCGTGACGTCACGGTGTGGTACACTTTTTAGTAACAAGTGACGGCATGTGCCCCCACTCCCGAACTTAGTCGCGCTTTATCTTCGTCAATTGTTAATGATTTGGTAAAGCAAAAAATACTTGTCCAATATTTTTTGATAATCTAACTGACGGACTAATTAGATTTATTATATTTTTACCCAGGCAACATCCCTCGTTATTATTCATATTGTTATGTTCAAAATAAACAAATACGTACCTAAATAATTACGTTTTTCGTCCCGCGGGTGAAACGGGTGAAAGAGCGGAGCATGCACAAGATGACTGTACTATAAATTAACCATCAATTTCTATCATGTATTTCAAAGTAGTTTTTTGAATGCATAACCTAGAATCTTTTATTTCCAGAAAACAACTTACATATAATATTTTTTCGCAAATATCTTTTCTTTTAAAAGCCTTTTGAATTTATGACACTTATGGCTATTTTCACCAACCAGCACCTAACTTAGGAAACTGCATATTTCAAATTGATTTTATATGAAAAGCTATCATTTTGAGTTGCGTTAGGTTAGGACATAGGAGTCTCCTAAGTGGTAGGCGTCTTCTCAAGTGAAAATGGCCATAAATGTTTATTTTATCTTTTGTGCCACACGATAAACAAACATTGTATGTTAACTTAACAAAAATAACTTTAAATTAATTGTTTTAACATTGTATCCACTTTTGAATAAATAAACATTAAAAAAAACTGAACCGAAAATGAATGTCTATACCTAATTCGTCAGTCTTATTAAAATTTCTTTTTGCTATAAGACTTCATAAAGTGTGACCTTCCAACGTTTTATATAATCAATTATAATAAAAAATTGCATTATAATCATCATCAATCTTATAAAATTAAAATCAAACAATATAGGATTTATGAGACCATCCCCTTGTTATGAGAGGGTTTAAAGTAAGTCTGATAAATCTCAGTTTTTAAGATAGTCCCGTTCCGGCATTTTTTATTTAATTATATCAGAAAGTGACGGATTCATTTAAAAACCTGGGTTTGATTAGACTTGACTTAAACCATCTCATGTAATAAGACACTGATTGATAACTCATTTGAGAAACAAAGCATTTTCACCTTTATCTAGGTACCATAATTATCGCTTGTTCAGAAACAAAAAAAAACATCAATACTAATCAGTATATTTATCTCAAAATAAACAATAAAACAATTATGCTTTTTTGTTTGTAAAATTAATTATATTTTCAGTGTTTTTAAAAGAAAAACAAAATTTATGTGCATTGCGACTTGTTTATTTATAAATGGAAATGTTTTGCTGTTGTTTAACAAGATTATTTTTGTTCAACAAGCATTGTGTAATAGGGAAATTGAGCTGCTAGAAAGCAAATGACAGCCTACCTTGTTGTTAAACTCAATAATTCATGTTCTTATGTAAATATTTATTAAAAAAGTAGTGGCTTTGTGAGCTGTAGACTCGCTAGGTCTAAAACAACACAAAGGAAGAATGTCCGCCATTTTGTTTTTTCAAAACGGCGTACACGGATCATATTATAAGAAGAACACTTTACGAGGTTTTGTTACAGAATATTTCTTGATTGATGTCAGCTATCGATTATTATAAAAGTCATGGATGCCATTTTGAAATAAATCAAAATGGCGGATGATAGGAATGCTAGGCTGCTAAAATCTTTAAACTCCTTTCACGAGAATCAGTTGAGAAATGCTAAATGTACAGCGGAACAGCCGGACAGACATAAAAAAGCATTTTTGACCAAGCTGAAACGGAGACGCTTCGCGCTCGCTCGGTAAAAAACATATAAAAGAGGCGGTCACGAGAATGTTAAAAAAAACGACAGTTCGAATATAGTTTTTGAATCTGAAATTGCAAAATATTTCCATTTTTTAATGAAAAAATTGCATCTCCAATAATTTTCAAGAACAAGTAGCTAAAGAAACTAATACAATATAGCTCAGTCGTTCCCATGTCGTTTTTATAAGACCTAATTGACAGTAAGTACAGTCGCTGGCACTTAACTTGGCAGAGTCGTTAGATTATAGAATAATGACAAGCACTAAAAGTGACCAGTTTTTTTTGAACTAACTGTACATGCGCTACGCCAAAACCTTGCCAAGTTACGTGCCGAAGGGTGTATCGAAAATCATAACAATTGAATCTTGGACAAACTATATTGGCATTTTTTTCTCTTTTTTGGTTTTAAAACGATATAAGCATAAACACAATAACTTAAAAAAAGATTTTTAGTCATCACGAAAAGACGGAAAAGACCTACTAAAAATGTGCTCAAAAAAGATTATGGCGGTGCAATATTTTTCCATTTATTTCCTTGCATTGCGAATGTCCACATTATACGATATTGTCCACAGGAAAGATGATAATCAACGAGTACGCGAGGAAACACAATCTGAACATCTTCGACGGTCTCGAGCTAAGGAACTCGACACGCCAGTACGGACTTTAATAGTAATACTAGTTTTTCCAACAAAACACATACAAAAGTATAGTGCTATAGTTGACCACTCACACACACACATCTCACACAGTCTCATTTACAATAAATATCAAACTGACATAAGGAATTGAACACATAATACTCTTACAAAAAATGCTGTTAAAATTTGTAAAATCTATAACAAACTAAACAATATTCGGTTACTATAAGCAAAATGGCTTGCAAAATTAAAAGGCATATAGTAGTACCCAACTAATAAGGAGCGTCGTGAGTCTTCGTTCGCACAAATAAGAAAGTATGGCCCCGAAGGATATCAAAGAATACATAAAACTTACAATCAACTTTAGATCACTACTATAAAATTCATAATACACTGCAGCTGTTAGTTCCGTTTCACTTGCAAGTCACGCCCCTCCGCACGGCGCGCGCTAACATGGCGGCAACTGCCGACCAATAGCAGTTTCCCGCGCTTTGAAAATGTATCTTCTGCGCAGGTACATCGGTAAGCCATATCAGTTGGGTACTACTGTACCTATCTATCATAAAACTGTACAACCAGCGAGCGTATCAGTAAATTAAACTTATTATCGTATTTACAAAAAAGAAACGTAGGCGATAAAGAAATAGAAAAACACAAAAACAAAAGATTTTTTTCTATCTTTTTGAACACAATAATCTCCAAAAGAACTGAACGAATTTTCAATTCATATAGGTTTTGTTTAATCGGCTGACAAGAAGAATTATTGTTACACCACATTTGATTGTCTAGGATGAGAGACAATGTATTGCAATATTAGACGTGCTAGCATGTCATCTCAACATAATTTACCAACCAATAAAAAAGAGAACAAATTGTGTGCGGTAGGCATGCGTAACGTAACACAATAAAGCATACGAGACGTTCCGCATTTACGTATGTTCCAGACCGATCGTATAATCAGGCAAATAATTATGTGCCTAGCCATAATTAGGTCTCATATCATGAAATACCTGACTAAATTAGGCATCGCGCAACTATTCGCTGATAAAGTTAAAATTGAAAAATTTACGGAAAATACACAACCAGGGCCTAGACAAGATGGTTGGCGATGGGGGGCTGAAGCGCTAACTTCGGATAACGAACCGAGTTTTTTTATAGAGCGTTTTTTATAAAAGAATGAATAAATCTCAATAATAAAAAAAATATAGACATAATGTTCTTCTGATATAATTTTTGCATGACCTAAAAGTTAGTTATAATCATAGATTTATTAATGGATCTATCTATATCAATATTACAATGAATTTAGTTCGCGAAAGCTTAAAAAGTACTCTAAGGTATCTATTGTAATGTTTCTAATATTCATATAATATAATCGATATTGTCTCTATACTAAACATAAAGTACCTCCTACTTATGCAACTATATTCACATAACATGCAATTATGCTCGGTTCGGGCCATATCATCGAGCTATAATAACAAAGATTTTAAAAGACGGCTGAACATCGTTAGTCAAATCGACCAACCTTTGATATTAACGCTCTACTTGATATAAAAAATTCCGTATGCCTAGGAATATCGCGATTTGCCTGATTTTATAATCGGACTACGACTTATAGTACGGCAACATGAGCTACTTTTTTTACTGCATGATAATTACTCAATTAAATAACGCTATAAAGACATTCTCCGGGATTATTTGAAATTCACGAATTATTTTTTGTATTCGTTTAATTATAAAGTGATTATAAATTAAATTCTTTAAATTCCGTTCTATAACATATATGGCTGGAACGATTTTAAATGACTAATGATGAAGTCATAATTTTTTTATTATTATGTTATTGTAGTTTTTACCTACTTTACTACAAGCTTTTATTTAATTTCACCTGTCCGGTGTATGTAATCGAATCTTGCAAGCTAAATTCGACCCACTTCCCAGTGTCCGATTGAGCTGAAATTTGGTATACATTAGTATATTGGATGACAATGCAAGTACAAATAACAAAAAGTACAGTCATCATAAAAATCTTGTATTTTTTTTTTTTACTTTTTATGTTAGTATATATTTGTTATTGAATAGAGTCATAGCTATTTTTACAGTGAGTTTAGTGTGCAAAATTAGTTTGGTTGTTTTCTAAATTAGTTATATTTATTTATGTAGAGATTTTGCTTTAATAGTAACCGACATCATACACTTTCACACATACATTGATTCTTAATAAAATCGCGTATACAAATTGAACAATTAGAGATTTAATGACACGACATGAAATTATATTACAGTGCTAATTTGGCGCTAGCCTTGCTATCGTTTTAGTGAATAAAACCCCCTTGATCTATTGCTGTGATAAAAACTCAAATAACTGTCTGTTTAACAAAAAACAAGTATTTAAAGGAGGTAGAACTTAGCGTTTTTTCGTTCAAAGAGCAGCTCGACTGGGTACCTCCAATTTACATAATTCTGCAGCCAAATAATGTTGTGTTCCTGCGCGTGAGTAAAGTCGCCAGTGGGCTTAGTGCGAGTTTTTTTAACCTATTCGATCGCGTTATTGTTAACTCTATGTATTTGTGCGTCGGAACAGACCCCGCAAATAGCCACTAGGCTGCGCTTATTCTTATTGTTTTTGTATCTACTTAGAATTTTGTAGAGCTAACTACAAAAGTCTAAACATCTCAAATTAAGCACCTTCTCAAACCGACTAAAACAGTAATGCCCACTGTGCGTTTGGACTCAAATTAAAAATAAATGGTTAGGACATTGGCGCCCCTGTGTCTATCGACTTCGTATTGACAATGGCGGGTCTTAAGGTGCATACACACCGCAGTTAACTTTTGTGGAGCTAAAGTGGAGCAACATGTTCCACAAAATAATACAATTGAATAGAGAATGTTTATTCAGCTAAAATACATAAAATAACATATCCTAAGCATAATTTTGGATAAATATGATTAACCCAATTTTTTTTGCAAACACTTTTACCTGAATATCAAGAAACACAGCGTCAATAATAATAATAATATCTATTATACCTAATAGGGTATTTGACGACAGTTCAAATCAGCAACTTTTAATTAAATGTCAAAAACGATAGTTTATAAGGTTTGTATGAAATACAAGCCTCCTTATAAACTATCCGTCACAATTTTACAGCGTCAACTGACCTACTCTTATTGGTTTAACTGGTAAAAAAAAAAAAAAATTAAAAGCTTAAAATTTACAACTTATATAACGGTTCAGTGTATTTTTTGATGTTTTCTACACTGAATACTGTTTTACCATTCATTTTTCACACAGACAAATATCCTCTTATTAAAAATAAAACAATCAGACTTTTTTAGTGTCTAGCTTTTACCAGTAGGTAGGTACAACAAATCAAACATACGCACATATTAACAAACATACTATTACATTACTCAACATATAACACTACGCTGAAATTAAATCTTTAATTGCATAGGAAAAATCATTTTTGCAAACGTCAGTCAATTCATTGGATAATAAATTATTTATTTCTTCGGTTCAGTGTGATTCAAAGTTTACTTTCAACCCGATCCATTTCTTACCTGAAACTGAATTTTCATCAAGTTGTATGTAGTCGTTAAATTTATAAAAAATATTAATGATATTTTTTTAAGCAACTTTACAAAGTTAAAATCTTCGCACTAAAGAGAATATGACGGATATATAAAAAAAAACATGTAATTACCTTATTCAAATGATGTCACAACTTCGAGTTACTTGTTTATTTTTTTATTTGTTTTTCTTTTTATTTTATTAATTTTGTGTCTGCTTTTTTATCTGCGAATCGAGCACGTCTGCTTCTTGATGCATTTGTATATATTTTTTTATTATTTTGAGCATACCTAAAATTAGCTATCGACAAATGCGCTTGCACTATCTTATTTTTATACATTGAAAAAAATTGACTACAAGTGACTACAAAATTTTATTTAACAGTAACAAAAATTTTGACGACCAAATAACCTAAACAAAGTGACTTGCGAACTAAACTTACCAATAACAAAACTAGTTTTTATTCGTTACTTAATAATTTGATTAAATGTAACTAAAGTTAGTTTCCCGACAACTAAAGTTAGTTTCCCGACAACAAAACGTCAACTTACATAACTAGTTTTGTAGATAATTTTTTTCAGTGTAATATTTACGAGCGCGATATCTTTATTACCCATACTGGCTTCACGCCAGTCACCATTTTCTGTAATTAAATTTAAAATGATGACCACGATGAAATGATTACCGAATTACAATAACTACTTAAAACACTTCTAATAACAATAACACCATACAACACTTCCAATAACCTATTAGGTGTTAAAATATATAATTTAAATGCAAGTTTAGCGAGCTATACGCATATACCTACATATATTAATATATGTGTGAATTTATAATCAATTACATTTTTAATTTTATAATTGAACATAATTAGTGTTAAAATTAGCTGATGGTTGGTCATTTTATTATAATAAAAATGACGGTTTGCACAAAAGTACGTTATTACACATGACGGAAATCGGTAACAATTAATAACAAATTGTAAAATAATAATTGATAATAAAATATATTAACAATGACAAAGTTAGAATAGAGCAGGAAGCTTTACAATTGAACAACTATTGTTATAATTAAATTACCTTCAATTAATGGATATTTCAATTGATATCAAAACCGATTAGCTTTTACCTTTTCTTCTTACCACTGTGCAATTATTTAATACTTACATTATAATTAAATAGTCGTATAAGGTGCAGCGCAGACTATCCGTGCCGCACTGTTATAGTATGTTTAAATATAACCTATACAATTCTAAGCAGTAACGCACACGATACGCAAATAGTCTGCGAAAGCATAGGATGTACCCAAATCTCTATTTATTTTCTTAATTTTTTTCTTACAAAATAATACATCGCAATCTCTACATTTCCATAGCATGTTCGTCCCTACTTAGAGTTCCGCCGATAGAATGATCGAAGATGTAATGTTCTCTGAAAGTCCGTGACGAACTTTTTTGTGCGCTGCAGACTCCTTCGCACAAACAGTCTGTCGTCTGTGCTGCACCTAAAACTTTGGGGTTATGAATGCAGCGATTTTATGACCGGAAAGATAGCGACAGCGCGGTCGAATGCGAACAAAACAACCAACTGAAAAAATAAAATTGATAACTTTAACATTTCTAGCTTCTTCAGTAACTAACTTCAGTGCTTATTAAATATGGAATGTGTTGAGTCAGAGTCGTTTTATTGCGACCGTGTAGACTGCATAATAAACTTGATGATAATTTTACTGCCAACAATCGGACTATTTGTAGGTTAATGCAATGAATTCATTTCCAGATTCGCTACATGTTATGTTTCAGAATAAGTTATTTCATGTAAAAAATACGTAGTTTTGGTGCCGATTTACGCGGCAGGTCATTCAGACAATTTTGGTTTTCGTGGCCCTACATACATTTGTAATTACCTTATGTTCTTTAGATAATTGAATTACACTGCTATTAAGTAGTTATGTTACTGTTGTTATTTTTCCATAAAAGCGGAACAATAATCCGTAGAACAAAAATACTTCCAAAAATTCCAAAAAGAATATTTTAAAATAAAGTCTTCAATAAAACAAACTTGTATCACATAAATTCATACACGCAATTAAATATTATTGGTTACATTGCGAGCAAAGGGCGGCGGTAGAGGCTACATACAACATTGTGTCCACTTGGTTGCAAATACAGTTTCATCTCATTCAGTACACAATACACTGTCTGAAACGCACAAGACACACAACAAAATTGTTGCACAAATCGATAAAAGTGGTCAAGTCAACAGAATCAGTCCAATCAACACTGTCTAACCAGTAGTGATTTCCACTTTGCAGTGACCGGACGAAGGTGGCGAAATTCGAAATTTAAAAATAAAATTCAAATATCGAATTTGGTGATTCGAATCGAAACGCGGCCATAGTGTTGTGCTAGTGTGTGCATATCGAAATAATTTTATATAGTGTTATTTTCTTTTTTGTAGGAAAATGCTGGAAATTAATAATATAAGTGGTGTACTATCGTCGTCGATGAAGTTATTTTGCGAATGATACTTAATTTTACAAGTGCTGTGTTTTGTGTGGACGCATGCTGTGCGATGCTGTGTGTTGCGAACTTCCACGGACAATTGTTACCACATTGGATATTTTGGTGAGTTAATTTAACTATCATATTTGATCGCAAATCAATTGATAATTTGCATTAATTGACTTGTGATTTTAATCTTCGAAGCATACGCTTGCTTTTCATATTTCAGCACGAACAATATTTAACACTAAACGTAAAATGGTGCTCAGAAGTGATCGTGTGTTTCGATCTATATATAATATGCAAAACACTAGTTTACTACTACATCATAAGTGGCTCTTTACGATACAACCTCTGCATACAATATAAAATGCAATTTATGAAATAAGACAATCTGCTATGCGATATAACTGTTTTTACGACCATTGCAGTCGCTTCCAATACGTACGAGTACGATTACTAACGTATACTACATCATTAGTGGATTTTATAATCGTTACTTGCCGTTTTAAATTGTAACTAGGGTTCAGACGGCGTAGAATAAACGACTCACTTTTTACATAAAATTACAGCTTAATTATGGTACAAGACGCATTTCTGTTTACACTATCGCCATTATTATCATTTTTAGTGGAATATTGAAAAAAAAAGTACAGATATTGTCGTCGTACCAAGTATCGTACCCTTATCACTTAATACGACTACATCACTATTATCAGTCGATCGAATATCGAATAGAACGTGCAATTTGAGAATTTCCAGAATCGAGGTGGACTATTGTTATTGATTTCTATGACAGTTTCCAAAGAGATTTTAGACCTTCCATTTTTAGTTTACCATAAAGTTTACCTGTACCAGATGAAACTTATTGAGATTGATGATGATGATGATGATTAGCACTACCCTCAGCCAGTACAACGACCGACCCATGTCCTATACAACCATTCAAGCATCAACCACCATACAACTAACTTAGTTTATAATGACTGGTACCTGAATAGTTATATCGGAGTAACCATGGATAAACCAAGGGGTGCGTGGTATATAGGAGTGACACGCTCTGGGATGGGAGAGGACGGCCAGCCAACCGCAGCCAGCTGACCACAATCGACCGACTGTTCAGCCTATAGCCAATATTGGAAAGTGGGAAGACGGGTATCATATAGAGGGATGAGCGTTGATGTATGTTGTGTGCTGGGGTTTCGTCTTCTTTCTTTTTTGATTTTTTGTTCCTGGGGTGGATTTTGCCAGATGAAACTTATTGAGATTAACAATAAATCCTATATGGTCTCAAATAGGAATCAGATCGAGATTGAAATCAAAATAAACCGAGCATCACATAGACTCAAAACTATAAACACTGTCTTTTATTGGTTTTCCGTTTATAATATTTTATGTGTACGGCCCTAAGTTAAGCCCCGCTATAACTCGGAGTCGTTTACTGTTTTATAATCTGCAATTAGTGACTGTAAAAATGTTAAACGAATCCTGTAATGTTGGCTGTTGTAAACTGAGCCGGGTATAGCGTCTAATGAGTTGCGTGTAGGCAAATTGTATTTATCCGATTCCGAGAGAAACAATATATTTTTGCAATTATGTTCTGGGCGTGTTTATATGTTTGGTTCACTTGTTAGGGTCTCAGGACGCCACTGTTGTGTTTTATGACTGTTGTTAAGGGGTTTAACCGTTAATCACAATGTTGGACATATTTCTTTTTCCTTTACCTGTAACCAGTAAATAGGTGACTTGCGGCTATCAACTGTTACAATCACCTTGGGTTTTATCATCATGTATAATTGGACTGTTTTACATAAACTTAAACCGACTTCAAAGTACACTAAGAAGTAATCAAGTCCTGATCTGACCAACAACAACGATGACAATGGATCCAAACGGGAGTGTAACCTTTCAAATAAAAAAAGAATTTTCCAAATCGGTTAATAAATTACGGAGATATGGGGTAACAAACATAAAAAAATACAACCGAATTGAGAACCTCCTCCTTTTTTGAAGTCTGTTATAAAGGGCCTTAAATCTTGTTCTCATTAATGGTTACAAATTTGTTTTTCTTTTCACCCTCATTTGTGAAAGGCATGTGTTCAGCAGTGGGACATTATACGCTGGTGATGATGATGAATTATGAAAATAAAAAAAGTTTAAATCTTAATATTATGCAAAATAGTCCGCATATTTTTGTTACAAAATGAAAACGAAGACTTCATGTCTGAAAATTTTCTTTTGACGTAAAAATTCCGTATAAATGGAAGGCCAGATTAACAGACATAGTGGGACTATTGCGGTCGCATGATTTTTGTGTAAGGATAGTAGGAAAGGAATAAATACTTAATTACTTGAAGTAACTGATCAAATGAGATATTAAACGTTTCTAAATAACGACTACTCCGTCAAAAGTAAAAATGCTTTAGAAAAATTATGTCGTATCGCAAAATGTTCATGAGGTTACCTACCTACATACATGGTAAATATTTTTTCTAAATATACCAGTAATACGAAAGAAACAGTTTAAATACATAAGTACACAATAAAAACATGGCAGCTCATTTTCAATTACCGCTCGGTCACGTCGTAAAATATGGTGGCATATCTACCAATAGAAATGCTGTGAGTACATTATAATATCCCTTCGCCGGTTTTTATAACCGCAAAACAGATTACCCGTATCCCCTATGTGTTAGAATAGGGCTTTAGTGGACATAGGAATTGTTTCTTTAACTCATTTTGTGTTAAAGTGGCTGCGGTAGGTCTACGCTTCAATGGGATGTGAAGTATGAAGTGTTATGGAATGTACAACGACTTCATTGAGGCGAGTCCTCACTTCACACTTCATTTGTAATATAGAAATTATGTTTAAGTACCATAGAGTATGCACTATGATAACAAGGTTGAATTCTCACATTTATACAATGTTTTTAGGGTTCCGTACCTCAAAAGGTAAAAAAGGAACAAGATCACTCTCTTGTCCGTCTGTCCGTGTGTCACCACCGATTTTCTCAGTAACGGGTGGACCTGGCAATTTGAAATTTATGCAAGATACTGAGGTCTATAGTACCTATTAGGTGTATAAAACATGGTGATATGGGCAAATTTAGATTTTCGCGAAATTTTCATTTTTTATTTTTCGGAAATTTCCCTTTACTTGTGCTGCCTTGTGCGACCTTGCTTTAACCAGAATTGACAATTCCATTTTTTATATGACGAAGTCGGTAAGCAAGCATACGGTCCGCCTGATGGTAAGCGATTACCGTAGCTATATGGTCGCAACCATTCCCCATCTCCAATGAGCTCGGGCGACCTTACTCACGCGCAGGAATACAACATGAAATTATTTGGCTGCGGTATTCTGTAAAGTTTGTACTTCTCCGGTCGAGCTGCTCTTTGAGCGAATAAACGCTATTCTCTACCTCTATTGAGTCAGCTAAATGTTAGAAACACAATAGCTTCGGCCTTCATAAGGCATAAGGCCTAAACGGCTTTTGTCTTTGACTTTAAATGCTCTATCTATTCATCCTTTTTGGATTGGATTATGAATTTCGGATTTTTCTTGGCATACTCATTCTGTGCGATCCGCCGCATTAATTATATCATCCTTATTAATAATTTTCAGGAAATATTTCCAACATTACTGTATTAGGAACGCGTTGACAAAATAAATTATTTGAGTTCAAAGAATGGTATGTCTGTCACAAATATTTTATATGCAATTTCATAAAATGAATTTACCTTCCCGAAAATATGAGTTAAAGGTAAAATAAGATATCGGCGCGTAGTAAATAGCATATTTGCTCATAAGTAAAGTGGCTGGTAAGTGCCAGGGCCTAAACTGAATAAATTACTTACACTCTTCTTGATCGTTTCCTCTAAGTGTTCATAGTTATCAAGTTACCATATTATTTTTGAGAAGTTATACCTACTTATTCTTTTTAAATGTAACCCAGCTTATTTTTTTTACCAATTGCATATACTTTAGGCTTGATGTACCACACAGTGGTGCTGGGCGATAGATTTTTAACATTTACTTTACTGTTAAAAACAGTAAAATTACTCCAAATCATTTTAGTATTCAGTAAACGGAAAAAGTACCAATCTTACTTCCTACTTACTCGTAATATAATAAATGCGAAAGTAAGTCTTTTTTACTTGTCTCACATTTCAATTTGGCTCACAGGTAGATCAGAACTTGGAAGTACATATGGATTCTTTTGATCCCGGGAAAACATAAGAAACCTTGGAAACGCGGGTGAAACCGCGGGGCATAACTAGCTAGCAAATAAAGTAAACCGTACCATAGATATAAATCTAAATAGATGACGCGAGTGTTTTTACTTCGCGTGCCAAAAGCTGTACACACGGCTACAGATCAAGCTATACATTTCTAGTATAAGCTGACCTCCCATTGTACGGAAATCCAATACAATGCGAGATCAGCTTATACTGGAAATGTATAGTTTGATCTGTAGCCGTGTGTACTAAAAGGGAGAGCAATGCTCTTCTTTTGAAACTGGTTCGCGCGGATAGGGAACTTGCATAAGGCTGCATGTCCACCAGAGATGTGTAGTGAGGGATGTGTTTAGCTGACAAATAGGATCGCTTTATTTTCACGTTGTAGCTCTAATGCTCGCTCTTGCTCTCGTTTCAACACTAAAGTATGCATGTTTCTATGCTAAAGACAAACCACACATTTTGTCAACAGTTACCTTACCTTAGCGTAGCGTACAAGCATTCATACGGATGGAGGGACTTGCGTTATCTATTTAGATTTATGTCTGTGGTTATCACAATACAATACAATTATTCCAATACTATAAAACAGTTTGTTCCGTGACTTCTGCCCTTATGTCACGCGACCCTCTATACACGTGTCGGTATATTTTATTGGAATCAATACTGTGTATAACATATTAGCAATCTGACACTGTGTGTGACCCATGATTAGCAACTGTCTTATATGTATTTATTATTTTATTATATGCTTATATACGTGGATTACTGTCTTTATTTGCTATATTTTACATTTCAATTTTTTTTTTCAATTATCTTATTTTTTTTATCTACTATTGAATGTATCTTTACCATCCATCAACTGTCTATACTTTTCACACTCAATAATCATATTCACTTAGGTTTGGTGCAAATTACGCTTTTGTTATTCCACTCTTCTATCCACTATCTGGGCATTTATTCCTTTCCTCAATATCTTCTTTGCTCTTTCTAAATGTTAGCTTCTTTCTCTTTATTAACGCACGTCAAAAGCTGTGTTCTGTGTCTTCATCGTCCTGCTAGATTTAGCTCTTGACCAGGGTAGCCATTCCACTGTATTTTTCCGGACAAGTCCAGAATTTTAGCTCATTACTTGCAAACTGTTCATAATTTTCTTCTGAATATATTAAACTCCGTTGTTGATTCTTGAAAATTAATTTCTTATTCACCTGTCGCCTGTTTCACACAATGTCACACTTGTGAAACTTG
The DNA here is from genome assembly GCA_951394255.1 of Polyploca ridens. Classification (NCBI taxonomy): domain Eukaryota; kingdom Metazoa; phylum Arthropoda; class Insecta; order Lepidoptera; family Drepanidae; genus Polyploca; species Polyploca ridens. The sequence continues at coordinate 10,146,869 of OX596262.1, forward strand.
ATTCTCATTAAAATCCGTCGTCAATTATAAAATAACGACCCTCATGATGAACAGCCTTTATAAATTTCGAAAAGTACTCACCGGTATATATGTTAAAATGTATCATAAAACCTATATTATACAATTTATTACAGCCGTTATTTCAGTTCGTATGCAATTTTATTGAAAGGCAATTAAGTAGGTGTTATTACTTGAGAAATTATTGACAATTTTGTTTTATCATCATAGTAATTCTGCTAGGTCGTATTGTAATTATTTTATTATTTTCCATTTTGCCACGGACTCGCCCTTAAAGGAAGACATTGGGATCTAATAGGGAATGCTTGACAAAGCCTACTATAAGGTGGCTCATTACGTGGAAGACAAGAAGAATGTATGGTTGTAGTAGCTTCTCTCTGCACTTGCATCCCCCCTGGCTATGTGAAAATTGTATGAATATATGCTTATTCATACAATTTTCACTTAGCCAGCCTTTTTTTATTATATAAGTATTTGGAACAAAAGCTGTAATACGAAAAGATCCTCCCAAAAAAAAAAACTTGCTGAGTATCTTGCCGGAGTCTTCTCAGTTCAGGAGGTTTTCCCAATGGAGTACAGCATGGGGTTCTTCAAAAAGGGTGTGAAGCGGTTTCTTCAGGGTCGGCAACGCGCAAGTGATACCCCTGCCCCCCTAGACAAGTTGCAAGCGTCCATAGGCTACGGTAACTGCTTTCCATCAGGCGGACCGTATGCTCGTTTGCCACCTTAGTGGTATAAAAAAATAAATAAAAAAGTTTAAGTGTATTCCGAACCGGTGCTAATTTCAACTGTATGTACAACAGTGCCTTACTAGGGACTAAACTGAATAAATGACTTTTTGATTTTGATCTTGCCCAGAATATCCTTTGCACATTCAAGATCTGCAGGCTGTGTAAGCGCCAGAAATCAAGTTTTACATCCTTGCTGAAAAATGCTGCATAACATGTCTTACGCTCTTTTTTCACTGAAATATGTATGCATGTTTCAGTAAACAGAACAGATTTTCTATCATCTACGATTATGCAGAGATGCGTAAATTATAAAAGAGTAGGTCTCGACCCAAATTTGCATATGCTTCAATCATTAAAATTTAACTTATTAAACGAATTGACGCATATATTTAGTAACAACGCTATTTGTATTAAAGTACCCAGTTATCTCTTATTCCGGTATCGACATGAACTATTCAGTTACAATGTTGCAAAGATACATCCCTCTCGCTCGCACATTGCAATTAAACTGTACGCTAAAAAGGGACAGCGACAATATTTTACGACTAGATCGTGAATAGCTGCAAGGGTTTAACAATTTCATTGCTTATTTTGCGCTGTGACTAATTTTATGCCAACAGGCCAAGAGTTCCAAAGGTATTCTGGGAAATTTTATATTGCCCACCGCGTTTTATATCTTTATGGAGAATATAATTTTAATAAGTTTTCATAAGCATCCTGTCGAATGAAATGCCAAATTATAGAACCATAGAGATAGTATATTAATAGATCGACTGTACTAGAGTATGTGCAACGCTGCAAACTATGAAACTATGAAAAAGTCGTTGGTGTTTCAATAAACGAACTGCGCCTTATTGATTGAACGACTAATTTAGGTACATTACATATAATAATTAATGCCAATTTATCGTTTTTCTGTTCTGACAAGGAACTCATATCGTAATTTTTTTCTAACAGTAGGCAAATCAACTAGTATACGATACGACATATCTGTGAATGCATCTACATACATATGCAAACTGCTCACTCACGATTCGCACAAGGTAATGTTGTTAACGTTGGCGTTATCTCTATTTATATTCTACTCTATGTAGAAAACATAATTTAATTTGGCCAAAAATACCATGTCAAAAGAATACCTTGTATTTTTGACGTATAGATGAAGTCATTCGTTATATTTATAATGTTAAAAATAACGCGCGTTAAAAGCGTTCGTGGCTTAAGGCTTTTGTAAAATCCAGTTATACCAATCAACTCTAGTTTTTCGAGTTACAAAACAATTGAATGTAGCGACTAATAGAATCCACGCGTCTCATTTATAGATCCCCTACGCGTGGACTGGACTCGTTAATTTATGTCAGATGCAACACTTTACAAAACACGGATATAAAGATGCCTATTTTACCATTATTTTAGGTGTTGTCGAAGTACCTCATTACAGTAGATTGCAACCAAATAAAATGTGGTGTTGTGATCCTGTGGTGTAGACAGGTTGCCTGGTAGAGATCACTTTTAGTGATAAGGCCGCCCATTGTAGCACTTTCACTGTTAGTTTTAAGCTTTGTTTGTAATAATATGTTTTGGTGTAACAATAAAGTATTATCTATCTATCTATAAAGCTCTATGAAAAGCCGTTGTACTGGCAATGTGCCGGCACAGCGATTCCTGAGATTGTGATACTACTGGTGTTGCACGGTAACCGCTTACCATCTGACGTATGCTCGTTGCTACCTGACTAGGAAAACAAACCTACGAGGTTAACTGAGCAGGGATGAAGCAGGTTCATAAATTCATTTAATAACTTAAAAAAAAAACACCTTTTTTGTAGCCTACAAGTTTTTTCAATATTCCTACCTTACATACATCAAAGATCAATTAAGACACAGACGTGAAATAAACGAAGTTTCATATTTCACTTACTGTTTTTTTTTTAATTGCTCTCGCGTTTGGCCACTGATCCGCCAGGTCATAAAGGACAACCACGACGCCTAATATGGAGCACGCTTATCCAGAATAATCCCATTCACTCTGGCCTGAATGTCCCTAGATTGTAAGGGTCAGGATGCACAGACGCTAGAGCAATTTCCTCTTCCTCGCAGTCCGCATTATAAATGAGGATGCAAAATGCTGTGTGAAAACGGGTCTGAAAATTTTCCATTGAGATTATATATCCATGTATTTCGTCCAAGTGTAGAACAGTCGCGCTTGCATTGATGAGCCGCAAACGTTTAATGAAATCGTTCAAAGCTTTATGTTACTGTCAACTATTGCGAACACGTGGGTTTTCTCGTTGTTTATTACAAACTAGTTTTCGCTTCGCGGTTTCTCGTTTCTGCGTTTCCCGAGGCATCTGCTGATTTCCCGGGATAAAACGTATTGGTGACTGATTAACAAGGATTACCCACAAACTTTTGCATTGATAAGTTGGATCGTAGGAAGGTTTAATGGACCATAACTAAAAGGTGGGGAGACTATGTCAATCACTGGGGTCCAATCTACCCCTCAACCAGTTTTCATTGAAGTAGGTTCAGTAATCTACAAGAGAAACAGCAGCATTTAGACATACATTTCACTTGAATATTAGTAAAGTTTAGGAAAATAGTTTTATTTCTGTAGGAATAATGGAAAGTGCAATGTATAAGTAGATGGTAGGTTAGAAGACAAATAGCTCTAATTAATTAATTATCTAGTCCTCAAACCAAGAAACCAACTTCAAGCAACAGTTGTCTCTCAAATAAGCTTTGTGAATATGCACAAAGCTTCGTGTGAGGGTTTGCCTTTTCTCGGCTACCCTCGCAAATTTTCCGTATCATAACAAATCCATTGACGTGTTATTCAATTTCAACAAACGCTACGTGTCCCCAAGCTTTAAGGTTGTAATTCCAATGGCTTCGATGATCCTAAATGAGGGTTTCCCTTGGACTGTCTGCGGCTGAAAGTTCGGAAAGTGTCGGGCCGCAAATTGACCGCGATTCGGAAAACAATCAACAGACATACGGACTTGCCGAAATTTGTTTGTGTTGCTGCGGTTAACGCTCAATATTCTGGCACGACTTGTTTATGTACATGTTTAACTGTTTTCAATTGTTGTTAAATTTGTTGTTATCCACGTGTGCGTTTAAAAGTAATTAATAAATAAATAAAAGGTTTGCATATTTCCGGGCATATTTGCCCAGATAACATGTAAAATGCAATGAATAATTATATTATGAGATAACGTTTCAGTAGCGATTTCATTGGAATAATAGCTGATCTATCCCCGCTATCCCCCATAAAAGGGTAATGTAATAAAATCTTTGAAATTTTAAAACGCACCCATAAAGCTAAGACGATACATGCTGCCCGGGATCCTGATAGTAAAACCGACTACGTCCGATATCGTGGATTCCGTCGGATCCTATCAAAACTTTTATTGCCGCGAATCTTTTGTCCCGCTCACTCTAACTCGGTTATAAAGAGATGACGCTAGCGCAGTATTATGTTTTTCAGGAATTCATTGTCGTTGCAAGTTTTATGTCTCTTGTGGAGCATCGCATATTTTTATTGCGTCTCGTAGATTGAAAAGCTCCTGTGAGCCTTTCAGTCTGGATTTCTAGGTCTTGGCATATATGTATAGCTCACGTTCGTATGGTTTATTTCGATTTATTTTAGACGATAATATTGCTTCTAGGAAAATTCAAATGTTTATTTTAATACTATTTCAAATACGGCCATATTTTGTATTTCCTTTTAAAAACTTTATAAATAAGTCAATATTTTTTCTTTTCAGTTTATTATAGTTTTAATGAATAAAAAAACCTTCATTGAAATGTGAAGTTACCAAAATTGCATACGTTACAAAACGCAATGAAACATGGTGCACTAACGAAATTTACGTGCAATTCCTGAAAGTGAACTCCCGTAAATATATTCCGGGCTATAAAAATGGAAGTATTCTGTTATAAGGTTTTTACACCGAGAGCGTCGTAACTTAACGCAAGTATTACCAACGTGCATACGCTGATTTCCTTCTGTATGTTTTTAACGTCTGGCAACTTTAATAATGGGCTTGTGGTAAAAATATTCGTATCCAGAGCTTTAAAATGAGATACCGAATATGAGACGATGCGTTTTCGTTCACAGAAACAAACTAGGTTTGTCTGTTTGTTCCGGCTAATCTTCGAAACGGCTGGACCGATTTTGAAAGGGACTTTCACTGGCAGATAGCTGATTGGATAAGGAGTAACTTTTACTATTTTTACAAGCTGTTTATTAACAATGCAATGGATATTCAGGTCAAATCTTGCAAGTCGAATTTCACTTCCACGTCTGATTGACTTGATATTTGGTATACATTAGTATATTGGAAAACAATGCAAGTACAGTCAACAAATAGTACAGTCACCAAATAGTACAGTCACTAAACCGCTTGTATCAAAAAGAAATTTTTAACAAAAACTTATTATTTTAGAAAAAGCATTAGTGTACCGCGTAAAAATTTTAAACCGTTTGCGGGTGAAACCTTTAGATAGTAGAATTTCGGGAAATCTTTCATAGTGCACCCCTAGGGTACTCGAGGAATATTTTTAAAATCTGTTGATTAAGTTCTGGTGGTGGTTGGTAAATCTGGTGGTTTCTTCAGGGTCGGCAACGCGCGAGTGATACCCCTGGTGTTGCAAGCGTCCATAGGCTACGGTAACTGCTTACCATCAAGCGGGCCGTATGCTTGTTTGCCGCCTTAGTGGTATAAATAAAAAAAATAAAAAAGTTAGTCTGTGCGTTATTTGTATGTATGTCAGTCAGTCAGTGTAGAAGTAGATCTTTGTTTCAGAAATTAGTTATTATATATTGATTTTCGTAGTCGAAACAACTGCTCCTGGGCCCAAGTCTGCTATTACAATTGTGTTCCAATTAACTATCAGTGGTGTTAAAAATGATAGATTTGTTAGTTTTGGATAGTAGACAACGCACTTTGTCACATATGTATTTACATTTTTGTTTTAAAATATCAGACTTGGCCACACATTCTGCAATTCAAATGTAGATCTCGTCGGGTAAACCTGGTATACCTATATCGGGGTACACACTATCTTAGGGACTGACTTTTCAAAGGTCAGAAGTATCTGGCTGTTAATTTAAAATTAGAACTAATTTCCGAATTCGAATACATTTGATGTTTCTTTACGTAAATATCAATTCGATTCATCGAAAAGTTTTCGGGAATTAAAATAGCAATTGCTTAAATTCGCCTCGGAAATTTTTTAATCTGTTTCCGATATCGAATCCGACGTTTTAAAATAGCCCTGCAGATCTTGTATAAACCTTTCTGACGAATAGGAGGTATATCTAGCGATTGCAAAATCGACCCTTACTAGCCTATTATTACAGTTCACGCCTTTAGTCGGTCCCTTGTGGAACGTCAACTTAATTACCAACCTCATTAGCATTTATATGATTTATACCGATTGTCGTATATTTTATTTGGCACTTATATTCTTTTCTGCCAACGTTAGCCTAAATATTCTCAGTACCAAATGGTCCATTTCGACTTGAGGCACTTTAATTAAACTAAGGTGTACGTCACGAACGTTAAATGTAGACGGAGGCGGCCATTGTAAATTCCAACAGCGTTTCAGTTTCATGGCTTTAGTTAGAAAACGCCGTCGGACTTTTATGGGTAGTTTCGGTTCAGACGTTTTGTTATATTACCAATGCTTTTAAGGTACTGCACCTCGCTCCGGTAAACATATGTGCAGTTTTATGACCAACTAGTTTATGGAAAATGCGTAGTAATGCTTGCGGCAGCGTTAAGCGTTAACCCTTCTGTATGTTATGTGCTATTTATCTTTGTTGTATGACGGTTGTGCTGCTTGATGAGTTTCTTACTTGTGTTTTTGTGATCTCCTTAGCGGTTACTGTTTCTAGTAATGATTTAGTTATGGATTTGCGTCTTTATTTGATTTACGACTGAAGGGGCGATGAGATGTTGGATCTAAATTGAATGGTTCAATTTGAGCGCGGATAATTAGGAAAAAATTTATATAACGTGATCACAGTAACGAGGAAAATCTTGTTTTAAGTTTTCTATGACAGTCTCTTAGATATAATGAAATTATCTTAGAAAATAGTACTGTTTGGATACTCGAGGACGGTTAAAATTGTGTGCGTTGAAAACAACTTGATATTGCTATCTCTGTGTCATTAAATTAATTACAGGCCTTTTTGTTAATTACACGATGTAAGATAGTACCGAAGTGTCATATGTGCTTAAAATCGGGTGTAGTTGTCAACGCGATATACACTAAAAAAAATGATCTACAAAACTAGTGATGTAAGTTGACGTTTTGTTGTCGGGAAACTAACTTTAGTTACATTTAATCAAATAATTTAGTTACGAACAAAAAATTGTTTTGTTACTGGTAAGTTTAGTTCGCAAGCCACTCTGTTTAGGTTATTGGTCGTCAAATTTTGTGTTACTGTTAAATAAAATTTGTCACTTGTAGTTAATTTTTCAGTGTAAGAATGTACCTTGTCTTCCTTGTTGCTCTAAACAATATATACAAAATATTAATAATTGAATTATCGAAGACATAAAGAACCACTTGTATTGAGTCACAAATAGGTACATTGAACATGTATTACTAGGAAAAGCCTCGGCGCTATTTCCAAGAAAACCGTCTGAATGGACACATAATGGTAATAACAAATCAACTCGCGCGCACACCGAACTATGTAACACCATAGTGCGCGGAATATAGCTATAAAACTTTACGATAGTGATGTACCAAGTCATTTTTGCAATTCCAACACTCTGAAGTCCATTGTATTGTTACCAATTAGTATTTCAAAGTACATAACGCGGCGAAAACGGCATAAATAATAGTTTACGAGTGTCTCATATGGTTTCTAATAAAGTTAGCTTTTAGTGGTGGCTTGGCACATTAAATGTTGGCTTCGGAGGAACAATTACTGCAACTGTTTCATATTGAAGACTGTTTGCACTAATAAAGCTATTTGCGAACGTTTGTTGTGACTATTTTTATTATAGTCGCATCGCATGTCATAGGTATTTATTTGATTATGATACTAGTTTCAGGGTATCTCTTTAGTATATTTTTTTTTATACAACTATGTCGATAAACAAGCGTACGGCCCGCCTGATGGTAAGCGGTTACCGTATCCATATGGACGCTTGCAACACACGAAGCATCGCTCACGCGTTACCGACCTTTCCCCCCTCCCCTATGAGCTGTGGCGACCTTACTCACGCGCAGGAACACAACTTTACACGACATAAAGTTATTTAGGCTGCGGTATTCCGTAAGGTGGAGGTACTTCCCCAGTCGAGCTGCTCTTTGAGCGAATAAACTCTATGCTCTACCTCTCTCAAAATATTATTTTAGTTTAGAGGATGGATATTGAAAAAATATGCTGCCAAATAAAATAAACTAAAGTAACGAAACTTAAACTACATCGACAACAAAACTTAACTCTATCACTGAAACTTCGACATGGTTGATCACTCGGGTTTCCAGGCGCCATTGATACCCAACTATAACAACTATAACCCAACACTATATCAATAGGGAACCAGGCAATGGTGACGTTATAACTAATTAAAACTTATTAATTACCCCACCACTCTCGCTCGTAAAATCCGCGCCTTTACTGCACAAACGGAGTCGGGTAATAAAAGAAGTTTTCCTTTTAAAACCTTTAAAAATTCAGGCTCGTTCCTTCAACGTTTCGAACGAAATTCGATGGCAGTAAAGTGTGAGCTAGTTTATGGGCGAGCCAGTGTTAGTGTTTGCTTCTAAACGCACGCGCGTGACTTTTTAGCTAACAACGTACTTTGATTAGCTCGTGAAATCTCGTTTCTGAGTATGGCTAATCGGGCTATACAACTTCTACTATACAGGCGATTAAGTACATACATTGTACCATGAGTACACTTAGCCACAGGTGTTTAAGGATATTTTAAACAAGTATCATACTATATATACATCATCTATCTACCCTACACTTACAATATTTAAAGCTGTTCAGATTTGAACGTCGAACGTGATTCGTCTCGCTTAGGTATTTTTTGCAATCAGCGACCAATTTCAAACCGGTTGCTATCTATTCTCGCCAATTCAAACAATCCATTAAAAACATCAAACACCAATCGGTGGTGCGGCAATGTAATAAATTGAAAACCAGCTTGCAATTATATGCAGTAACAATTTACAATCGGTGCTCAATCTCGTTTTAAATGTCAGAATAACAATATTCTTTTGATGTTCTTACTAGTTTTTAAAAAGAATAACTTTTGTCGTTTTAAATGTTTATTATTATTTCCTTCATAGATTATAACAAGTTCTTTCAATTTCCTAGTTGTTTCCTTATCTTTACCGGAACAGAGATATCTAAGAAAGTAAAAAGTTTTCAGTCTTGAAGTAAGCAAACAATTTAAAGCCTATTTCCCACGGCGTTTCGAAACTACACGACCGTGGAGTGCGTTTACGAGATACCGGTAATTCGTATAATTATGCAATTATACCGATACTATTTATTTTAAAAGAATATAATGCCAATGTTAACTGTAATTATTGTCCTCACCGAGGAACTTTATAAAATATCATGCATTTAAAACTTTTAATAAAGTGACTACAACAGCTTGTATTGACAACTTGCTTTATTGATTAGTTACATTATCAGGACAGTATTATCGCCACCACTATAACCATTGTTTTGCATCAGTTTTTTTTTATTAGCCTTAACCATAACTTGTTAAGATTATTATGCTAACCATACATAATGATGGTTTAAGTCAAAACCCAATTTCTAAGATAGTCCCATCTCTTTTTGTTATGTGTGACATTAGAAAGTGACGGATATATTAAAACCCCGGTTTTACTAGATTTGCCTTAAACCATCTCATGTAAAATGGGATATAATTTTTTCTTTGCAACGTGTTCCCAATCACTTCGCTGTCTGCTATCGCTGTGTTTTTTTCCATTTTTATTATGATGCACCCCAAGGGGATAACTCATAAGGGTATTTGTCGGAATACACATATAAGAGGGAGAACTCACAAGGGTTTTTGTCGGAATACACATATAAGGGGGATAACTCATAAGGGTATTCGTCGGAATACACATATAAGGGGGATAACTCATAAGGGTATTTGTCAGAATACACATATAAGAGGGAGAACTCACAAGGGTTTTTTGTCGGAATACACATATAAGTTACTAATACGGGTGATATAAGTTCCTAGTTCGATACCTCTTTATAAAAGGTTGTCCCAGAAGTCGAAAATTAAGTTATACAGCGAGAATCACAAGATTTTCTTGTTACGCTAAACGTTTTTTGTTTAGCCAACCTTACAGCAAGACGCCAATAAACCTGGCTCGATTGACATCCCGGCTATTTCGTAGCGAATCGATCTTGACTCACTTTACTCCCCTCTACTTAAATACATTTTTATGTTGTTGTTTCTTTAATTTGAGAACGTTCAATGCATTTTTATGATTATTTTAAAGTATTATAGCTACATCTGGGGCCTAAGTCTGCTATTACAAACACAATAGCGTCATAATGGCGCCATGCCATAATAGCTTTCCGATGATTTTCCACTGAAACTACAATCGTGCCACAATGATCTTTTAGTTGTCAGTTTTGACAGTTTTAATACAAAATTATTTTCGTTCATTATGCGACCATTACGAATTAGTAGACTGCGCACATCGGCTCATGATAATAGAAATGCAATAGTATCGTGTCAGTATGACATTTTAGCAGACTTGGCCACCAGGTATTTCTGTATACTATGTGGTATTAACGACCAAAATAGTTTTCGTGTCGTCTGCCGAGATCTTTATCATTGTACCAAGGCTTGGACCCGGTTTAAAAATAACTGGTTATTCAATTAAAAATCGGTTTTGTCGGTTATTACACCGCGACGAGCGACACAAATAATGATAAGATAAAAAAAACCGCTTGCGGGCAGTAATGCGGGGATGAGTCACACTATCGGAGATTTTGATTAATTTAGTTATCATATTATATGGACGGGTTGCGAATGCTACTTTCTCTTTATACCCAAGAGGGGAATGTGGTATTTGTACTCCATTTATACATTTACTAGCAGACCCCCGCGGTTTCACCCGCGTACGGTTTGAATTTTTTTGCGCGGAACACTTATTATTTTTCAAAAATAAAAGTAGCCAAGTTACTCCTTATAACATCAGCTATGAACCGGAATAGACAGAGAAAAAGGAAACTATGAACCGGAATAGACAGTTAAAAATGGAATATAAAATTAAAAGAATATTTAAATCAATAGCACTAAGGAGTATTGCTATCAACTTCGATGCAAATCACAACGTCACTCTGCAAAATCCCGCCAAAAAGTCCCAAAGGTAAGTTTTTCATTCTAATATCCAAGAAAAAAAAACAAATTTGTTTCGAATTCTAATCCGATTTAAATATTCTTTTATATTTGAAATTCCAATTTTAATTGTACCAAGTTTTTTGAATAAAATCGGCTCAGATTACTGAACAAAAGGCAGATAGAGCGCGCGAAACACTTGAGTGATGCCAAAAAACCAAAAAGTTTATTTAAGAGTGCGTATAAAGCCAGAAAAATATGGCAATGTCAGATGAAACAAACATATGTCTAATCTTCGCGTGGCATGAGACGGAGATAGCGTGTTTCGCGGAACAAAAATGAACTAAGCGCTTCTTATCTAAATAACTCGTAAAGTATAGAATATTTAAAAAAAATCATTAGTAGCAGCCCTAGCTCATACGTTAGTGATATTATTTATCGATTTTTTGTCATTGGATGAAATAATGAATGGTGTTCGTTACGATTACCACCAAAGATACGCAATAGCCCGGCAGGTATGTGTTTTACAATTCTTATTTACTTTTTTGGCCTCTCCCGTGTTCCGGGCGCTCCATCTGCCTTATTCTGTAATCTGTGAAAATCGAATTGAGTTTTCAAACATGTGTCAAAATAAAATGTAATTTAAATCAAAAGTACTAAGGAGTATTGATATCAACTTCGATGCAAATCACCTCTAAAATAACTTTCTACCCCTTTTTAACCCCGTTAGGCGATGAGTTTCAATAATATACGAAACACGTCTTCTATCAATTCTGTTAAGGAATGTTTATGCAAAATTTGAAGTAGATCGGACCAAGGAATCACGTTGTCCCATACAAACTTTTCCCCCGTTTTTCACCCCCTTAGGGGTAGAATTTCGAAAAATCCTTTCTTATCGGATGCCTACGTTATACAAAGAACACACCCTCCAAGTTTCAGGTCTCTACGATCAGCGGTTTAGGCTGTGCGTTGATTGTCAGTCAGTCATTCAGGACAAAGCATTTTATATGTGTGGCAATTAGGCATAACATTTTATAATGTTATTGTCCATATCATCTTGTTTTCTTTGTTAAAACCGTTTATAAGAAATTCTATCTCTTTTACTCGAATTGTAACTATTATAATACATATTGTTAATCAACTAATCAGGCCGTCCGCCTTTGTATAAGTACTAATTTCCAGTTGCGGAAACTTATTAGTATTATTTCATAAAAAGAATAACTGTGTTTAACAAAGCTGTTAGTTTCCCTTAATTATATAAATAAATAAATTATTAGCTTTCACGGAAATTTTATTTCAATCCTAAAAAACCTATTCAGGGCCGTATTTAGCGAAACAGATTTTTATGAATTTTCTTGCCCGCCGTTAGGCCTAATGTAGTTACAACAAAACCGAAAGGAAAAGTTCCCTTACTTACTTAGGCAATAACCGGTTTTCTTTCCGATTTCAAGCCGAGCAGTACAAACATAGATTCGTGCAGCCTGCATTATGCATGTTTGCTCTCTTTACTAACACAATGCGTGTGCACATACAATGTGGATCGCACCCTTGACCGCTGCAGTTCAGCGGGTAGTTCAGAAATAGCTGCTTATAATAAACTACATATGAAAGAAAATCTGAAACTTGTAATCAATTTTTAGGTTACTTTTGTATTGCTAATTTCTATTATGGGGTTTAGGATTTATCAATTTAATAAAATTCTGACTGACTGATCCCTCAACGCAAAGCGCTTAAACCTTTTTATATTTTTTGATATTGGGTACGTATCTACCCAAGTAACAATTATTTGTTATGTATGTGTTTGTAGAGTTTCTACTGAGTTACATTATGTTTTCACCAGCTTGACTTATGAATAAACCAGTAAGAGCTGCTGATTTAGAAATACCCTGCGTGTCTTTTTCTTCTTACCCCCTTACTCATAAAACGTTATTTAACTAATAAGCTGATTAAGTGGTCACCTAAATAACGTCAAATTGTTTGACAATGACAGCAAGGTGACGTTATTTATTTGACCATTTATTCAGTAGATTTAGTTAAGTAGCGTTTATGAGTAAGGCCTCTAGTTTTTAAGTTTGGCAACCAAATCCAAATTAGGACTTATTTCTGCCAGCGTCGAGTTATATTACAATTCCAGTCACAATAAATCACTTTCACATATAGTCCTCAATCAGGCACCGTCCATAAAAGTCATGTTTTACTACAACGGTGGTCATGGTACTAAAACTCTTCACGGACTTTTTATGAAATCAAAATCAAAAATTTGTAACTATAATATTTTGGAAATAAGTAATGCATGCAGGCCCCCGCATTTAAAAAATAAAAATTGTTGCAAAACACTTAAATTAGGGTATTCTTTTTCTTTGCGGAGCGAGCGAAACGAGTGTAGTTACAAATGCATTTATAAATGCTAAATGACTGTGATTAGTTAAGACTCACTTCGTCCTTCATTAAGTTGTTAGAATAAACATGAACACTGGTTGTAATCTTACAAAAAATGTACTACAAAATACGATTTTATAAATATAAAAAAAAAATGCTCGAATCTGCCGCTGCTGCCGATCAACGGCAAGATTCCAAGCAGACTAGCAACGTTTTTTCTTTGTAAATAATTATTACAATTACTCATCATCATCACCAGCCTACAGCAGTCCAATGCGGGACATAGGCCTCACCCAATGCGCGCCATCTCGCCCTATCTACGGCTCGACGCATCCATGTCCTACCAGCAGCCTTTCGCAGATCGTCACTCCATCCTGGAGGGCGCCCTACACTACGTTTGCCGAGACGCGGTCTCCACTCAAAAACACGTTTTTCCCACCGGTTATCGGTTCTTCGGCATATGTGACCACATGCCACTTCAGCTTGCTAATTCTATGAGCTATGTCGATGACCTTGGTTCTCTAACGGATAACCTCGTTACAATTACTGCTTAATTTATTTTAGTTTACATACTTTATCTCACAACACGATATGGTTAAAGATGGATGACCAAATCGACAAATGATGAATGTCGAACGTTCTCCCTGAACTCATGTAATTGCGGCACTACACGATGTGTCTTGGCAATTGACATAAGCATATACAATCTACAGAGTACAGCATTGAAATATCATCGTGAAACGAATCCAAGGCGCGGACAGCTCACGATTTCAAACGACGAATGCACTCACACAACCTAGAATGTGGAATGACTGATGTGTGTGTACTTTTGGAAAATTGCATAGTATATGTAAGGAAATCAGAATAGATACGGATTTCTTAATGTATTGACATGTTGATACATAATATGAGACGATGAACAATTTTCAAAAAAAAATATCATTGATATTAGACATATAATAATCTATCTATTTATTTTCATAACAGTATAAATTATTTAGGTCCTTACATATGAAATTAGCGTTTTGTCGTACTGACCACTTTGATCTCAAATATCTCCTCTTTGGTTAAGAATTCCAAATTCAAATTTATAAATTTTCCTCATTATTTTTTTCTTTGGCGTCGCTTATTACCGCACAATGGAAAACATGAAATATCGGTATATTTACGAGTACGAGTTCTGCCGTGGCACCAGTGCTGCAGAAACAGCTCGAAAGATTAATTATGTGTACGGCGCTGGTGTCGCAAAAGAAAGCACGGTACAGTATTACTCAACTTATATGGCGCGTCGTGAATCTTCGTTCGCACAGAAAAGAAAGTATGGCCCCGAAGATTAACGAAAGAATGCTTCAAACTTACAATCAACCTTAGATCACTACTATAAGGTTCATAATACACTGCAGCTGTTAGTTCTATCTCACTCGCAAGTCACGGCCCTCCGCACGGCGCGCGCTAACATGACGGCAGCTGTCGGCCAATAGCGTTTCCCGCACTTTGAAAATGTATTTTCTGCGCAGGTACATCGGTAAGCCATATTAATTCCCTGTACGTTTTTGGTTTCAACGTTTTCGTTCCGGAAAAGCCGACCTTCAGAACCAACCCCGTGGACGGCCGAAGACCAAAGTGGAAAATGAAGAATTAAAGGCTATTGTGGAAGCGGATCCATTATAAAGCACTTCAGAGATAGCTGCAGGCTTCGGGGTAAGTGATAAAACTGTATTAATCCACATGAAGCAAATCGGGAAAGTAAAAAAACTTGAACGATGGGTACCTCATGAATTGAGTGAATCGAACTTGCAAACACGCGTCAACTGCTGTGTTACTTTGCTCAACCGACTCAATAATGAAGGGATTTTAAATCGAATCATTACTTGTGATGAAAAGTGGATACTGTACGATAATCGGAAGCGCTCGTCGCAATGGCTGAACCTTGGAGACCCAGCCAAATCCTGCCTTAAACGAAAATTGACTCAGAAAAAGTTACTTTTGAGTGTTTGGTGGACTAGCGCCGTTGTCGTTCACTACAGGTTTCTAAAATCTGGCCAAACGATTACGGCAGATATCTATTGTCCGCAACTGCAAACCATGAAGAAAGAACTAGCTGCTAAACAACCGAGATTGGTCAATCGCTCTAGGCCACTGCTGCTTCACGACAACCCAAGACCACACACTGCACAACAAACAACCGCTAAGTTAGATGAGCTACAATTGGAATTTTTGTGACATCCACCGTACTCCCCGGACCTTGCTCCAACAGATTACCATTTTTTCCGGAATTTGGAAAACTTTTTACAAGGAAAAAAATTCAACTCCGATGCGGCAGTCCAAACCGCCTTCAAAGAGTTTATTAATTCTCGCCCCCATGGTTTTTTAGTAAAGGGATCAATAAACTACCTATGGGATGGCAAAAGTGCATAGATAACAACGGTGCATACTTTGATTTATTAAATATATTTTACAAAATAAAAATTGACTTTATATTCCTCCCGTACAAAACGCCAATTTCATATGTAATGACCTAATATATGTAACTTAAACTGTTCACCACTACTGAGCAAACTGCTCACAATTCGTATTGCACCCTCCGCTGAAATGTGCTCCCGGTTAAATATGATTGAAAATGACGTTTTGTTACAAAACGTGTAAAAAATTATTTTATAGATAAAAAGGTATATAAACCAAAGGAGATTGACCATATTTGGGCCCACTATTGTGTCATCGCGGGTCTCAATTAAATATGATTCAAAAATCAAGTCTTATTTTATTATGTTCATTCACAAAATATTAATATTTTTCTATCCCGAGGATTAAAAACAGCATTAATAATATATTCGCTTGAACTCCTTTACACCTGTAGGTACGCCTTCCGCACCACAGATATCTGAAACCGTACGCCATTCGAATCACAGTTTTATTAATATCGAATGTTGCCAGGTGTTAAATTAGGTTTGTCGTAGTTAAATACGGTCTATATAGCTTTTTCTGATGAATAACGCTAGTAATGATGAAACGAAATTACGAGAGTGATATTAGATAATATTCGTCGGTTAAAGGTAGCAGAAATGCCAAATACACATTTTATTTATAATTGTGTTTGATGACAATGATTATTTTCCAAACAGAATGTAATGTAAGAACCTATTACGATAATAGTATAGTTATAAAAAGTAACAAGTAACATAAAATAATTTCTTAAAAGTATTAATTTATTTTACGAAAAATAAAATCTTCTTAATTTTAAGTTTGGCAACCAAATCCATTTTATGAGTACTTATTTTTGCTACTGTCATGTTATATTATAAATAGGTAAGTTTGGCAACCGAATCTTTTTTATGAGGACTCATTTTTGCCAGTGTCGAGTTATATTATAAATAGGTAAGTTTGGCAACAAAATCTTTTTTACGAGGACTTATTTTTGCCAGTGTCGAGTTATATTTTGAATAGGTAAGTTTGGCTACCAAATCTTTTTTATGAGGACTTATTTTTGCCAGTGTCAAGTTATATTTTAGTTCTGGTCACTAAATAAATCATTTTCATATAGTCCGCACTATCAGTCACCGTCCGTAACAGATATATTTTAGTAAAATAGTTGTCATTGTACTAAAACTTCTCACGGACCTTTTGAGATAACTTGAAAAGTCACAATATACATAATTAATTTCACTGAACTTGTGTGCACATAGATTGATCTTTATTGGATAAAACACCACTGATAATATGCATTAACCTGAAATTACAGGAATTTATGGAAATAAAACGAAGACGCTATGTGACTTTGCAAGATCCCGCCAAAAAGTCTAGCATACCTACGTTTAATCTTTTGCAAAACATCACAATAAACACAAATTGTATTTTTTAGTGGCCTCCATTAAAAAACCTTAAGATTACCGACTTACTAATTCTAAACCATTGAATTACTAAAACAAACTATGTAAATAGCCATTTTTTGCATTTTATAATCTTAAATTCTGCATCAGAAAAAAGAAAAAAGCTCTTAAACCCGGGTCAGAAAATTAAAACTGTTTACTGATTATGAAAATATAGTATTTTTTCTACAAAATAAAAAATAAATCATTGTGACACAAACATTTTCGAAGTGGAATTCCCCTTAGAAAATGGTCATTCTCCTTTTTACATACCTACCGAAGAGATAGGATTACTAATAATCCATGATATAATCAAGTTTTAAAGCTGCCATATTTTATGTATGTGAGTTGCCGCGACTTTAAATTTAATTTCCCATTAGAGGGAATAGGGGGACATTGATACAACCGTTATATATTTTTTACTGAACGCAGCCAAATCTTCGCCGATACACACATACGTAGGCATCAGTACCCCGAGTGTAAAGTTTGCAAAGAATTGACGTAACTATCGCGTTTACGTAATTCTATGAGAACTTGTATTGTACTATCTTAGCAAGCTTTACAGAATCACGGCCGCTTTCAGCCAGCGGTTTGTGCTCGACGTCTGAAGACACGTTTCGGACAATCATTGGTAAAAATAATCCTCACCTTCGGGTGTAATTTAACCTTAGGATTTTGGTGTAAACAGATACATTTAACGTTAAATGGCAAGGAAATATAATATTTTAATAAGTTCTTGGTAATTTTCTGTGATGTTTTTTTTTACATAATATGACGGTATGGGGAAGATTGATAGTACATACATACATATTAGAGATATCAACGTGTATAGCGTATTGACATTTCGTAGAGTACCATTAAATCTCTATTCAGAAGTAATCATAACAAACATCATCATCATCAGCACATAATCACTGCTGAGTGAAATAAGAATAAAGGTAACAGGAATACTACTGAAAAGAATGGACAGATATTCCACCATGCATGGCCACTGCAAATTGGTGGAGATAGGCTAGTGTTCAACTTCGTTGGAGTTTCCAAGCCGCCTAAGAGATCTCCAACTAGCATAACGACTTACACAATTTAGTGATAGCCGAGAACAACGGCTTTACGTGTGTAGAGGTTTCATACCCTACAGAAAAATAATAATTTAAACTTTATTTGACAAAGCTTTTGTTTTGTCACTCTATCGATTTTTCCACGTCATTTTGTACATAATTTTTTGTAATAGTAATTAATTAGTAAATTTCCTTCAACCCTCTACCTATGAGTTTTCTTTAAAGTCTTCAGATGAGACCATAGGTAGACCGCACGCATAAAAAAGAACCTCGATTCTACGAGATCTGGCGACCGTGAATATGGAGCGTGCAAAGACGGAACGGAAGGTAGACCGCATGCATAAAAAAGAACCTCGATTCTACGAGAACGTGCCTCCTAAAGCACGGAAAATGCTCGAGTTGAAATACCACTAGACGGTCACCCATCCGGATACCGTCCACATCAGCAATTGCTTATCTTTGTCGATCGATTAAGAACGGCTAATCAAGTTAGGTACACTACAAGCGCATCAACGAGCCTAAAAACATTAATGAGAAACACTGCTTTTAGGAGATAAGCGCTTGGCAAAGATTCCGTGCTACTGATGTATTAAATTCAGAAAAATCTAGAAATCTTGACTGAATTTTATTCTGTATCTGCCCGAATAGTAAACTGCTTTGCATTACTGATACAATACCATCGTGTATAGGCATGCCACGTGTATGTCTGGGAGAAGGCAGTTCATATAAAATCGAACCAACTCATGTTTCATTTTATGATTCCAGAAATTGTCATCCCTTTCAATGGCTTCTAATTTTAACTTTTGGGTTTGTCCACTCCAAATCGAAAAAATACGGGTTGAAGATTGTAAATCATATTTGTGTTGACTATATAATTAAAAGTAGTAGGTGGTAGAAAGTCAACTAACTACATAATAAAATGTATATGTCCCAAGTTTGTCCTGAAATAGCTAACAACGTTGTCACCATTGAATAGCGTAATAATTCAATGGTTGTCACTGAAAAAGAATGTATGTGTGACGTAATAAAGGTGAAATTTTTCGTCTTCAGATATAATAAGGTAATGAAATATCCATAGATATAAGATTCTTGGGATTAGTTGATTTATCTTCATGTTTGTTTTTGTTGTATGTATACTATGGTTATGCGGCTATCGCCAAGACGTTCGACCAAGGACGCTTGCACTCAGGGCATACGAATATGTGTTCTATTGCTATCTGTATAGAGCAATACTCAAATGCTTATAAAAAAAATCGACACAAAGCGTCCGGTACCAACCATGCAGGTCGAGCGTTGCCCGACGACTAAAGAACAACCGCGTAAGCTATTGCTACATTTAGACAGCGTGGAATAGGGTTGAAAATTGTAAATCATATTTGTGTTGACAATATCACTAGTTGCCGCTTGGATATTTATTTTTGCGTTTTCTTTAGATTATACAGAAAATACTCATTAAATTTAATAATTATCCGGTTAACATTTCAATATAATGCAGTATCTAACATATTCTCAAAAAAAAAATTAGTTGTTGTCGCTGAAAATACAGAGAATTACGACGCCAAAGTTTATTTTTATGCACTAGTTTACGATTTTTTTGTGGGGAATACAAAGCACTTTTCAATATTCTATTCGGTTAACATTTTTCTTCAGGCCCTTGTCTGTCCACATTATTTTTTGTGTGAGGTATTTTCATTGGGTTGCGTCATACTCGCGTCTCAAAGAAACCCATTTTTGTGAAATTGAGCTTAGTCCCCGTCTTATTAATTAAACCTACATGGTATGAATACTTTTTTATTTTAGATTAAAAAAAAACTTGTAACGGAAGGAAGAAATCTCAGATAGTAATTTGTACCAACATAAATAAATTGTTAATTCCAAAATCCATTTCACGAATACTACGCATAGTTTACACAACTTTGTTTCCACGCTCTTCGCTAAAAATAGCGTGAATCCCAAACTTGTATCCCACCTGACCATAAACGGAGTATTAACATACCTATAGAACGTGCAGAAGAGCGAATTTGAGGAATTAGAGAGATACATGTAACCTTTTATGGATGCGTTCCCAAGATGGTAAACCCAAGTAGTCAAGTTATTTGTATAGCGAAAACCTTTTAGATAATATTTATAAATTAGTAATTAGAAGATGTATCATAAATAGTAACACACCTACTAACTTGATATTGGAGGTTAAGTATCGATTTCTGTGTTAGAAAAGTACTCCCCAGATTGTATCGGTTTGATCTTATTCTGTGTGTTATCCCTCCCTACTGCTGGACGTGGTTTTTCACTGCTGGCCGCATAAATAAGCTCAGAGTCACTCAGCGAGCTATGGAACGAGCTATGCTCGGAATATCTCTACGTGACAACATCCGAAATGAGGACATTCGTAGTAGAACGAAAACGACCGACATAGCTCGTAGAGTTAGTAAACTGAAGTGGCAATGGGCAGGCCACATCGCGCGAAGAGCCGGTAACCGCTGGGGAAGAAAGGTTCTCGAGTGGCGACCACGTACTGGAAAGCGCCGAGCGGGACGACCTCCCACCAGGTGGACCGACGACCTGGGCAGAGTCGCTGGGCGCCGCTGGATGCAAGCGGCCCAGAACCGTTAGGAGTGGAAATCAATGGGGGAGCCCTATGTTCAGCAGTGGACATCGAATGGGCTGATATGATGAATGCCGACCGCTTATTTAGAGGAAATCTTTTGTGTCTCTGACCCATTGAGTGTGCATAGTATAGATAGATCATGATGTACACAGATGTACAGCTGGCTAGACAAAGGTTGATGCTGTTGTATCTATCCTCTAATTCTAAATCTGTCGGTGATGTATGTTCATCGAGGAAAGATCCTTTTACGGTCATCTTAAGCAATAAACTTTTTAAAATAGTTTGTTTAAACTGTAACAAAAGCACAAAATAAATACAATATTGGTGCCGATTCTGTTGTAAATCGCACTAAACTAATTTTAGTCACATCTCATCTCTTACTTACGAACATAATTGAAAAAGGATAGAACATATTTTAAGTTGTCAAATTAATCTTTGCCGTCTTATTTTGCGTGTATTTAGGCGTAACCGCGATAGATGGCGACTAAAATTATATTGAAAACAAGCATTGGACTAATTTGACAGGACTAAATTTCTTACATCATTTTCTTATGTTCTTTATTAGAAAGAGACATAGTGAAGTGGCAATGGGCAGGCCACATCGCGCGAAGAGCCGGTAACCGCTGGGGAAGAAAGGTTCTCGAGTGGCGACCACGTACTGGAAAGCGCCGAGCGGGACGACCTCCCACCAGGTGGACCGACGACCTGGGCAGAGTCGCTGGGCGCCGCTGGATGCAAGCGGCCCAGAACCGTTAGGAGTGGAAATCAATGGGGGAGCCCTATGTTCAGCAGTGGACATCGAATGGGCTGATATGATGAATGCCGACCGCTTATTTAGAGGAAATCTTTTGTGTCTCTGACCCATTGAGTGTGCATAGTATAGATAGATCATGATGTACACAGATGTACAGCTGGCTAGACAAAGGTTGATGCTGTTGTATCTATCCTCTAATTCTAAATCTGTCGGTGATGTATGTTCATCGAGGAAAGATCCTTTTACGGTCATCTTAAGCAATAAACTTTTTAAAATAGTTTGTTTAAACTGTAACAAAAGCACAAAATAAATACAATATTGGTGCCGATTCTGTTGTAAATCGCACTAAACTAATTTTAGTCACATCTCATCTCTTACTTACGAACATAATTGAAAAAGGATAGAACATATTTTAAGTTGTCAAATTAATCTTTGCC
Organism: Polyploca ridens; assembly: GCA_951394255.1. Lineage (NCBI taxonomy): Eukaryota > Metazoa > Arthropoda > Insecta > Lepidoptera > Drepanidae > Polyploca > Polyploca ridens. The sequence continues at coordinate 10,169,074 of OX596262.1, forward strand.
GTCTTATTTTGCGTGTATTTAGGCGTAACCGCGATAGATGGCGACTAAAATTATATTGAAAACAAGCATTGGACTAATTTGACAGGACTAAATTTCTTACATCATTTTCTTATGTTCTTTGTTAGAAAGAGACATAGTGACATTAAAATTAGTTTAGTTGTGAACAACAGAATTAGGGCCATTGTGAATTATAAATATTAATTAGAACAACAAATAGAATCATTTTTGTCTCAGGAATACATTAGATCTCTTGAGGACGCGAGTAAAAACGCGGAAAACTATTGTATAGAAAATAATTTTTACCCAGTAAATAATTGTTATTCAAGAGGACATGAATGCCAGATGAACTAAAAAGAACACAGGGCAGCCGATTAATGACACTGAGCGAATGAATGAGCTTATTATTATGGTCATAAAATACGCCTTACAATCGTTTTATCGACGCTTTACAACTACAAATATAGGCTTCAAGTATATTCAGTATTAATAAGTTAAATGTTAATGATAAATTGTATTTTAATTTCATTGATTGATGAGACGGGAGGCAGATCTGGTAAAAAAATATATTTATCGCGTAATGATGAATAATAATTAAGTTTAAACTCATTAGGGTGACTTGGTCTTAAGAATAGCTTCTGCACAGACCCTAGTGGGTTATAAAACGTACTCTAAAATTGTGCTAAGAACAGTACAACTACGTAGTTATCCATCTTAGTAAGTTTAGCTCAACATTTTTAATTTCTAGAGTACATAAAACAATTATCCTAATCGTAACTAATATTATAAATGCGTACGTGAGTTAGTTTATTTGTTTGTTGTGCTTTCACGCCTTAACTACTCGACCGATCATCATGAAATTTGGCATGCTGATAGCCTATGGAGAAGGACATGGGCTACTTTTTATCTCGGGAACGCGGGTGAAACCGCGGGGGACAGCTAGTAAACAATGGAGGAGTGGAGGGTTTCTTGAGCTTAGTGCAGTTCTAAAAAGCTGCAATACCATGTACTTAATACATAATGGCCCAGATTCTGTTGTTCACAACTAAACTAATTTTAATCTCACTATGTCTCTTTCTAATAAAGAACATAAGAAAAGGATGAAAGAAATTTAGTCCTGTCAAATTAGTCCAATGCTTGTTTTCAATATAAATTAAGTCGCCATCTATCGCAGTTACGCCTAAATACACGCAAAATAAGATGGCAAAGATTAAGAGGATATAGTTGAAATAAATCGTTCCTTGAAAGGCGTGGCCTAGGCGGCCGCGCGGGGGGCACTGCCCCTAGAGAACTATCAAAGTTTTAAAAAATCGCGCCACAGCAAGATACGTTCGGGCGGACTCGGGCGACGCCGGCAGAAACACGAAGGCCGAACCGCCATCGTTTAAATCACAGAGTATATTTTATTGGAGAGCAGTATAAGTTTATTTTTTTTATTAGACTTGCAATTAACGATTTTTTACCAAAAGCTATAATAATGAACATGAATGAAATGTACTCGTATTGACATACAAATATGAGTATATTTGTATGTCAATACGAGTTTATACAATGTATATATACTGCAGGTAACAAAAAGGGTATATGACGTTTAACCAATCAGCGCGCAAAGTGCGTTCCGACGCATTCAAGTTCAAGTATGATGCCAGTTTACAATATGACGGTTTGACAACGTTAGATTATAAACTATCGAAAATGAATACGTTATATTGTTAGCAGTATGGTACAGTTCACACTATTTCGGGGAATTTATAATCTCGCTAGGTTGATTATAAACTAACGGTTTTCAAAAAAATACGGTGACATATACACTTTTATATATGTTTTTGAGTGTTTGTATATACGTCTATTTCTTGGGCACGCTCTGCAGCCTAAACAGCTTGATAGATTTAAACATAATTATGAGGTGTCGTTAGATTCGTTTTAACTGTGGGACTCGAGTTAGGGCATCGGAACCGTATTTTCCCGGTTCCAAAAAAACCGTGAGTTGCAATAAGAACCGATTTTAGAATATAAAGAACCGGTTCTTTCGGTTTTTTCGGTTCTTTCATTTAATTTTAAAGAGTCGTTTAGGATGCATCAGTAAATTTCGTAGAACGATTAAAATACACTATAGGTGGTTAGTGTCGCAACATGAAGCTTCTTGTGGCATTTAAATATTATTAATATTCCAAAACGGCAGCTTGTGGCGAGCATGTTGGTGTGTAGCGTAGCGACACCAAACTCCAGAAATTTAACAATTTTTAATTGATTATGTGTATAATTATTAACTTTTATTACTTGATTATGTGAATTATTATGTTTATGCAATAATTGAAATTCCTATTATGTTCCTAAAATGTAATAATACCTATAAGTAATTAATTGTTCATCATCTACATATCCTGTTCCTAACAATTTGTGATCGACGCAATATGTTCGCTTCTTCCATTCTGCCTTTTTATCCGTCATAACAGCATTCGCTCCTTTCTTATTTACATCATCTTTCTCACGATCTATCCATCTCTTTTTTCATATTCATAACTCCACGCACTTCCAAAATCAACTATTTTACTCACGTGGCTTTCATTCCTCCTCATAACATGTCCGATGTCCATACCGCTACTTTCAAGCTTCCTCTGTATGTATTCATTATTAATCATATCCATTATTGTCACTCCATACATCCATCTCAACATTATCATCTCAACTGCATGTCTTTTATCCATTTTCTTTACCTAATGCCCAATTTTTTTTTTTTTATAATCATTTATTAAACCCAAACATCACCAAAATTACAAAGTTCAAAATCGCCAAACTGCTAATGCAGTTTGTAGGCGTAACGCTCTTGACACATATATGACCTAAACATATATCAGCATGTCCTTGCAACACAATCACTACAATGACATGATCATATACATAAGTAGGTACATTTACTCACTACCTTTCTCATTAACCATAACACAGTTTATCCTTTATTTTACACATGAATTCAAAAAAATTTTGACAACAACAGTTCCCTTGTTTTCCGTTTCAATAGAAGTTTACTTTTAATATTCGCATCTCTCAATACACGGTACTTATTGTATAATCGTGGAACTACATATTGACGGGTTCTCTCACCATAACCATATATCCGACCTATCATCACGGACTATATATTTTCCTCTTTAGCTTCAGAGATCCCATGGATCACATGTTTGTCTTTTGACCTGTCATCCTTTCATCCAACCTGAGATGATACTACTACTTTATATCACGGTTAGTATTACCATCGTTCTGTATTATGTGAACCAAGGTACGCACGGCTACAGATCAAGCTATAGTTTCCAATATAAGCTGACCTCTCATTTTAGGGAAATCCTATACAATGCGAGATCAGCTTATACTGGAAATGTATAGCTTGATGTGTGGCCATGTGTACCAGAAGTAGTAGAAGACTGGTACTGAAACTCCTCAATTAAAATAGGCACGAATGTAGAGAGACCGCCAAAATCGCAGAACATGTGTTCAGTTTTAGTTCAGCTAATTTTCAAGCTCTCTCCAGTTCTTGTTGCCATTTCATCATCCTACTATGGACATTAAATCCATTTTCACGGACGAGAACAATGTTATCGGTTAAAAGCATGTACCAGGGTACCTCCTTCTTATTTCCAACGTCAAAGCATCCATTACCAGCAGGAAGAGATAAGGCATCATAGCAGACCCTTAGTGTAAGCCGACACCTAAATTGAACGTATCGGTATCTATAAGTAATTTGTTATGTTAGGTATATTTTTATTTAAAGGAACTAATAAAATCTTTTTGATGATAAATAATTAAAAATAGCAAAAGTTTATATTGAATTAATAATGGAACTTAAAGAACCGGGTACCCAGTTCTGGATTAGATCTGGAACCGAAAAACCGGTTCACAAAATATGGCCGGTTCTCGATGCCCTAACTCGAGTATATATTATTATATTATGTGGTATCTATTAATAAAAAACGAGAGGAAGTTTTTTTTCATTATTATTATAATATGGATATCAAATAGGGGAAAGTGGGGGGGATTCGTACACCGGGCAATTAGCATATAGCATTCGTGCAATGGCCATAATTCGAATACGCAACATAGTGGCTCCTTCGTATCTGTGTGTGTAATGCCCACTCACACACATAATCTAACCGCGGAGTGGCTTGCCAATGCGGCCGCCGGCTTCGATGTGACAGGATGTTACGAGTTTTCGCTTCGCGAAAGTAATTTTTGGATGCAACTTTAAACGTGTTTATCTCTATAAGTGTATTAAACTGATTCTTTGTGCTATTTGGGTACATATTTAAGTTTATTATTTCGACATTTACTTGAAGATAATGTCAGCAGTTATTTTTATTTTCAATATATTAGTTGAATTATGGTCAATATCGAAGTTTATGTTAAATTTAAATTACTTATTAGCCTAATATTAAGGCTAGATTGTAGTATGAATAGGGAACACTAAAGAAGGTGTAACCTAGGATAAATAAAAAAAATATTAGTTGAATTTCTTGGTTGGGGTAGCTTTGTACAGGTTCGAACGGAGTGGATTCGTATTGTACAAATATACCTATAATGTACGTTAAATTTTGGTTAAGAAGCAAAGTACAGATACTGAAAGTGAAGATGAGACTGACATGAGTTTAAGAGAAATTTCCTGTCCTCCCATTGAAGAGATTGCTGAAGGATCTGATGTGGAGAACGAAACTCTAGTTATAATATAACTGAATTCGTGAAAGAGAAAGGCTTTATTCTAGTGAAGTTCGAGAAGAAAAAGTCTGTCAAACACTATGTTGGTCATGTGATTACCAAATATAATCCTACTGAGTACAAAGTTTAATTTTTATGGTACCCCTTATACACACATTTACGAAGCTACCCCGTGTGTGGGGGTACATACGTACGATTTTTTTTAAATCGTCATAGCTTGTCCACACGTCTTTCTATGAGCTAGTCGTCTAAGGGAATATTGTAGGCAAATATACAAGCAATCTAGCAATGCTCAAATTGTTTTCAAATAGCGTTTACTTTTTCTGCTATAGGGCTCGAAGTGGAAAGTGTACGAATCCCCCCCACTTTCCCCTAAAAGCTTATAGTCATTTCCATATAGATATATACATATATATAATAACACATCCCCGCCTGCAATACCTTATAAAACTCAAGAATATTCATAATTCTATAGGTTACAATGCTTGTTCTTCTCTTTTCAGTTAATTTTTCAATTGGTGTGAATGCTACCCAAATACCTAACTACCTGATGTAATTATCCCTTTTCGGAGAGTTATATATACCCTTTTTGTTACACGTTGTATAGATTTATGAAATAAACTATTTAGGTAAAATGTGTTAGAGGTAAATGCTATACTATAAATTTTAAATATTCAATAAATTAGCTTTCACCCTGTTCCCGAAGTTATTACTTATTGAAATAAAAGCAAATACTAGTGCAATCATAGTGTCTGTATCGTAGATAGGTACCTTTGGATAGGATAGGAGAAAAACGAATTATGTATTTTAATTATCTTTATTTATCATCTTGGGCTGCTTTATAATTCAGTTCTGACATTAGTGTTAGATCAAGAGCAGCTGAAAATTGGTTTAATTTTACAGCTCCACAACCTGCAGCGACTACACCAGCAACTGCCATTTTATCTAAGTTGTTGGAGGTATTTCGTATCTTAAGTCTTTTTACATAGTGAGCAACATAACGTAAAAATCGATGTAAGGCCTGATGTTTATTCTGAAATAATCACATTAGTACTGAAGCCACAATGAAGCATTGACTCATGCCTAGAAATTTTCAACAGTTCGTTGAAAAAAATTGTATTTCAACAAATCTGTGACTGAAATACTGAAGTTTTCAATGTACTCTGAAACAAGGTTACAATATTCATTACAAATTTAACACGAAGGCTAACTAGTCTATTAAAAATGGCGTTAAGTTCTATGTAAGGAGAAGTTCAAACCTCAGCAATGAGGATATAATATATGAGCTGTGAGGACTGGGGACATAATTTATTTTTCCACACTTGCTCGTAAAGTGACATTTATTGAACCGTTTTTAGTAACTGAATGCAGCTTATTACGCACTAGCTAGTGCTTTTTACTTTACATTACCGCACAGTTTTATGATAGGTATAATCCCAATTAAATAAGAAAAATTGTAAACAATTATTTTGGTAATACGTATTATTATTATTTTTTTACTTTCTTTTAAATTTCTCCTACTTACTGGTAGGGTATTTACATTTTATCGCGGGCTTTTGGCCAAAAGAAAAAAATGGGTAAAGTGTTCATGAGTGTGTGTTTGTTTGTTGTGTGATATTATTGGTCTATTGTCAAGAATTTGCGGACTATCCTACATGTGTTCAAGGTAACGGCTTTTTGTAGTTGGATGTATGTCATTTTATGGATTCCGAGTATTTTTAGCCTGGTGTGAAAAGTATGAGGTACAATACCAGTGGATGATAGTATTATGAGAACTGTTGTAACTGTGTATTATTATTATTCACTTTATTTATTTTGATTCTTAAAATATTTTTTTATAACATTAGTATAAAATATCAAAAATATTATAAAAATCTAATCTAATCTAAAAATATTATAAAGAATATCTTTACAAAATCTAACAATGTTATAAAAAAACCTAATCTTAGTGTGCCGCCGGCAGCGGGGTAGGGCCCAAGCTACCGGTGCGGTGGTTAGGGCTGCAGAGAGAGGAATCTCCTGACGATGCGCGCCGTGTCCAGGAGTGCCGCCTTCTGTATCTGACCCTTGACCCAGCCATCTAGCGAAAGCCTCTTAAGATGTTGGTCGAGACTCTTCGCTATGAGATCGTTCACCGAAACAACTATCGGAACAATGATCGTCGAATCAATATCCCACATGGCGGTTACCTCGTGAGCCAAGTCAAGGTACTTGCTGAGCTTGTCCTTCTCGGCCTTCACGAGATTCTCGTCATGGGGGATGGTGATGTCGACGAGCACTGCCCGGCGCTGCGATCGATCTGTCAGCACGATATGAGGCTAATAAGCCTCATATCGTGCTCTCTCATCACGGACAGTACTATTATAGATCGATCCCAATAGAGCGTGACATGACAATTTTCGAGAACTGGCGCAGGTGCGTACTTATAGTACAGTATTTCAGACTATACAAGGCCGTATCGAAGAGCAAGTTGCTGGTGAATGATTCTGGCTACTAGGTTATGTCCGTGCATGTACTCACCGTTAGCAAGATGAGAACAGCCGGAGATAATGTGCCTGTGGATTCAAAGCTAGGCAGAACCACAGATGACTCAAACTATCATCCTGGAAAATATCTCGCTGAATCCTTATAAAGTCCTGCGGGCCAGATGTGCCATCACCACCACCTGGTTGATAAAGGACTGTGATCCACTGCCTCATACATGCGCTTAAGAAGGATCTTAAAGCTGTATCAACTTTATACAGTTCCAAGATCCTCTCCAGCCATGAGTGAGGCACCGAATCAAAGGCCTTCTTGTAGTCAATCCAGGCAGCCGAGACGGCTCACCTGTCCCGCGGACCTGTTGGCAAATTGTCATGTCAATGAGGAGGAGCTCTTTGGTACCACGGGACCCAACCCTACATCCATTTTGAGAGGAGGCCAAAACGTTGTTCGAAACAATGTGCGTATTAATTTTTGTTCTCAAAATGGATGTAAGGAGCTTGTATAGTGTAGGCAAGCACGTGATGGGTCGATAGTTTTTCGCTTCCGTGGTACTATCACAAGGAGGTAACACCGGTTGTAAGGAAAGTTGGCAGGGAACCAAACTCAAGAGCTTGTTGGAATTGCGTTGCCAACCGTTCGTGTGAGCATCGAAACCACTTTATTCAAAAGTTGTGCAATCCATCCGGCCCAGGACTTTTCCAGTTCTGGGTCGTGCGGATTGCACAACTTATGTCATTGGGGCTGATGGTAATGGCCTCCATTGGTTCGATGGACTCACACTCACGTTTGACAACACTCATCCAATCACCCTCGGTGTGTTGGACAGGCATTGACCAGATACTACGCCAGAAATTAATCATGGCAGTAACACTTGGCAGCTGTCCATCCAACACACGTTGGTCGGTTCCCTCCCACTTTCAGTATACCTTCCTCTGGTCACTCTGGAAGAAGTGATTCTGTTGGAATCGATCCACACGCTCTCTGTAGCGGCGAATACGGCGTACCCACGCATAAACTTTTTGCTTCAAGAAGTCAATGCGCTCTGTGACACAGGCAATGTAGTATTATTATTATTAATTATGTTAAGATTGTACCTAGGGCATCGAGAACCGGCCATATTTTGAGAACCGGTTTTTTCGGTTCTGGTTCTTATCCAGAACCGGGTACCCGGTTCTTTCGGTTCTTTCGGTTCCATTAATTATTCGATATAAACTTTTGTTCTTTTAATTAATTTATGATCAAAAACATTATAGGTAGTATAATAATAACAATAAAATAGTTTTCTATGTTCGAATATGTCGTAGAATGACAATCAAACAGTGATTTCTGAATCACAGCTTTTGATTAAAATAACATAAATGTAATCAAGTCTTTTAACAAACCAGTTTTTTTATTTATATTAGATTTTTTTAAATAAAAATGTACCTAACATAACAAATTACAGTATTACCCAACAGATATGTCGCGTCGTGAACCTCGTTCGCACAGAAAAGAAAGTATGGCCCCGAAGATTAACGAAAGAATGCTTAAAACTTACAATCAACCTTAGATCTCTACTATCCTTATAGTAGAGATCTAAGGTTCACAATACACTGCAGCTGTTAGTTCCGTTTCCGTTTCTCGCAAGTCACGCCTCTCCAAACGGCACGCGCTAACATAGCGGGAGCTGCTGACCAATAGCGTTTCCCGCGCTTTGAAAATGTATCTTCGGCGCATGTACATCGGTAAGCCATATTAATTGGGTACTACTGTACTTATAGATAACGATACGTTAAATTTAGGTGGCGGCTTACACTAAGGGTCTGCTATGATGCCTTATCTCTTCCTGGTGGTAATGGATGATTTGTCGTTGAAAGAGTAGATGTTGAAATGGCTACAAGAGCTGGAGAGAGCTTGAAAATTAGCTGAACTAAAACTGAACATATGTTCTGCGATCATGAAGCAATATTGCTTCATGTCTGCGATTTTGGCAGTATTTCTATTTTCGCGTCTATTTTACTTGATGGAGTTTCAGTACCAGTCTTCTACGACTTCTGGTACCTCGGTTCACAAATGCAGAACGATGTAGATTGGATGAAATGACGACAGGTTCACAGGTCACAAAGTAAACATGTGATCCAAGGTCAAACAAATATATAGTCCGTGATGACAGGTCTTAGTCTTACTTCAGAATGTTGGGCATTAGGTATAGAAAATGAATGAAAGACATGCAGCTGAGATGATTATGTTGAGATGGATGTATGGAGTGACAAGAATGGATATGATAAATAATGAGTACATAAGAGGAAGCTTGAAAGTAGCGGTATGGACATGTTATGAGGAGGAATGAAAGCCACGTGAGTAATAGAGTTATGAATATGGAAGTGGTTGGATACACGGGAAGTGTAAATAAGAAAGGAGTGAATGCTATTATGTTGGATAGAAAGGCAAAATGGAAGAAGCAAATATATTGCATCGATCACAAATAGCTGGGAACAGGATATGTAGATGATGAACAATAAATTACTTATAGGTATTACTAAATTTTAGGAACATAATAGGAATATCAATGATACATAATAATTCACATAATCAATTAATAATAGTTAATAATTATACACATAATGAATTAAAAATCGTTAAATGGCTCTTCACAAGCTGCCGTTTTGCTTTATTAACATTATTTAATCGCTACAAGTAGCTTCATGCTGCGACACTAACCACCTATAGTGTGTTTTGATTGTTCTACGAAATTTACTGATCCATCCTAAACGACCTTTTAAAATTAATCTAAAGAAACCGAAAGACCCGAAATAACCGGTTCTTTATATTTAAGAACCGGTTCTTATTGCAACCCTCAGAACCGGGAATTCCCGGTTCCGATGCCCTAATTGTACCTCAATGTAATCTGGGGGCACGGGAGTGCCCCCGCCAAGACAGCCAAGCGAAGCGAAAGGGCACTACCTACCTTTTCTCGAAGCGCTTCGTCGATTTTTTGAACCCTCATAACTTGGGTTTGGTTTATACCAGATAAACATCAAAAAAACAAAATTCTCAGGATATGATGTCAATAGTGAACTTATTAAACATATTAAGTTTCAATAACATAGCTCTTATACTTTAGATTTTATTGATATCTGAAAAACCCCGATTTCGTCACTGACTCACTGATGATCATCAAAACTCATAGGGTACTTCCTGAAGTCCTAGAAAGCTGAAATTTGGTATGTAAGCTTGTATTAGTACACAAACAACAAAAAAATTATAAAACTTTAGCAACTTACAAAAAGAAGTGAAATCCCACCAAAACATTTTTATGTAAAATGTTGCCAAGACATGGCTCGCACTGTCAAAAAGTTATCAGATTTCATGTAGAGCCAAACTTATAACTCTACATGCACTTACTCTACAAGCCCTAACTTCACAAACTCTACACACCGTAGTTAAAATATGTGGCTTGGCCGTTTCACTACTACAAAAACGATTGAATAACAAAAAAGTAATGAACAGTGAATACATTTTTCACCTTACTCCCATGTGACGGTAGCGAAACGGAAAAAAAATATTTTGGCTACGCCAGAGCCAGTTCCTTCTAGGGTTTGTGTGCTTACCACCTTCGGCCGCATCATCACTTACCATGGTGAGATTGCAGTCAAACACAAGCATATAAACAGTAAAAAAAAAAAAAAAAAAATTGATGTTTATTTTATACCCACTCTATTAACTTTAACTGACAATAATTCCTATTTACGATTTTTTAATCTTTGGCACGGTTATTATCTATAATTCGAGCTATAGAAATAACGTGGAAAAAAAACGAGTGAACATTTAAATAACCGGTTAACCGGTATTATAACCGGTTAACCGGTTTTACCTCTAAAAAAATAATATTTGTTTTATCCGGATACTAAAAACTAACGGATAATGCTAGACCTAAGTAGGTGTACAATATAAATACTCACTTACTTCCAAATTCACTTTGGAGGACTGCTGCTTATCCAAATTTTCGAAAAACAACGTTGATTCATTATCTGCGACAACATCATAAGCTGCCAGCGGCGCTACCAAGGAAGTCAAAAATTATTCTGTGGGTTCTACCATGATCTTTTCACGACTGTAACTTTTTTGTGGAGATTGTTCCCTGTGAATCATAAATATTTTATTTCATTTATAGCACCTACAAATATTATTAATAAAAAGATAACACATAAAAAGAGATAGTTGTCCTAAGTACACCATAAGAAATACACTGTAAACTGTAGCCTATTTTAAATACTAATTTATAGTACCTACAAAATTTATTAATAAAACTTTTAGGCATTAAAATATGTATTTGTCCATACACTATAATAAATAATTGTAATAATCGAATCATGTTATATTTGGTAATAAAATGTAATGTAAAGTAAGAGAATAATAATCCGCAAATATAATAACAAATTAGTTGTTATCATAATTTTCATGATCTCTCTGATCTCGGACTCGAACTTATATATAAGTTCGTATAAATCTATCCGGTACGTGAACGATAAACTGATAATGATCTAACTGCAATATATAATTGCTAAAATAATTAAATAAGTTATCGTTAGTTATGTTATTAACGATTAATAAAAAAATATTAATATGTATTGTTAATACTTACATTTTAATTTTTGTCATGTATCGAGCTTTTGGCTCTCATTTGCTCCAAATGCTGCTTTTTGTTTTTCCTTGGTCTTTATTCTATTACCCATGTCGTGAAATTATATTAAAATCAACTTTAACACTAAACTTGACACTATAAAAATAATAAAAACAAAACTACACAACTGACTTTATATTTACAAGCACTATTGAACTAGGTTATCACACTAAACTGAAATTAATACGATATTACAAACTATAATACTATCTTTGAAGACAATAAAGAATATGCTACGAAAATATTTAATGTTTAAAACTACGAGAGCCGGCCGCAAAAACTAGCGTAGGTCCGTCGTCGACAAAGGCTTCGGCCGAATGATCCTAGCGATGCAAGAGTAGTATAATAAATACGTTCACCGTGATTTCGTATGTGCTAAAAAGAGATGTGTATAGTGCTCTGCCCGGGCAAGCCGCAGGTTTTAATAAACGACGTAAGTACCAAACCAAATATAAATTGTTTATAAACTAACCATGCAATGTATAGAAAATCTGTTCTTCACAGTATAAGAAGAATGAATTACCAATTTTTTGCATTAAATTTCACTGTAAAATTCGCCTGTTTGACGGAGTTATAGTGTAAAAGAGTTTTATCTAGAGGCTACTTTGGAATTAAACTTTATCGAGAAAATTTCTATCAAACGTGTTTTCCTTCAAGGTAACACTCAATTAAGATCTCAAAAATCATATAATAAAATCTCGGATCCCCAACCCTTGTATTAATTAAGATACAGGCACTCAAAGATATCATTTTTTCTGAATATAGCACCTTAATTTGACAACTTAAAATATGTTCTATCCTTTTTCAATAATGTTCGTAAGAAAGAGATGAGATGTGACTAAAATTAGTTTAGTGCGATTTACAACAGAATCGGCACCAATGTATCCGTGTCTTCATATTAATAAAACGCGTAATGTGGTTTTCAATAGACTGACATTTATTACTTAGTTTGTAATACAGTCGTTCATAGATGGCGCTAGTAGTTACATTTTTTGTTACATTCTAACACCTCCACTTAACAAAAACAATAGGTACTAAAAGACATCTATGAAACAGGTAAAATACCAAGCTTTTTCATGAAATAATAGTGTTTAACAGACCCTAAACTTTTGGTCAAAATGTCTGCTGGCATTTCAGCTGTCTCCAAATAAGCTATTTTTACAAAATTATTAGTTACTGTCTCTCTGACAAAATGATACCTTATATCTATGTGTTTAGATCTGCGATGAAAAATGGGGTTTGAAACTAATTTCTGTGCACTCTGACTATCATTAAATAGAACTATTGGCTCTGATTTTCCTACAATCTCATGCAGTAAATTTTTTAAATATATTGCCTCTTTACTTGCTTCTGACATAGAAATGTATTCTGCTTCTGTTGAGGACAAAGCTACATTTCTCTGCTTTCTACATTCAAATGAAATCACAGTATTTGACAATTTAAAACAAAATCCAGAAAAAGATTTTCTGTCATTTAAATCTGACCCCCAGTCTGCATCTACAAAACCTTCAATACAAGAGTTATCTTTATAGAATACAAGACCATAATTTTTAGTTTTTTTTAAATACCTTAACACCCTTTTTGCATGCTTCCAGTGAATCTCATCATAAGAGTTATTAAACTGACTAAGAAAACTTACACTGTAAGCTATATCAGGCCTGGTTAAAACTGCTAAGTACATTAAGCTTCCTATCAGTTGTCTAAATGGATAATCTTTACAAACATTCTGAGATCTTTCTAATTTTAAATTCATCTCCATAGGAGTTTCTGCAGTTTTACAATGTGACATTTTAAACCTTTTCAGTAAGTTGTCTACATACTGTGCTTGATCAACTGTTATTACATTTTTATTGATATTGACTCTTAAGCCTAAACATTGCTTTAACTGACCCAAGTTTTTGATCTTGAATTTACAGCTTAGTTCATTAACTAATTGATTAGTTGATATCACACAATTAGAAAATACAAAAAAATCGTCAACAAAAAGTGCTATAATAATCTTAACATTTCCTTCAAATTTTGTAAACAAGCATGGTTCATACTTAGATTTTTTATAACCTAAATTGATCAAGTAATCATTAACTCTCTGATACCAAGCTCTGGATGACTGCTTAAGACCATATATAGCGCGCTTTAATTTTAATACCTTGTTATCATCCATACTAGATTCATAAGTAACAGGTTTCTTCATATACACAGTTTCTTTCAAAAATTCGTTTAAAAAGGCAGTAGTAACATCCAAATGACTTATGTCTAAATTTAACTTAGCTGCCAGAGCAAATAGCAATCTCAAGGTAGAATATCTGAGAACTGGCGAAAAGGTTTCATGGAAATCTACACCAGCTTTCTGACTAAACCCCTTTGCGACTAATCGTGCCCGGTAACGCACATTATTAGAACTGTCATACTTCTTCTTAAAAACCCACTTGCACTGTACTACTGTAGAATCTTGAGGATGATCAACTAGCTCCCACGCATCATTCTCATCGAATGAGTTCAACTCCTCATTCATGCTTGCTCGCCAGAACTTGTTCTCCGGTCCATTTAAGGCCTCTTCGAGAGTGATCTCTTTATCATCATCACATTCTGTGATACATACATTGTTACAAACAAACCGATCAGGTTGCTTCCTTACTCGTTTTGGTACAGTCTCTGGTGTACTTTGCTCCTCAAGTGTGACATCTGAGCCTACAGTAGCATTGAAGAAACTATCATCTGAGGTACTTACTGAAGAAGTTTCCGTATCCATGACATACGTGCTGTCAATCTTCTGTTCTCCTGAACCTACACTTTCTGCGTCTGAACTTTCTATGTCAGTTCTGTCAGAATCTTTGATGCATTCTTCCTCCTCTGAAGACTTGCATTCCAAAGATATGTCCACTGTACTCTCAGCTGACTTCTCCATGATAACTATGTCTCTACTTGTACTAATAGAGTTAGTTTCCGAGTCATAGACCCTATAGCCCTTCACATGATCAGAATAGCCGAGAAAAATAAGCCTCTTGGCCTTTTTATCCCACTTTAAACGCTTCTCCTTTGGCACATGCACCATGACTGCACTCCCAAATATACGCAAATGACTTAAATTTGGCTTCGACCCTGTCCAGACTTCATAAGGTGTCTTGTCATTCAGTCCTGAAACAACAGATCTATTCCGCAAGTAAACTGAAGTATGAACCGCCTCTGCCCAGAATTTCTTGTCTAACCCAGCGTCAAAAATCAAACATCTGGCCTTTTCAACAACTGACCTGTTCATTCGTTCGCATAAACCATTCTGCTGCGGCGTATAAGCATTAGTCCTTTGATGAACTATCCCTTGCTCCTTCAGATACTTATCAAATTCTCGACTACAGAACTCACCTCCGTTATCTGTCCTTAGAACTTTGATCTTTCTGTCTTTCTGTTTTTCAACCATGGATTTAAAATCCTTGAAATTGGTGAATACTTCATTTTTCATTTTCATAAAATAAACAAATGCCATCTTGCTGTAATCATCCACAAACAAAACATAGTATCTCGATCCTCCAATTGATAAAGTTTCCATAGGACCGCATACATCTGTGTGAATCACCTCTAGAATATTCTCTGTTTTAGATAAACTCTTCTGAAACGGCAGTCTAGCTTGTTTGCCTTCGCAGCATATGGTACACAATGACTTGTCTATGTTTGCCACTTCTGGGTATGAAATTCCTTCTACAGCACCATTTCTCATTTTATTTAAACTAGTACTGTTAATGTGCCCCAAGCGTCGGTGCCAAATGTCACTCGAAGCTATTGCAGTTGCTGCTAATAACCGTTCTGTTTTCGTGTATAATCTATACACACCTGCAACTAATTTTGCCTCACCAACGAGCTCTTTCTGTTGATTATAGATGTAGCAAGCATTTTCCTTGAAAATTACACTGTTGCCATTCTCGATCAACTGACTCACCGAAAGCAAGTTTGTTGTTAAGTTCGGTATGCATAATACGTCCGAAACTGTGACATCATACTCCACACCGTTCACTACTGTGATGATGTTGACATTACCAGAACACAGAACTGGAACACTTGTCTGGTTTGCAATAATAATTTCTTTCGTATCGTGTTGATGGGACGGATTCACGATGTTTTCTTGTCTCGCCGTCATGTGTTTACTGGCCCCACTATCAATATACCAGTTATTGTGACTGAATTTACCACTCAGAAAAATAGCACTGAATGCATTTGTTTGTTTTCTTTTGCTTGATTCTGGGTTCGGACACTGATTTTTATAATGACCAGTTTGTTTACATTTGTAGCACTTTATAGCTTTGACACTGACAGGTTTTGACGTTTCTTGCAATTGTCTATGTCCGCTCTTGGGGTTGCCATATGTCGCACGCTGCGTTCCTTTCGCTACAAATGCATTTTCCGTACCGGAAACGGAACTAACCTCAACACACATGTCCATCAACTTGGTTTTAATGACGTCGGCACTTATCGCAATTCCCGAGTGTTCAATGGCCATTATCATAGGCACATACCTTTCGGGCAATCCTGCTAACATTAATGCACCAATCCATTCATCTGTTAAACTGAAACCTGTTCCTTGTAATCGCTGTCCAGTTTCAATAATCTGGGTCACATACTGCGTCATGGAATCGCATTTTTCAAGTCTAATATTGATGAGGTTTCTCAGTAAACTTATCTTCCGCGTGTAGCCAGAATCATCAAACATGACTTTTAACTTGCTCCACAAATCATAAGCAGTAACCGCTTGCTTAATGTGAGCATATAGCGAAGAATCAATGGTCAGAACGAGCTTCGCCTTCGCTTTAGCGTCTTCTGCCTTCTCCGCCACACTAGCCTTTTCTGGTAATTGATTATCAATGGCTGCCGCCATGCCTTCCAACACCAATACATTTTGGGCCGCAAAACACCAATCCTCGTAATTCTCACGGCCGCGCAACTTTGGAACATTAGCAATATAGTTCGTCGTCATTATTAGTTTAAACGCACAGTACTTATCACTTTAATCTAATGAATATCGATTTTTTAACGGCTTAGGCCCGTAACCTAATAAAACGCGTAATGTGGTTTTCAATAGACTGACATTTATTACTTAGTTTGTAATACAGTCGTTCATAGATGGCGCTAGTAGTTACATTTTTTGTTACATTCTAACACATATACGATAATCATAATAAGGTACAAAGAACTAGTACAACTACAAAGAACTAGAACAAAGTACTAACACTTGGGTTCTTTGTACCTTATGATTCCCTACATTTTCCTATACAGGATGTTGTTTTGGTCGGCGACAAGCGACCCAGGAGCGGTAGTACAAACTATATATTCACCAAAAATGGACTTAATTCCATTAAATACTGTAAATATGTTGAGAAATACCTTATTCAATTTGAAATAAAATTACCGCAAAGTATGGTTACTAGGCACGTGCACAGACTAGAGCTAGGCACAAGCCGCCATCGCCCCACCCCTTTACTCCCTCGTACTCCCGTTGAGTATTATGTCTACACAGCTTATTACATGATTTTCAAAAAAAAAAAAAAAAATTATTATTAAAAAAAAAATAAAGTATTTTTTTTATATTTTTTTTAGCACCAGTATCATTTATATTATCGACCCTGAGTCGCTCGTCGCTGACCAAAACAACGACCTGTATTTATTAAATAAAAAAACTTATCCAGATTTTAATTCACGATGAAAGGCCTTCAATTAAATTGTACTCCATAAATTAAATTCAGGGTTTGATCTGCAAATTCCGAAGGTGACATTTGGGAATCCGTTTGCACGTTCGCGCTCCGATTAATCCTTTGTCACCGTCATTACTAGGGTTGTCACTCAACTAAAATAAGCTTCTTCCTTCTTCTTCCTTCCTTCATTGTGCTATTTCCTAGTTTGAGTTGATTTGTGTATTATTATATTATTGTTTACTAGTTTTTGCCCCGCGGTTTTGCCCTCGTTCCTGTGGAATTTTTATTTTTCCCGGGATTAAAACATCTTATATTAACATTTTAAATATTAAAATTATAAAATTTAAATATAACAATTACATTTTGTATTTTGTACATATTTGTTGTAAATAAAGACCTATGGTTATACATCATTAAACAATGAGATCAATTGTTATAATAGGACGCGCGTCCCTCGCGAGAACCAACGGGTTAATCCAAGCAATGATCTACGTGCGCACCCAATTTCATCGCAGTTGGTTGTGTTGTTGAGACGTGAAGAGGTAACAAACATACTAACTCTCATCAATAGAGTTCAATTAAGAAGAGGAATATTAAAATAATTATTATCTACGACTTTGTTTGTAAACAGTCAAAACAACACAGTTAAAAAGAATCATTGACACATTAACTCGCCGGCATCCATCATGGAGATTAAATTAAAGACGAGAGGGACTATTAAACTATAAAATTGTATGCGATTTACCTTTTTAGAAAAAGTTACTACACTCATTTATGAAGCTGGTATCAGTTTCAAGAATTTCAAGGTGCTCTTACAATGTTGCCGTTCGTTTAACTCGCGAGGTGTGTCAGACCTGTTTATAGTGCAACGATTTTCGCGTGAGACGTAAGCGGTAATTGCACGACTAGGTCGCTGGGACGCGATCGATATGCATCTTTAAACTGATATCTGGGATAAGTATACTGAATTCTGTTTTTTTTTTCAAAAATATTTTTAAAGATTGTCCAGGATTCGTAAAGTTCATGTTTCTCAAATTACCCTTTAGTTTTATGCCATGTATTTTTTTTTACATAACTGTGCAAATGAAAGAAGCATAAAGTGCAAGCATTTAAGAACGTTTAAATCTTCGTAATCATGGGAGATTTTGAAATGAAAATTATCATATAGAGTTTTTACCTCAAAATCTTTTTGGGGTGTATCAGTTCTAGTTGGAATCTCATCAAGAAATCATATTGGACTAAAAATATAATTCCTTTGTATCTACTTACCAACTTAAATCTAATAATTGAAAGTACCAAATGCCAGATAAAAAATAATATTTAGTTCGGTTTATCACCTTAGTGTTACTATTTGATATAATTTTTCAATACATTTTAGCTGCAGCAAAATAATGGTGCGATAATAATCATGATGTTATAATCAATATCAGAAGATTGCTATTGATATAGTATCTAATGGCTGTGGCGTACAGACTACGTACCGTACGTACCGTAAGGAGGGACAGGAGGAAACTATGAAAAATAAAAAAATAAAAGTAATTTAGGAAAATAGCATGTTTTAACCCATCAGCTCGCAGATGGGATGCGCGTTCTATAATAATAATAATAAATTTATTTAGTTCAGATATCAAATGACCCATATTATTTTGTTAGTAAGCATCTTGTCGTCTATAAACAATCTACATAATAAAGGAACTGCTATTCCATTAATTAACAAGTTTTTGTTAAAAAAAAACATTTTTAAAACAAGCTTTTTATAGTCTCATCAAGACAAATCAAACGAGCCCAAACTCAATGGGGTTATGTGGTTTTATTACGGAGTTCCTATGGCCACCTTCCAGCTCCATCATCAGATCAGCTCTACGTCATCATAATATGGCTTCACGCGATTTGCATATTCGTGCATTTTAGGGTCGACAACGCGCGAGTGATGCCCCTGGCAAGCGTCCATAGGCTACGGTAACTGCTTACCATCAGGCAGGCCGTATGCTTGTTTGCCACCTTAGTGGTATAGAAAAAAAAAAAAAAACGGAAACCGGAAAGTGGGTCAAATTAAACTTGCAAAATTCCATTACAGACAACGGGACAGGTGAATGTAAATAAAAGCTTGTAAAATTCTTACAATTTATCACACGTGACGTACTCTTACTCGTTTACGTTACAATTACAATATAAATGCGGCGAGCAACTGGTTGTTTACATTACAACAGAATTCCTCAAATTAAAGTCGCGTGTTTGGTTTACATTGTCGTTGCTGTTGCTGTGATTCAGTGTCAAGGCCGGTTGACAACAAAGTTGTAGTTTATTGGCCTACTTAACTCTGCTGTAACACTGACTCACCAGACTGCATTTTGATAAATACATTATAAGCTGTCGAGGATGACACATCGCCTTGTTAGTACTGATTTCATTTTCCTTTCAATTGAATGGGTACGAGATAAAGATTACATTGATATATTAACAACATAATAAATACTGTTTACGGGCCGGGTTTTTGTTCAATATAAGCTTTTTGTACAAAAGTGCAGGTTATACTTATTGCTTATAGTCGTTATTTTTCAACTTGAAAAGTAACTATATTATTTTGTAAAGATGCTGTGCTTACATAGCATAGTACAATGGCAAAGAAATTGAAATTCTTACCAAATAAACGGTTGATTAACTGTCGTTGTAATCGTGAGGTCGCGGGTTAATCTCCGGCTTTTCTCAACAATTACATTGTTTGTTCTTTTAGAGCAGGGTTTCCTAACCTTTATTTTGTTGAGCCTCCCCTGAGTATAAATATTTAAAGGGAGATCTTAATATTTTTTTTTAAAAAAACGCACATTATTTTAACGACTTTTATTTATTATATCTAATGCTAAATTATACACAATTAACATCAAACTATTTTTTAAACCAGTACCTAAACGACAGATTCAGTGAATAATGAACGCGGTAAAGTATATTTTCTTTCGAAAATGATATTTTGGAATAAGTAACTTACCTAGTTTGTTTGTAATTACTTTTTCACTCCAGCCAAGTTGTTGGCCACGATAACCTAGCTCCAAACAAAATGAACTCGGCGTTTGTCAGTCTCAAATAAAACAAAAAAAAAAACACGCGCTTATCAAGGAAGGCAGATGCCAGTAATATAAGTTACAGAATTTTAAAATATTATATTACAAAAACATTTTAATCAATAAGCGACAGTTGTGGTTCACACGATTGTATTTAAGTCGATAGTAATCTACAAATTTAAAGAATAATATCCTTAAGAAGTACATAAATTTCATATATTTATTATTATCCTGCTCATTAATATAAAATTTAACGTGAGTTTAATTAGAATGCGTTAAATTAAAACATTTTATTGAACAACATTTATTAAGGAATATTATTAATTTCGATATCACTAATAATTGGACTGTTTTACAAAAAACTTAAACCGACTTCAAAGTACACTACAGAGTAATCAAATCCTGATCTGCAGGGCTATTTTAAAACGTCGAAATCGATATCGGAAACGGATTCAAAAAATTCCGAGGCGAATTTCAGCAAATGCTATTTTAATTTCCGAAAACTTTTCGATGAATCGAATTGATATTTTAGTAAAGAAACATCAAAAATATTCGAATTCGGAAATTAAAAAAGAAATTGTGAAATATCGCCTCGGTAGTTTTTGAATCCGTTTCCGATATCGAATCCGAGCGTTTTAAAATAGCCCTGCTGATGAATGGGACAAAACGGGAAGTGTACCCTTTCAAATAAAAAAAGAATTTTCCAAATCGGTTAATAAATGACGGAGTTCGTATCGGTTATAAAAAAACAACCGAATTGAGAACCTCCTCCTTTTTTTGAAGTCGGTTAAAAATAAAACTATTCTAAATCAGAATACTGGCAGCTAATTATTATAGTAGACATATGTTTTACAATGATACCTACTTTTATGAATTTAATAGCCGTTGTTATATTAGTTGCAGATATAACTAAGCTATTCAACTTGTATTAAAAAAATGCGTTCATAATTAGGATTCGCAGTGAATGCAGCCAATGAAAACAAAATGCTGTCTATTTAAATTCCGTGTACAAATTCGTCGAATGCGACCGAAGAGATGATTTATTTCTTGCGATTTGCAACTAGTTGCTGGATATTTAATTTACGTTGTAACCTTATTGTAGATTATTGTTGAACCTATTATTAGTATGACATGTTGCAATTAAAAGGTATGGAGACAAAAAGTCGACAAGTGTGACATCTTATTTGGACAAACAGTACGTGAATTACAAGCTTGTTAGTTTTTTATTGCATTACCGTTTTAGTAAACTAGTGCAAGGATAAGTAGCTAGTCAAAGTCAAAGTCAAAGCCATTTATTCAATTTAGGCCCCAGAAGGGCACTTATGAAGGTCACATTTACTGAAGTTACCACCGGTTCGGAACTCGGCCTTCAACTGAGAAGAATCCGGCAAGAAACTCAGCAAGGTTACATTTTTTTATATATTTTTTGGACAATCTGACTATGTTTGGCTTTTTTTCCAAATAATTAACAATAAAAAAGATATACCTAAGCATAGAGCATAGAGAGAGCTAAGCATAGTAAAAGATGAAATTCAAAAGTATTCTTTTCTTAAAAATATGACTAGCGTTGACAATTGAATTAACATTGTAAAACAAACAACCTTTTGTTACAAGCTTGAAAGATAATAATAATAATAATAAATAAATATCCTGGGACATTCCTCACACACGGTCATCTGATCTCAAACTAAGCAGAGCTTGTACTATGGAAACCAGCCCCCCTAAGCTAAAGCAATATTGCTAACGCAATTAATTTTTTCGAATTCTCGGCAGATTCTACGTAATTTCAATATTTTTTGGTATACTAGTCACTCATTATACATAATTCAATTCAATAAAAGATTCGGAATTGATGAATTGCATAAGATCTGCCGTAAATTCGAAAAAATGAATTGCGTTAGCAATATTGCTTTAGCTCCCTTTTTAGGGGGGCTGATAACTGATATAATACATATACTACTTTTTGTTTGTAAATACATACTAATATACATAATTACACCCAGACTCAGGACATACAGACATGTTCATGCACACAAATGCATGTCCTGTGTGGGAATCGAACCCACGACCTGCGGCGCGTAAGGTGAACCTTGACCAACTGCGCCGACTGGCCCGTCATGAAAGATGAAATCAAGCGAACTCACAATTATCGAATACAAGGACAATTCGGCTCGATATATATCTGTGCCTTCGTCTTACAAAGAAAATAAAGACAGAAAAGTACGAAGACCCGAAACACGGATTATTAAAAAAAAAACCGGCCAAGTCTGAATCTGACTCATGCACCGAGGGTTCCGACGTTCCTAGACGTATCATTTCTTAGCCAAATTTTTTGTGAAGGAATTTTGACGGTTTCATAAAACTGTGTTAGTTAAGAACAACTTTATATTTTTCCTGTAATATTGACATCAATGTTTGTCTACTGTAATTATTTCAGTTTTTTGGTTTTGCGAACTTCGGTGATAAGGGGGGAATGGTATTTTCTTTTAAATTTTTCACCTGAAGTCAAAAACTACGCAACATAAAATAAAAACCTGATTTGGAATATACAAATGAATCTCTTTACCTTAGCCTTTACTTTGAAATTTTTTCCCCCATTCCGACCCCTTTTGCAAAGTAAATAAAAATATTTCTTTATATTTTTATTTGCGCTGTGACAGACGGACGGACGGACGGACAGACGAACCTACGGACGGAGTGGCACCATAAGGGTTCCATTTCAAGGGTTTTTACCATTTTGGTTCGGAAGTCTAAAAAGCTATTATCTAAAAATGTTAACATTTAAAATAGGCACGATGTGCCTATAAAACAAAGAATAAGCAACAGATGTGAGCAAACATTGGCTGGTTGGTTTAATACAGTTATGTAATTACGATCATGCGATTCAAGTTTACAATGTCAAGGTGTTTGTTACAATGTTGCAGTTTGTTGATCCGCGCCGGCGGCGCGGGCGCTGGTAATGGGCCCTACACACGGACGGCACAGACCGGGAGCTGTACTCCCATGACTATTACAAAATTACGTTCTTTTGTTAAATTATCTAGTGTTATTCATATATTAAATTTAAAAGAACAGGGTCTTGGATTCGATCCAAAAGTATGAACACTAATGAACAGTGTAGAATGTATGAATGAATCGCCAATCAAGGAGATACATTGAACGAAAGGCATAATATGATAAGTCTCTAGTACAAAATAAACTCAAAAAAGAACGTATCGTCTGTGGTACGCAAAAAAATAGTGTGCTTGGTACTTTTAAATAGATAATAAACGTCTTCTGACTAGTATCAAATTATTTAAAACTCTACATTATACATTTCTTCCGACGTAATCATGTGTAATGGCCTTTATTTCATTTGTATATGTCACAAACAAGCGCTTGTTCATAAGGATCAAGATATAATTTAATATAGCATCCTGTTCTTGAACACTTTCGATTAGTTTCTCGGACAGTTGCCCTCTAAGTTGACAATATAGTTAATATTCTTTGTTAACGTATTTGAATTTTTATTTGTTTCACAATTTTGTTATTAAATCCAAATTAAATTACATCACTAAAGATCCTATGACTATCTTCTTTTTGGCGAAATAACTTTTGACATAATTACTATACCTTTTTCTTATATTTCGTATTAAAAACGTACAGCAAGAAAAACCGCTTACCATCAGGCAGGCCGTAAGCTTGTTTGCCGACTTAGTCGTATAAAAAAATGTTACTGTCGTATAAAAAAAAGTTACTTTCGCACCTAATACAGTTAAAACATTATATCGGCCCTATAATAAAATCATAAAACGACGACACATAACATGCTAGATCAGCTTTGGTATTCTGAAACGTTTTTGACAGCAACCGACGACGACTCCGTTGTGACGGTTAGTCCGGGAGGTAGCGTTGCAAACACAAAAGTCATAGTAAGCCGGCTGACGTTGAAATGTATAGTTGATCTTATATGACTAATAAGTGAACCGACCGTCTGCTCAAGTAAGTGCTCAAGTCTTCTACATCCGTCATCAGCCACTCCCAGTAAAAAAAAAGACATAGTACGCCGGCTCAAACTTGTTTCATAAGTATTTGACATAATACTGAGCTGAAAAAAATCGTCTGCTGCATGGTGGAGGGGGGAACACGCGTCAGCTGCTCGCATGAATTTGTAAAAAAAAAGTTTACCCCTGCCGTAACCTTCCAATCCTAAACCCACCGCGGGTGCATCGCTGATGCGTGGTTCACATATTAGTCATTCAAGATCTATTGAAAAAGATGGCCATCGATCGTCGTATTAATACTACCTAAAATGCATCAGTACCTCCCGGACTATTGCATGTCGAAACAATTGAATACTTGAATAGGTCAAAAGAATTAAAATGGGCTGGAAGGTGTATTGTAAACATCAACTGCGCTCTGCGAGTGGATTTCATTTATTTTAATGATCTGAGTCGTAATCCCAAGCTAAGCAAACTTATGATATGGAAACTAGATAAAGGCTAATTTTATTTCATATTTTAGTAAAACTTTAATGTACTGAATATACCAATTTTAAAGGTTTAATATGAAGGCTATTCATTGGTTTAACTTTATCTTAATATTACGACTTAAACTTCACAAAAAGAAAGCTAGATATAGCGCCCATATTTTGAAATTATTGAAACAATTAACATTTTTTCACGAATAATGTTTAATAACATACTCGTATGTAAGTACATACTACTAAATTGACGAGGTATTTTTTTATAAGGAATAATAAAAATAAGCCAGATATCAAAGACTTCTATATAGAATTTGGAAGAATTTTAGCATTTCCAGTAAATAAAAATGCATTGACTTTGTAGTGCTGTGCACAATTTAATCAATGTTTATTTCAACAAGAATAGTTAAAGAATTACTCGCCAAAAGTCTCAACTGTTGAGCTTAACGACGTTTTTCCAAGATATCTTCATCATTGGCTGATTTAAGGATGCCCATAATATGACTTATCCGAGCTGCAGATATCTGAAATATGTATACCAACTCTGTAACCACTATAAAATTAGTATCATCATCATATTCTGTCACGAGATGTCCTCTGCTGAACTGGGCCTTTGTTTTTGACTGATTTCGACAAAGAACAGTCTTGGATTTATAATAAATAATTTGTAATAAAACATACTTACTTCAAATATCATAACATTACACAGAAACTATCATAAATGAAAGTGATCCACAAAGTGACAGGTTTTTTTTTATAATGGATACATAATACGACCTTAATAGGAGCTTCCTAAAATTAAACATTAATTAATTGACCAATTGAAAAATGTAGCACCGCACTACGAATGTATAGAGAATAGACCGCGACGACGGACGTCGTCGTCGTCAGCTGTCAAAAAAGAACAGAATTGCACTGGGGTTCCCATACTTATTTTAACTGTGACGCCCGGGAAGTTGCCATATTTTTACGACGCCCTGGCCTTCTTGCCATTCATTTACCTACTAGTTGTAGTTCTAGCGTAATAACAATTTGTCAGAAAAACTCCAAATAGCATCTACATTTTTTATTACAAAAATAAAGAACAAAAATTAAAGCAAACAAAAAAAAATAAAAAGCTAAAACGAAAAGAGATAAAAAGCACACCCTTTTTTATCTATTTTCGTTTGGTATTAATGAGAAGGATGTGCTTGCTTTTCTGAGCATAGCTTCTCAAAATGAGGCTCAAGTTTCGAAATTGCCAGATACTGGTTCATAATTACTGCAACTGCAGAGAAACCTGTCTCGCACAAGTATGATGTCGCAAACGGTAATAAAACCCTCAATGCTGCAGTGCTGATGGAACGATATTCTTGATAAACTGAGCTCCAAAATCCAAGTAGCTGACATAGATTGTACCTCGTATTTTTGTTTGTTTGCAAAGACAGCCAACCTATTTAGATCGCTCACGACGCCGCGACGCCCCTGGGATACGACCGCGACACCCCAGGGCGTCGCTACGCACAGTTTGGGAACCCCTGGGCTAGAAGACTAAACAAATCTATTTAGTCCATCTTTTGCCTTTAAAAAAAATATTAGAAACGTATTTCTTATTTTGTCAATAGAATAAAAAAGACGAAGATATCGTGTGATGAAGTGCACTATTTACTCTAAAGTGACGTCACAGGGCCTGAACTTTGACATGCTTTTATCTTTGTAATTTTTTTATTATTTGGTAAATCAATAAATACGTGTCCAATATTTTTTGATAATCTAACTGACGGACTAATTAGAATTATTTTTTTTACCCAGGAATCATCCATATTGCATTAGGTAACTTTCGGTGTAATATTATTTATATAACCATTTTTATACAGAATATAATCGATACCGTGTGGAAATTCGAGACGGGTCAGTAAGGGCAAACTTCCCGAATATGGTCTTAGGAGACTATACCAAACTTTTTGAGTTATCGGCATTTACAGGCCCGTCTATTTCCACCCTGTGTAGTACCTATAGAATATTTCCTCAAGTCTGCCACTGCTGCCGTTCATCGGCAATGTTCCCAGCAGACTGGTAGCGTCTCCTCTTTTCTCATCATCAAACTATTCTAAAATACAATTTTAAATGTGTAGCTATGTGTTTATCAAGTACAGCAATTAACATTGACCTTACGATCTCCCCTTTGCCAGCGAACATAGACACGTGTATCATTGCATTAGCATTATTATTATCTAATACCTGAATTGTATTATATAAACTAGAATAATTAATATTCATACCTAAGGTTCAGTATTTATGAGTGTATGTTGCTAGGATATTATAAGACTACAATGAGCTCCGATTGAGGCTGCTTTTCCACCAGAGGCGTGCTATGTGTACGCTGCGAGGATGTAATAGCTAAGCTGTGAAACTATGTTACCGTTTCCACTGATACTAAGCTATGTAGCGGTGCGAGTAAGACGCCGTCGCAAAGTAGCTGCGGGAGGAAGATGTGCGATATACAAACGCGGGCCTACTGTAGGTACTCTGCTCTGCACATACCTACACCACTCGCGATTATCCATAGCACGCATCCATAGTACACATCCATAGCACGCATCCATAGCACACATTCTTCCATATAAAAAACATATCTTAGTTGAATCCGTTTCCAACAGAGCTAAGCTATGTGCACCAATGAATATGATTGGTGGATATCAAACGCATCCATAGCAACGTAGCATAGCACATCTCTGGTGGAAAAGCAGCCTTAAGGTTGTAGATTCTACAGAAGAAGATTGTAGGTCAGCACTTAAAATACGTCCCAGCCCTCGCTTCAAATGCGCTGGGACTCATGATTTTTAACAGGCTTTACAGCATATTAGAAGCACATTATTCTAACTTCATATATAACTATATCCTAACTAATTTAGCCTATCTTCTATCTATCTATCTATCTATATATATAAAAATGAAACCCGTTTTCCGTTGTCACGACATAACATGAAAACGGCTTGACCGATTTGGCTTATTTTTTTTTTGTAGTTTTCTAATACTCTGTACAAGGTTCTTACGGAAACAAATATTAAGAAAATCTCTCAGAAAGATTGAAAAATATACATTTAATTTTGCATATTTAAAAAAACGCGCGTAACGAATGTCAACGTCATTCAATTTAAAACAAAAAATCTGTGGTAATCTGTGACACCACATCGATAACCGCGCTAACAAATGTCAACGTCATTCAATTTAAAACAAAAGAATCTGTGGTAATCTGTGACAACACATCTGATAGACGTTTACGTAAACTTTACAGGAAAAATAAAACGATGTCTCTAGGTAGCAGCACTCTTGACAATTATATGTACTTGATTGACGAAATTTTGTTCAGAACTCTCCGACTCTCTCTTGGTCGGTTTTGTGACTATTGACGATGATTTGACATTCGACTTCTAGGCGAAACGAAGTTCGCCGGGTCCGCTAGTGGTAAATAATAAGACTGTAGAAGTTATTTTACGGTCCTATCCGCCTTAAATGAAGCCTTTGCATTTTTAATTTCTCAACTTGATTGGCAATGTTCAGCAACGTAATGATACATAGCTTTTTTCCTTCTCTAGTAACCGTGAAAACCGCATCAGTGTTATGTTACTCCAGTTATAAGACTTAGCGTTTATCCTTTTCAAAGAGCGCTACCTCAAAAATGTCCTTAATTATTCATTATTTGTGCTATATCTATCGCATCTATTTTTGATCGGAGGCCATGAAAGCCAGTTGTAAGAAAATAACAATACAACATAATTGTTTGCAATGGAATTGAGTGATCAAAGTTTTGTGTCGCCCCATCTATTATGAACCTTATAGTAGTGATCTAAGGTTGATTGTAAGTTTTAAGCATTCTATCGGGCCATACTTTCTTTTCTGTGCGAACGAAGATTCACGACGCGCCATATAAGTTGGGTAATACTTGTACGTAGTATTTATATACTCTGAGGTAATACTGTACCGTAATTTATATTAGGCCTGTTGGCTCACTTTCAAATATTTTAAGTACCTTTTTTGTACCAATTAACAAAAGTTCCCTAAAGTAGTAGTACTCGTATTGTGAAGTAGCAAAAAGTGCCAGGATCCCAAAATAATGTTCCTCACCTCAGCCTTTTTCGCTAGCTTACGCCCTAAGTTTTTACCTGTATTTCCGAGGAATATTATGCTTTTCGTGATAGATATCATATGTGCTATTCCAAAATATGATGTTTTTTGTGCCGAGTTTCATGGAAAATTTTTAGCCATTATGTCTTATAGTAGATTTCAAATAGCATGAGTTCGGTGACACATGGTATTTTATTAGATTTCTGAATGGTTAATGTTAATTTCGACATAATAAAGGAATACTATGATAGAGCGAGGTTTCATGAAATATTGTGAGTACTATTTCAGAGTAATGAAATGGAATTTCACTAGATATTGGTAAAAATCCCTTGACCTTGACGACTCATCCTATGTGAAATAGAGTATAGTAACAAACATGCAACCAAAATACATTTAATACCTATATTTTTATTCGTTGAAAAAAATTCCGTACATTGTAATGCGATTTTTTTTTTTTTTTTTTTTATACTACTAAGTCTGTAAACAAGCATACGGCCCGCCTGATGGTAAGCGGTTACCGTAGCCATATGGACGCTTGCAACACACGAAGCGTCGCTCACGCGTTACCGACCTTTCCCCCCTCCCCAATGAGCTCTGGCGACCTTACTCACGCGCAGGAACACAACTTTACACAACATAAAGTTATTTGGCTGCGGTATTCTGTAAGGTGGAGGTACTTCCCCAGTCGAGCTGCTCTATGAGCGAATAAACGCGATGCTCTACCTCTCTTATCTCGATATGTCGATAGCATGAGAATTGGGTCCCTGTCGCTTAAAATAAGAAGAACTAATAACGTGGGTGCAATAAAAAGGCCACGAGGTTCATACCACCCGTGCTTTAAGATAGATAATTTCGGCCAAAGAAGATAACAAAAACGATCCTTTATACAACCAAAAAGTTATAAACTCTCGTCCAGTATCACTGATATGTAGATAACAGTGGCATACATTATATTAATGACTAATATTGTGAACAATCATCTTTTGTCGGCGACTACCGTAGTAATAACATTGTATCGCATATTAAAATATAACGTAACCTTGTCTCGGCTATCTGAACCCCAACATAACCGTATGATTGTCTTTAAAGTGTATTGACACATGTTGATAAGTATTGACAATGTATATGATTGTTCTTCAGTTAATTGAACATATACGACAAAACGTTAACATAATAGATTAATATTCACAAAAGGGTTACAATTAATTGACCTTTCCCACAGCATGTCATCCATATTTCTCCATGTCAAAACTGTTCATATTGCAATGTGTGTTAATATGATTTCAATAAGGTCCAAAATGGTCTGGGACTGTGCGGTTTCAAAGCTTCCTGCTCGCTCAGGCTTTGATGATGTCAAAAGATTTTTGCTGGGTCGCCAACGCGCGAGTGATACGCCTGGTGTGCAAGCGTCAATAGGCTACGCTAACCGCTTACCATCAAACGGGCCGTATACTTGTTTGTTTTCTTAGAAGCTGACCATGGTGAAAATAATAGAGAATGGAGTGAATTTCAAGGCAATGATAGCTCAGGAGGTTGATTGTTGTTGGTTCGAATCCAATGATCTTGAGCTATAGTACGGTGTTAGGGTGCTTGGCTACCACCCTCAAAGTCTGTTTCCATGCACCCACAAAATTATTCTGCACTTGCGAGGGACTTCTCTGTCGGCCTCATTATCATTTACCATAAAGTGATAATCATAGAGGAAGAATATTCTACCTCCATGGTGGTAATACACAAGCCTTTTCATTGGGCAATAAATCTTATTATCATTTCCCGATAAATGCTTTGACTAATATCTAATTCAGTAAAGGGTTTAATTCTGGCGTACACAACATGTACCTAATACATTTGGTGTCAGAGATGTCACAGGACATCTGCTGTCTGCGATCTGCTGTCTGCGATCGCTCAGGGTTCCAGGAAAAGGCTAATTTTGGATTTTAAATCATTTGATCTTCTATTCTTTTGTGTCTTTGCTATGTGGAAATTAATTTATAAGAGAAGTGTAGCTTAGAATGTCAGGCACAAAGATATAAATCTAAATAAATGACGCGAGTTCTTTTGACGCTGTTACGCGCGGATGGGGAACAAGCATAAGGCTGCATGTCCACCTGAGATGTGTAGCTAGGGATTTGTTTTAGCTGACAAATAGCTAAAACAAATCCCTCACTTCGTTTTCACGTTAAAGCTCGTAATGCCAGCCTAACTAAAGCGTTCTAGTGACATCATGGTAGGTAAGAAAAAAGTGGCATGGTTTTCATACGGATGGAGGGACTTGCGGTATCTATTTAGTTGTATGTCTGTGGTCAGGAACTTGTAATGTAACTTTTATTTGGAATTATCGTGCAATTTGCCTAAAGCGCAATGACGTAATTTTGTTTGAAATCTATTCCGCCGACTTTCCACCACCGACAAAGCGCTCTGATTGGCTAAGTCAAGGACACACTAAACATTTAGAGGTAGTGATTGGTCGGTATTGTTATTAATCAGTGCATAAACACTTACTAATAGTTGCGAAATTGGATTGCTCGTTATACTACTCTAAAGATTTCTCGATGTCTGCTTTTATTAGAAAACGTGAATCTAATCTTTAGTCATCATCATCATCATATCAGCCCATGGATGTCCACTGCTGAACATAGGCCTCCCCCATTGATTTCCACTTCGAACGGTTCTGGGCCGCTTGCATCCAGCGGCGCCCAGCGACTCTGACCAGTCCACCTGGTGGGAGGTCGTCCCGCTCGGCGCTTTCCAGTACGTGGTCGCCACTCGAGAACCTTTCTTCCCGAGCAGTTATCGGCTCTTCGAGTGATGTGGCCTGCCCATTGCAACTTCAGCAAACTAACTCTACGAGCTATGTCCGTCGTTTTCGTTCTCCTACGAATGTCTTCATTTCGGACCCTGTCACGTAGAGAAATTCCGAGCATAGCTCGTTCCATAGCTCGCTGAGTGACTCTGAGCTTATTTATGCGGCCAGCAGTGAAAGACCACGTCTCTGTCCCGTATGTCATCACTGGTAACACGCATTGATTGAAGACTTAGTAGACTAGGTACTTCCCCAGTCGGGCTACTCAATATACGTTATGCCCTACCTCTCTTAACTCTTTATACGTTAGTGGGTACAAGTACAGATTGGTGCAATGGTGTCATGGAACACCTGGTTTTGTACCCTTGTGTTCCCTTCAACGGCCAATTTTGTGTAGTGTTTTCTAATCAGGGTCACCAGGTACTCCAGATCTTCGATTATCCTATTTTTTATAGTTTTCCCTTTATGTGGTCATTAAACCCTAACTCTGTACCAAATTTCAGCTCTCTGAGTTTAAGTATTAGTTCTAATTTGATGATCATGAGTGAGTGAGTGAGTGAGTGAGTTTCATAAATGTGAAACTTTGCTTTCGCTTAACTTCGGAACTAAATGACCTACAGACTTGAAATTTTGGATTTTAAGTATGTGATTATAGCTTACTGGATGACGATTTCTGCGTTCGGGTCTTATCCAGAGGTTCTCAAATAGGGGCCTGAAAATGCGGCGAAATGGTTCCAGTAAAGGATGGTACGGCAGTGTTTGCTTCGCGCTTGACTCGGCGGGGGCACTGCCGTGCCCCCCGATAGGGCCTTATCGCCTTTCTTGAAAAAGAGCAAGAGCTTCTTTAGTCACAAAAAAGTATTCATACCTCATTTCATACTTATAAATATTATGTCTGTGATTTCATACGATTCCTTTTTCACCTGCGTTTAAAATATAAATACTGGAAACATTCCTAACTTACTTCCAATATCTGTATATAGCGTGTTGTTATTATGTCCACTAATTAGTAGGTACTGCCGTCAGTGACAGATAAAAACGTACCCGTAACCGGTTATGACGGGTTTCGCAATGCCTTTCGAAGAGAAATGTAATAGTCCTTTCTTTGCGTGTCTTAAAGGCCATTACCAAATTCTTTTTAAAGATATTTCTTAGAGCTGGAAGTATGCAAACTAGTCTTTGGCATGATCACGAGTGGACTGTTCATTCTGTGATCAAGTGATCAATATATTTCGTAAATGCCTAAAGAAATGAGTCGTTTTCAATTACATTGCAATTACACGATGCGAAGACGTACCTTCCTCTTTCATGTTAAAGTGATTGCAAAAAAACAAAACCTCTTTCTCCTAAAAAGTATAAAATAAATCTCTGACCGCTGACTTTAAAACAGAGTGTCAAGTTAATATGAAGTATTTTATTCAATATTGTCGATAATTTATCAATGATACGCATCCTCGATCAGTGAGTTTCTTATGGTTATTCATTACCTCTCAAGCACCTCTCAAGATTTGTCACTGACCGAGGATATGCGCATCATTGATAAATTGTCTACAATATTGAATAAAATGCTTCTTGCAAAGTTTTAAGAGAGGTAGAGCCCGTCTTTTCGCTTAAAGAGCAGAGGGCGATTGACAAATGCCGTTTTGACGTCGGATGTCAAAGAAAGACAAAAGTCAAATGAGGTTATTTTAACCTTGTTTTAAGAGCTTGTGGTAGGCCCCCAGGTCGACTGGGGAAGTACCCTTACAGAATACCGCAGCCAAATGACTTTATATTGTGTTCCTGCGCGTGAGTAAGGTGGCCAGAGCTCATTGGGGAGGGGGGAAGTGTCTGTAACGTTAAAAGAGGAATCAGATCTTCAAAGTCCATTACCAGATATAACGGTACTACCTCGGAATCTACAGCTTAAAACAAATCGGATAAGCCGTTTCTTAGACATCGCGTAACATACACATACAAAAAATAATTTAATAGTTGAATTGAAAACCTCCAGTTTTTAAGTCGTTTAAAAAGAGTTGATAATGATTGATATAATATTGCATTAATAAGCGACGATGATGTTATTTATCGTGATTATCATCCGCGGAGTCGCGTTATTTCATTTATACGCTCACTTTTATCGAATTATGTGCTTGTTTTATATGTAATAGGTAATCAGTTTATTAAATATCCTGGGACATTCTTCACACACGGTCATCTAATCCCAAACTAAGCAGAGCTTGTACTATGGAAACCAGATAACTGATATAATACATATACTACTTTTTGTTTGTAAATACATACTTAATATACATAATTACACCCAGACTCAGGACATACAGACATGTTCATGCACATAAATGCATGTCCTGTGTGGGAATCGAACCCACGACCTGCGGTGCGTGCGTTATATTTTATTTTTATTCCTGATATATCACGGGATATTTTTGTTCTTTTACATTTTATTCATATGGATTTGCTGAATAATGTATGAATCCAAACTTTTATGACTTTGCAGGAAGTGCTTTTGATCGGTATTTTTACGGTAGAATTGCTCCCTAGAATTTATTTTTATTTAATTATAATGTAACTTTTAAAATTTCTTTCAGCGTTTTAGCTAAGAGCTGTAGTTCAGAACTCTCCTGTACCCATAATGGCTACAAATATAAAACAGCCTGTACATTCGGTGAAACTGTCTACTACTCTCAGAGTAAAAGCTATATCTACGCATTCTGGATAGACTGTTGTAGGAAAGGCGTATACCTATTTGCCAAAATAGTAGTAAAAAAATATATAAAATGAAATCGACAGGGCTGTCGACAATATCAATGACTCAAGTAAAGTTATTTGCAGGTACACGAAATCCAGACGTGTTTCTTAAGTTAGTACTTTACTTTAGAGTAATCTTTTAGCGTGGGTAAGAGAATCAATAAAATTGCAACGGTAACAAAAAAAAAATACAGATCTTTTGTATGCTTCAAACCAATATGCTTTCGACTGCGTTGGTTTGCACTGTATCACAAAAAGAGAGTCAATATTTAAAAGCCAATTTTACAATTTTTTCCCATTAAAGTGTGATTAAAGTACAAATTAAGAAAACTTAAGCATTCCAAGGACAGTCGAACGTCGAAGTATACACCAATATCTTAAAACTGTTGGTTACAGAGAGTACATCATCATCATCATATCAGCCTAAGGATGTCCAGTGCTGAACATAGGCCTCTCTCATTAACTTCGACTTCGAACGGTTTTGGGCCGCTTACATCCAACGGAGCCCAGCGACTCTGACCAGGTCATCGGTCCACCTGGTGGAAGATCATCCCGTAGGGCGCTTTCCAGTACGTGGTTGCCACTCGAGAACTTTCTTCCCTATCGATTATCGGTTCTTCGAGCGATGTGGCCTGCCCATTGCCACTTAACTCTACGAGCTATATGGGATTTTTCGTTCTCCTACGAATCTCCTTATTTCGGACCCTGTCTCGTAGAGAAATTCCGAGCATAGCTCGTTCCAAAGCTCGCTGAGTGACTCTGAGCTTATTTATGCGGCCAGCAGTAAAAGACCGACGAGACGAGTCTATGTCCCGAATACATACAGAGAGTACTTTCATACAAAACAATAATCAAACTCAACTATTTGGTGTCAAATTGTTGGCATATGCACAATTAAATGAAAAAAATACATTGTCTGATTAGAATGGTAGCAAGCGTCAATGCATGTATAAATAAAGTAGTAATTTGTGCGTTAGATAATTTATGCATGCCAAGTACAGGAATGTCGACGGCTCTATCACGTTCTATTCTTGAATATATCAACAATTTAACAATAAATGAAGGTAATTAATTGGCAGGTCCACAGGACAGTCTAGCCTGTGTAATTAATAACTTAGTACTCTCGATGTGGTATTGGAATCTAATAGTAATGGAATTGGGACCAACAGCGGCTAAAGCCCGAATGGCTGTCGATCATTCCACAATGTCGAATTGGTCTCGCTACCAGAATAGAGTCCATGGTTTGTCATTTATTAGATTTGGACATATATTTTGTCTATATTTTATATAATTTTAGCGAATTTTGAATTTTGCGGGATGGGGACCAAAATAAAATCATAATGTCACGAACGCGGTGAAACATGGGTGAAACACGATTCGCCTCTGTCGGTTGTCCTACGACTCCTCACTAGCTTTTTTACACGTAAATACTGATATTTTTTATAAATTAGGAATCGCTGGAATCCATCAGTTCTACCTTGAAATTATGAGGGCCTTGTCTCATTCAGATATCTATCTTGTTTGAACAAAGCCTAAGAAGCAACTTCTTGATTAGATTACGTTGTATCTGATATGATATCATTACGCGTAACATTTTCATTTCCAGGCGACCTCACAGATGCACTTGCACTAGTCACACATACAAACAAACGGAAGTAAAATATCATAAAGTTATTAATCTTTGCACAATTAACTGTATCGTATCTTTGTATCGTATAACCCGACCATTTTCATCAGAACTTCCCCATCCCCTACTAAAAGCCACACGCAAGCGATATAGACGAATGAGATTCTAATCAAAGAGGTCTTGTTAAATTGGTGTACAGTTTTGTATCATGTCTACATATAAATAAATTGACACGTGGTTGGTATGTACTAACCGTTTATGCGTTGGCAGTGCACTCGTATCATAGACATAAACATAGATTATTCCACTTGATAAAAAAGACACAAGCGACCCGGCATGTTTAAGCGATAGTTAGTTCTATTGTTTAGAAAAAAAGGTTAAAAGTTTAATGGTAGGGTTTTAGTAACGTGTGTAGGTAGGCAATGAAAATAGATATATGTAGTTTGATAGCCATTACGTTCGAGATTTAAATATGCATCGATGTGACATTGTTGCACACTTGTTGCTATTTGGTCGCTGGCTTTATGGCCTTTTACTTCCTTATTTTGTTAATAACATCGCTGAGTTATTTTGCTTGTGTTAATAGATTTCGCTTGTTTTAGAACGCCCATCTTGGTGGAATTTATGATTTAATCGTTGCATTGTTTTCCTATTAATAGTTGGCTTCCTTGATGCGAACAATCAGTTTCATTGTAACAAAAAAGTCTTTATTATACAAACAAGCCACCGATGTTCGTTCAAAATATGTACTAGATGTCCCCCGCGGCTTCACTTGCACTTCCGGGATTAAAATGTAGCTAAGTTTTATATTTTACGCTTTATTTTTGGAATTACAGGCCTATCGCCATCACCTCCCTTCTCTCAAAAGTCATGGAGCGTGTGATCAACACGCAGCTTCTGAGATACCTGGAGGATCACGAGTTGTTGAGCGACCGACAATATGGCTTCCGCCACAGTCGCTCAGCTGGTGACCTCCTTGTGTATCTCACGCACCGTTGGTCACTCGCCATCGAGAGCCAAGGTGAGGCTTTGGCAGTGAGCCTAGATGTGGCGAAGGCGTTCGATCGGGTCTGGCACAGGGGTCTTCTTACGAAGTTACCAGCATACGGGCTTCGCGAGGGATTATGCAAGTGGATCGCCAGCTTTCTGTCCAGCAGATGCATAAGAGCCGTCGTCGATGGTAGCTGCTCCGATAGCATGGACATAAATGCTGGCGTCCCGCAAGGCTCTGTGTTGTCCCCAACACTGTTCCTACTGCATATCAATGATATGCTGCCTATTGACGGCATTCATTGCTATGCGGACGACAGTACAGGGGACGCTTATTACACGGGCCGTGCAAATATCCCTCGTTCCGAGGTGGAGGAAAGCCGCGAACGGCTGATGTCTGAAATCGAGAGTACATTAACTAGTGTCTCCGATTGGGGTCGACTAAACCTAGTCCATTTCAACCCCACCAAGACTCAAGCCTGCGCGTTCACCGCTAAGAAAACCCCATGGTCTGTGGCTCCACAATTCCAGAACACCTCCTTGAACATCAGTCAAAGCATCGGGATCCTTGGCGTCGACATTTCTAGCGACGTTTTGTTCCGAAGTCACTTGGAAGACAAGGTTAAGCTGGCATCCAAAAAGCTCGGAGTGCTCAACAGAGCGAGGCAGTACTTCACATCGGGGCAAAGGCTACAACTTTATAAGTCACAAGTCCGGCCTCATATGGAGTACTGCTGTCACCTATGGGCGGGAGCACCTGGATACCAGCTTGGGCCTTTAGACTCGGTTCAGCGACGTGCCATCAGAATTGTTGACGATCCCGAGCTCACAAGCGGTTTAGAGCCCCTTAGTCTGAGGAGAGACTTTGCCTCCTTATGTGTGTTCTACCGCTTGTACAACGGAGTGTGTTCTAAAGAATTGTTCGACTTGTTGCCCACTGCTACCTTCTACCATCGCAACTCTCGTCATCGACGGGGAGTCCATCCTCACATATTGAAACCAGAATTGTTTCGAACTGTGCGGGCTCAAAGGAGCTTTCTTCCGCGGACGGTCAGATTGTGGAATGAGCTCCCCGCCGTGGTTTTCCCAATGGAGTACAGCATGGGGTTCTTCAAAAAGGGCGTGAAGAGATTTCTTCAGGGTCGGCAACGCGCAAGTGATGCCCCTGGTGTTGCAAGCGTCCATAGGCTACGGTAACTGCTTACCATCAGGCGGGCCGTATGCTTGTTTGCCACCTTAGTGGTATAAAAAAAAAAAAAAAAAAAAAATTTGCCGTCGAAGAATATGAACGTAACAAACGGACTTACTTTTATAGATGATATACGTATTACGGAATAATAACATACTAATAACTGTGTCAGTGTCTGCGGCGCGATTTTTCCCGCGCTCTTAAGGGATAAAAAAAATCCCGAGATAAAATTATCCAACGTATGATCTATTCATGTGACAAGTTTCATTCATATCCGCACAAAGTTTGGCATTTATAAACAAAACTGTAAATAATCAGAGGGCTACCCTCCGAGTTACTAAGGACTAATACATAGTACAGTATTACCCAACTGATAAGGCGCGTCGTGAATCTTCGTTCGCACAGAAAAGAAAGTATGGCCCCGAAGATTAACGAAAGAATGCTTAAAACTTATAATAATCAACCTTAGTTCACTACTATAAGGTTCACATAATGCAGCTGTTAGTTCCGTCTCGCTCGCAAGTGACGCCCCTCCGCACGGCGCGCGCTAACATGGCGGCAGCTGCCGACCAATAGCGTTTCCCTTATTAGTTGGGTATTACTGTATGTCGTAAAATACGTCGGTATAATGAATGCCAATTTCTTGTATTTTATCGATACTTTTACCAAGAACAAATGACATATCGACAGTCTGACTGTAAATCAACAACTAGTGTACCTACGATATATCTGTGAATGCATTTATATGGAAACTGCTCACGCCTCGCACAAGGTACCTAACGTGTTATCGCTATCACTCTATAATATTCGAAATCTATGGTTGCGACTTTTAAGAGAGGCAGCCTGAATAACCTCAAAAAGTGTGCCTTTATCTTCTTGTGTCAGCGTCAATAAGCTACCGTGACCGCACTGACCGCTTATCATCAGGTGGACCGTATGATTTTTTACTACCTGAATAGTATTAAAAAAACCTTAAAGCTATTATAGCTCGCAGTGGTGATGAATGCTGTTGCGAAGGTCGTGGATTTCTAGATTGAGCTTGAGCTTTTGGTGAAGGAAAACATACTTTGTAGTACCCGCCTGGTTGACTACCACACCCTGGTGAAAAATCACAAGCTTATGTTTATATTAAAAAAATAACCCGTTACGGAAGTGTAGACACGCCACAATGATACTCGTGCCGTGTATCCAATTAGCAACATAATGACGCCTGACGATGACGAATTGACGATTGTGTAACGATTTATCTGATAGACATCTGACATCATATCTGCCATAGTTACTTATGACTCGACTTAGATTTCTGATTTTGTTCCATTACTCTACATTATTATTATTTTTATACCACTAAGGTGGCAACCAAGCATACGGCCCGTCTGATGGTAAGCGGATAACGTAGCCTATGGATGCTTGCAACACCAGGGGTATCACTCGCGCCGTCGCGCGTTGCCGACCCTGAAGAAACCTCTTCACACCCTTCTTGAAGAACCCCATGCTGTACTCCATTGGGAAAACCACGGCGGGGAGCTCATTCCACAGTCTGAGCGTCCGCGGAAGAAAACTCCTTTGAGCCCGCACAGAACACATTTACAGAGAATTTGATTACGTAAAAAATTGTATTGATAATTTAATTACACTTACTTCCTACTATTCTACTCGCACATACATGGGGTGCGGATAAATATTTCAAATAGGTTAGTAATATAATAAAGATCTCTTTGTAT
This sequence comes from Polyploca ridens, assembly GCA_951394255.1. Lineage (NCBI taxonomy): Eukaryota > Metazoa > Arthropoda > Insecta > Lepidoptera > Drepanidae > Polyploca > Polyploca ridens. The sequence continues at coordinate 10,209,312 of OX596262.1, forward strand.
TTGCCAATAATATACCTAGTAATTTTTAATAATGATAAAGGCGCTTTCCCACTGCTGCGCACGGACACGCTGCGCACGTTACCTTCGCTATGTATGGAATAATGTGATAACGTCCATTGCTGCCCACGAATTCGCTACGTGGTCAGTGTCGTCATTGCTACACGCGTGGCCAGCTCGGATATGTCGCCCACACAGATCAACTCTGCGGATGCTATACACGCGGCCCACGGCTTTACTGTGTACTCTAGACTATGCACGAATTTGTACCTTAATATGTGCTTTAGTGGGCATGTAGAGGTCGTTCTATAAAAAAAATCAAAGACTTTTTGAGACAATATGAATCTCACGATACACGCATTAATTTCATTTCACTTTTCTAGTGCACTTGGATTATTTCTTATCGGATAAAACGCCATTATTCAATAAACTCAAAATGAAAAGAAAACCCAACGCCACTTTGCAATTTCCCGCCAAAACGTCCTTCCTCTCTTTTGACAATCCTATGTTCAATCATAAGATAAAATAAAACTACAAAAATTCGTTTTAATCTGAAAGTAAATACTAAAATAAACGTAGCACTGAGTGTCATCCATAAATAAATCAATCGGACGTCACCGCTACGTTCCTGTCGTGCAATACTGTGACGTCACAGATCACGTTGGTCGTCGCAGCCGATTGCAAATATTCGGGTCATCAGTTCAATGTAGTGTGAATACAACTTTATTATGTCATTACCACACAGACTCGATTCAATTTGGTTGTAATTATTTGATTTTTCAATATGAAGATTGCAACATCCTATAATTTCAGGACGATAGAACTTCACGTTAATTATCGCTTGCTAATGAAAAAAAAAATACCGTAAAAATATAGTTAAGTATTTTGATGGTTTTGCAATGGCTGCAAATTATTTCACTAAGATGTTTCAAGTAAGATGCTATTACTTTCCCATCTTTTTGAAACGGGAAATTCAAGCAATTTTCAAATAAAAAATTACACAGAATAATAAGTTTGTTGCAATTACCTATCATAACGAGTAATGCCATATACTCTTGCTGAGTTCTACAAGAAACTGTCCTTAGTTTACTGTATTTTACTATAAAGTGTTTTGATTTTTCTATACAGGATCTGAATGGAGGTAATTAAAGGTACTATTTGATTAATTACTTGATATTTTAAATTATTACGTTACTCGAAAGCAATTTTTACTGTTAAAGCGAATTTTTCTAATTTTTTACTATGGTGAGCGTTTATTCTATGCTATATCAATACTTTTCGGGCTTGTTTAGACCTTTTAAATAACTCAATAATAAATTGACTACATAATTAGCGAAAAGTAACAAGAGCGCACGAACTAAAGGTACCCGCGCATATAACTGATACCAAAATGTGAACGTTACAGCCCACTGGGTGGTCCACCAATGGCGGCTGTACGAGCGGTCGCTCTGCTCGCTCCTGGAGCTGCAGGCGCGGAAGGGCTCGTACTCGATGTGCTGCTCCCCGCGGTACGTGCTCGCACCGGAGTACGCGCCGCACCTGCTACCGCTACCTCTAACCACGCAGAGACCGTCGCCGCCGCCCGCGCACTTGTAGCGGTGCGAGCCCGCGCCGCGACAGGTAATGCTTGCACATTTATTTATAAGAAAACACGACCTCACAGATATGACATAGTCTATAAGCGCCATGATATACAAGATTTGGAAGCATGGTGGTAAAATGAAAAGGACCTTTCCACTGGGAAATATCAGAGCAACCTCTTAGCTCATAGTCTCAAAACAAGAGCAAATTAACAAAGAAAAAAAACTTGACGTGTCTTTCTTCATCAGCAGCTCATCATACGTCTTAAATACTGGTGTACCTTAATTTATGTATCAGATGATCTGTGCCATATTCAGCTTATAAGCTGCGTAGTGATATTCTAACAGCATTAGTTATTAGTATATTTGTAGAGGTCGCTACAAAGTGTAGACTGTAAAAGTGTAAACATATCTGATAGTAAAGTGGCGCATTGTGGTGGAAACATCGAACAGTAGACTAAATGCAGTGTTGTAGTGTTGTAAAGGTGACTCGTCGTTTCGGGCCTCATAATAGGGATGCGAAGAGTGGTTATGACCAATAATCGTTTGGCGAATATTCGGTTTAGACTAGGAGGGCACGACAGAAATGGTAACGATAAGGTAAATGGATGAAATCGGGTTCATCGGATAGAGGATACCTCTCTGATGCCAAATAAGTCGGTCTGCCTGCGCCAATTGGTTGCGTTTTCTAGATATGGCGCCTGAAAAACGGTTTATCGTGACCGAAAAAAAATGATAAGGTAAATGGCTGAGCTCGACGTAGAAAGTAAGTAGTAGTTGTACTGATGTCATTATAAAAAAAACTGACCAAATATTCGGTTGCGTTATCTAGATATGGCGGCTGAAAAACTGTTTATCGTGACCGAAAAAAAATGATAAGGTAAATGACTGAGCTCGATGAATCATGGAAGTATTAGTGCATACTAGCTTAGTAATAAAAAAACTGACAAAAATTTTGGTTGCGTTTCGTAGTTATAAGCGATCTACGTAATAATTATCAATATGGATAATTTTAGTGTTTTACGGTTTCGCGGAATTTACATTGTCAAAAATATGAAAATGTTATTAGTGCCACCCCCTCCCTTTATATCCCCCGCTACTCCGCCTGCACTGAGCGGCATTCACGAGTCAACAGACATAGTATAAGATTATAACATTGTTGTGAAAGATATTTTGCACTAGTTACCTGCACGAGCTTAAAAGCAAGTTCAGGCAACGCTTATTCGCGCTGTTCACGAGTTGACAAAAGTGTTTTATTATAAATATGTCAGAATTAATGTACCAGATTAGTGAAAATAGTGTAAAAATTAAAAAGTTGTGTTGTTTAATGAGAACTCTTTAAAAAAAAATCATCATCATCAGCCTATCCCACTGCTGACCCTCCTTTCACAAATGAGGGTGAAAGGGACTGCGCAATACTCCACTACGCATGCCTACTGTGAATTGGTGGAGGTAGGCTAGTGGTCAAACTACTGTTGGAATTTTTCAAGCCGCCTAGGAGGCATCCTACTAGCTTAACGACTATCATAATTATGTTATAACCGGGACAAACGGCTTGACGTGCCTTCCGAAGCACATAAACGCTCGATTCGAAATACCACTAGGCCCATCTAGGTACTAACCACGACGGTGGTAGCCGATCGATTAAAAACGGCTAATCATGCTACACCACGAGCGCATTAAAAAAAGTGTTACAAATTCGAGGTAATCGTATCTGAAGTACGCAAACATATAATTACCAAATAACATAGATTGTCATTGTAGTTATCATTTATCATGTTATAAAAAGTTTACAGCAGTTAAAAGTACGTCCACTTTATTTCATAAGTTTACTAAGAAAAACGCAGTACCAGATACACATAATTGATTACCAGTTACACAGTTGAAGAAATTCTACTTACAGTGCCTAATATACCGAGCACACCTTAATATTTATAGTATATAATATTCTTGCTAAAAACAAAGATTATCAAGATGCACTAATAGAGTTATATGACGATGAGCCATTGAACAATAAAACATGAGAAAAATTAGAACTACTTGTTGGCGACATGGATTATGATCCTGTGTCCCCTAGATGGGGCAGAGGGCGTCTACAGAAACTCTGGAAACTCAGAAGTCTTCCCGATCTTCTTCGCTTCGTCAAGCACAGTGCGTCGCCAGGTTTGTTTGGGACGGCCACGCTTTCGTTTCCCCTGTGGATTCCAGTCCATTGCCTGTTTGGGTATATGGTCGGGGTCCCTTCGGAGAGTGTGGCCAATCCAGTTCCATTTGCGACGCTTGATCTGATGGTTGATCGGTGTTTCGTGGCTGCGTTCTCGGAGCTCTACGTTCTAGATTTTCTCGGGCCAGTGGATAACGAGAATTTAGCGAAGGCATCGGTTGACAAAAACCTGGAGCTGGTGCCAGATGGCCTTGGTTACTTTCCATGATTCATACCCGTACAGAAGAAGTACAGACTTCACATTGGACCCAAATATCTTGAGCTTAACTCTGGGTCAGCTTCCGAGACTGCCATAAGGGGCGCAAATGCACGAAAGTTGCTCGGGCCTTGGCAATCCGATTGTTTGCGATATGTATGGCTGCAAAACTATGTCAATTCAGTCAACGAAGATCGCCATAAGATGCTTTAAAAAAAAAACAAACCTAATAAAAAAAATGAGAAATTTTACAAGAGTCTTATGAATTTTGATGCTTCTTCAATGCCTTCAAAAGTAGAATTGGATCAGCATATTATGCGCAAGATATGTATGGAACATATGGAGCAATGCCTGTTGATAAACTCCCAGTAGTCTTTCGCCAGTCAATAAATTAAAGTAAATTGTTGATTATATAATAATTGTAAAACTATCGTATATCTATAAACACGTTACAATAAAAATCTAAATTCATAAATATTATGGGAAAGTCCGAATAAAATTTTTGCAACTAACTTTAATGTCTTAAATAACTAATATATTGATTTCAAAATTCCAAACTGCAGTTATTTTTTGCGTACGGTAGATGGAAAATTATTATTGGCGTGTTGCCGCCAACAACATCACTATAGGTTCATGCCTACCAGACAACTAAGCATTTATTTCATATAATGCTCAAACTATAAAAGAAGATGAATATAACCGCTCACTGCGGCGGGGCGGCGGGAGGTATAAAGGAGGGCGCCCCCCTCCCTCACCGATATCATTTTCATATTTTTGACAATGCAAATTCCGAGAAAACCGTAAAACACTCAAATTATCCATAGTGATAACTGTTACTTAGATTGCTTATAACTACGAAACGCAACCAAAATTTTTGTCAGTTTTTTTATTACTAAGCTAGTATTCACTAATACTTCCATGATTCATCGAGCTCAGCCATTTACCTTATCATTTTTTTTCGGTCACGATAAACAGTTTTTCAGCCGCCATATCTAGATAACGCAACCGAATATTTGGTCAGTTTTTTTTAAATTGACATCAGTACAACTAGTACTTACTTTCTACGTCGAGTTCAGCCATTTACCTTATCGTTTTTTTTTGGTCACGATAAACAGTTTTTCAGGCGCCATATCTAGACAACGCAACCACTTGGTGCAGGCAGACCGACTTATATGGCATCAGAGAGGTATCCTCTATCCGATGAACCAGAGTTCACCCATTTACCTTATCGTTACCATTTTTGTCGTCACCTCCTAGTATAGTTTGCCTTGTAGCTAGGGTTGCCATCCGTCCGCTTTCCCGAATTTGTCTTAGTTTAGAGGGCGTCCGGAGAGCGACCGGGCGGAGTTTCATTTTTGTCCGGGTTTAAAAGTTTTCAAGTCACAACAATCTATACTATTTTTTATTTTACTGAGTAATTACAAAAAAGTACTGTTAACAGGTCCGGGTTCCAAGTTCCAAAATCCGGGGCTTTCACGCTTCTTGTCCTGGTCGCCAGATTTTAGAGCTGGTAGCGAATAGTATCGAATTATTATCGATAGTGTTATTTTGTATAATAGGTATACTGTTACAGCTTATTTATATCAAACAAGCCCTAAAAATAATATTAAAGACACGAAAAACTTTTCCATGCACGCGGGAAACCATCTTGTTTCGATCTGTCAAAACTCTTAATAGTCCTTTAGTGACGCGACACGCTGATGCGAGAGTCGAGCTAGTGTTGTGACCAACTCGACTTAACAATATTACCTAATAAGTACTTATGTAATAACAATCCTAGTGCTCTGAAATCTACCTCATCATTGGTATTTATAGTATTATAGGGAATAGTCACCCCTATATTCTACTACAATTCTATTCGCTATTTGAAGAATAGTGAAAAAATGGCGAATAGCAGGTAACCGATTTAAATGAAATGATATGAATGTCACCGAGCTACACAATGTATACTCTGCAGTAAAGGAAATACTTAAAGTAATTATATTTCTGTACCCATCCAGCTCATAAGTAGCATAATGATAGATTATTAAGAATCTGCCTTACATTTATCTCGGAAACGTCAAATTAATGTATACTCGAGTGTTTGTTTATTTTAACAGCCTTCAGGCACAGGCTTTGGAAATACATTGTGATTGTGATGCCCCATTTTTTTTTTTCAATGGTATCACACGGTTTTTTTATTTTGCCAATTTCCATTTATATTAATCTGGATAATCCGGATTTATATGTGCTGATAATCTTGAAATCCGGATTTGAAAAAAAAACGGATTTTGCAATCCCTAGATACACATAATTCATTTCATTTCACTTCACTGGTGCACATGGATTGATCTTTATTGGATAAAATACCACCGATAATATGCAATAAAACTCAAAATACACAAATTTATGAAAATATTAATGAAAACGCAACGTCACCATGCAAGGTCTCGCCAAAAAGTTGTGATGCCCTATTGTCAATAGGCTCTATTTAAATTTGGAATGTCGAATAATTATTGACATTTTTCTTTTGTTTTTTGGTATCAAAAATAGAACGTCAGTTGATTAGGTAATACAATTAATAAAAACAAAAATTATCATATTTAGAATATTCATCCACCATCTTAGGAACTCACCACCAACCCAAAGTCTAGGGTTAACAATACCATTAACGTTATGACGGGGCGATATGAATAGGCTATAAACCCTTTGTTGTGTCAACAATAAAATAAAACATACGTGTCCTGCGTGAAGACCACTTTAGTGCCGATAAAAGAACGCGAACAATGCTCTAAAGTGTCTATGGTATCCAAGCTTAGGTCATGTCTTTTGGGCTAGATATTCAGTAGGTGTGTGATTGTGATTTTCGTTTTTTTTTTTTTTTTTTAATTTATTCAAAAAGAGATTAACATTGAAATAATATGCCTATACCAAAGAATTTAAAACGTCCAGAAGGATAGTCGCCTCTATGGGAACACGAAATAAACAAGCCATAATTGACAGTATTTAAAAGTAATAAGTTTAGGTAATTAAAAGTGACGAAATCGCAATACTTACACATGGAAGGTTAGTTTTTCCTTGGTTTTTATAAGTGTTGTGACAGTGTTTTAATACGCAAGTTGTCATTTTTTATTTAATCAGTACAGCGAGTATGTCGCGATGACAGCCGTGCGCAATACGAACTGAGAGCGATTTGCTCAGGAGCCCCTCAAGCGGAGTGATATTAAATGTCATGCTTTAGTAAGGCGGACTATCCATCTGGGTAGAGGCACGATGCCGTATGAAAATCTTTGGCCTATACTTTGAAATCAATTTATAAATATCGATACATAAATCAATGGTCAAATATTGACATAATAATATTGTTAACATAAAAACATCGCAAATATACGTTCTAAAATTGTACTACATATGACATATATGAAAATATCTAAGCAAAAGTCATTAAAAAGTGATGCTTGCCGTGAATGACCTACATCTACTCCCGTAGCGCTATAAACCGGCAAAAAACAGTGAGCACCCATCCATAGAAGCGGATCCCCACGAAGCGAAACTAGTAGGCGTTGTAGATACGTTACATAGAGCCTCAAGCCACCCAACCAGCTTTAAATGAGCGCTATTTACATTACTTGTGTCTTAGTCATAGGCGTTACAAGCGGACCGCTAACCGCCACAGGTGGACTATTGTATCTTGTATCCGTCCGTGCATGAAACAGAATGGGATTGGAAAAGCGTTGTAACAAGGTGCATCTTACATGCAGCAAACAAATGCTGTTCGAAAAATGCCGACATAAAAATCTGTATCGATAACATTTTAGCAGAAATTTATCATAAAAATAAGTACAATTTCATTCAAATAATATGATTTTATGAAATCAGCAAGGGCAATGATACCAGGGGCCCAAGTCTGCTATTACAATTGCGTTCCAATGAACTTTCAGTGGTGTCAAAATTGTGACATTTTACAGTTTTGGTAGTCTGCTAACACAATCGCGTCAGAATGACGGCATAATGGCGGCATAATGGTCCCGTAATTGCTTTCCGATGATTTTCCACTGAAACTTCAATATTTGTCAGTTTTGACAGATTTTGAACATTTGTTTTTTCTACTGATTTTTCGGTAATAGTTTGGTAATCTGCTATTTCCGTAAATATTCCCGCGACTTCGTCCGCATTTATTTGAAAGATAGTATAATATATACTTAGGTTAATACACTTTTATATACAATATTTTTTGTTTTGTCATCTTTCGTTAAAATGTAAAGATTTTGTAGACAGTTGCATACGTTTAGTACTGCGTAAGGCACCGCGTGAGCCCCACGCCGCGTCTCGCACCAATTCTTAACTTAATAAGCGTGCGATCTTTTTGTTATTTTTTAAAGAAGTATCTCAAAATACTATGCATCCAAATTATATGATGTAAAATATTATCACAGATTACTATACAGATAAACAGCTCCTAAGAACGCGAAATGGTAGGTACTTCACTACATGCGCAGCGATGTGTGCGTGAGCGCTCACCGACGGGTTCACGTACGAGAGCCGAGAAGTCGCTTCGGGTATTTCCGGCGAACCCGAGGGTCTGAGAGTCAGGGGCGACTCGCGACCGAGCGGCACGCCTCGATACCTACATCGCTTGCAGTACGTCGTCGCTCGCTCGCTGCTCGTTACCGCGATACTTTGTTTTTAATAATTTTAAGAACAACTTACAAACAAAATGATTATTTATTGCAGTGCGTTTATAAATAATTCCAGGAGGAATATAAATATATCCAATAATTTATCCAAATGAAGTAATTTTCTTACTAGGTAGGTATGTAGGTACGAGTAATATTTTTAGTGGTGGGCGAAATTGGACTCATGTCATCTAGACACGTGGTAGCGTGTCAAGCCAAGTTCAAGCACAAGATATCTTTTACTTAGTGCATATATTACAATACTTATATGTATTTAAACTGTTATAATTTAGGTACATTATATAATAATGTAGACACTGTTATTTTAGGTTTTCAAGTGTGTGATAATGACATTATTTTCATTGTTCACAATGGTTGTAATAATGATTAGGTACAGTTGGACATTATATTAAACGTTAATAATAACATTCATATGTGCAATAAAGGAATTTCATTCTAATTCAATAATTTATCCAATGTTATAAAAAATCTAATACAAATTTGCCCTCATTACTTTCGAGTAAGAGTTCATATTAATGTGATCAAAACGCCATTATTTGTGTCATCTTGGTATTATAACGCCTAATTGTAGTCGTTTTGGAGTTTGGGTAGTGGAATTCTTCAATGGGAAATTGGGAACTAGCAAATTCCACGAGTTTGGGCGAGCGTGTCGTAAGACTAGGCTCGTTGTAAGTCTAAACTTGACGCCGCGATGATAACGTGCAAAGCGGTTAGGCTCGGCTTGCCTAGCGTAGACGCACCTCAATAAATTATACTTATAATTTATAATTATTAAAAACATTACCCAGCTTTCTAATTAAATTTATTTCCTAGTGTGACAGCCCTACAAGAATAGGCTAATATAATAGACGTTTGTAGGGAGCTGTTGCTCTGTATAATATAATCCTCTGTGATATTATCAACATAAAATTACCTTGGTAAAAGCATAATTTATTTTTGTAAGGACTGTAAATAGGAGTGCATCTAAAGAATTCTTAAAAGAATCTTTATTTGTTACCAAAAACCCCCTCTGACTTGAGGAATTATGGATTGCTTATACAAACTTTCAAACCCTATTTCACCCCTTTCAAGATTATTTTTTGAGACAAAAGATCAGATGCCTTAGTCCTTCCCCGGGTTATATCATATCCCGTGGAATCACATTGCCAAATTTGATTACGTACTTATATTGTAATTCAGTACTACATACCTACGTTCAGCCGTTTAGTCGAGAAAAAGTAACAAACAAACAAACAGAGTTGCTTTCGCATTTATTATATTAAGTATGGATAACTTAGATTTATTGTTTATCGTGTATCTGTAAATAATTTAAAAGGTTATGGTGGTATCTACGTAATTATGAGTTCAAACTATTTGAATAAATACTTACGGAAAAGAGTTGTTTTTTTATGGCAACCCTACTAATCAATCACACACAACATAAGCGCTCCTGTACACGATGCCGCCGCCGCGCCGACAACGCGTCGCCGACGCTCTTCTATGCTATGTATACGCGTCTCGCCACCGCACCTCAGCCGCGCCGCCGCCGCACCGCCGCCGCTTGATTAAAGCATTTTATACAGTTGTCAGTAATACATTGCTACCTACGGAGATCACACGTGTTGCACGTTCGTTGGCGGCTGGCAATGGAATAACTCAATTAAATAATGGCGGACAACGTTGCGGTGGCGGCGCGGCGGCGGTGCGGCGGTGCGGCGTCGTCGGTCGCGTATACATAGCATAGAAGCGCCTCGGCGTGCGGCGGCGCGGTGGGGCGGCGCGGCGGCGGCATCGTGTACAGGAGCACTAATAAAATACCATTATGAGACCATTATGCGACCATTATGAATTAGTAGAACGCGAACATCGGCTCAATGATAATTGAATTGCAATTGAATCGTCGGAATGACATTTTAGCAGACTTGGCCCCCAGATAGCATGCATTTCCCTATCGAATTGGCTAATTAACTTTTAAAATAGTTTAGAGAAATATTTTAAATCAGATTGATATCGATACAAAGATATATAATGCTTCAATAAACAACCTACGGTCATCACAGTATTTTTTAGGGATCCGTGATCTAAAGTGTGCTGTGCCCACTAAACTAACAAAGTGAATGAAAATTAATATCCTTTCATTTAAAATATGCGAACTTATGTAATTAAGTAGTTAATTATTCACTTCTCTTTGAGTATTTTAGAATTTAGAAATTCATTGGGATCCGTATCCGTTACGCATAAACCTGTATAAACTCACGTCAAAAGCGTCAAAATTTTCCAAAATTAAGTGTTTTGCATATTGCCTATGACTCGCCACCCTACAAGCTTCCTGGCTACCGTTTCATACGTTCACACACAACACTTGCATGCGCCGGTAATAAAACTACCGACGCGATATATAGCTATCTCGCATTTTCACGATCGTAAACTTGTGTCAGAAAGGGACGGAACACTTTTATAGCACCCCGTCGCTTTTTGCAACAAAAACTTTTATTACTGGCCACTCGTAAATTATACGCAGTCTTAGCGTCGTCGGAGGAAAATTTGAAACAAATTTTCTTTTTTTTTTTTTCATTTAATTTCCTGAGTGGTCAGTAAGTACTTCCATGTTTGTAAAGAGACCACTAACCAATTACATTGAGAATATTGAATTGCGTTAGTATTTTCTGGTTGTAAAGATTCGGTAAACGTGATTAATTTTTTAATTTCACAATCTTTAAAGTCTGTCAGCTAACATTACATTAATTTTAGTATTAATCCAATGACCTACCACAAGCGGAGACCCATTTAAAAATGGAACACGGGGACGAGCGAGACGGCCGTAAAATGAACCTCTGAGTGAAGTCCCAAAGTAAAATTGCATTGTTATTTATCGATATTTTTTACATTTATAAATTGTTACTGTTCATACGGTCAATACAAGATTTTATAAATCATACAAACCGGTGTACCTACTTTTTGTCCCGAAATATAATATTTATATGTATTACAAAGATGTAATTAAATAGTATTACAATACAATAGTATACCTACCATATTTTTGGCCATTTTTATCCTGGGACAAACCTATATTAACGTGCGATTTTTTTCTTAAGTACAAAAGTTCTTGGGTAAAAGTTATAGTATTTTTTTTTAAAACGATGAAATGGGTGGAAGTCACTCAGAATAATTAAATCGAATAATAATTTTCCAAGACATCGACAAAGCACCAAAATCGACATAATTACGTCACTTCGTTTGACGCGTCGCCGTCTGCGGATCGTAAAACTTTTCGCGCGTAAACGTCACCGTTGACATTGGCTAGCAGATGCAGCGCTGTGCAGCGCTCCTTTGTGTTGCTCCCGTTTAGTAACAATATTGATTTACAGCTTACTGGGTTTGATCCTAAAAAATATATTATGCGTGATTCTGGTGCGGGGTTGATGACCTACAAAAATGCGTAGTTGGTCAAGTGTGTTTAGGTGCAACTGTATAGGATTCTTTACTTTATCACTTTTTTTATTGAATCAAGATATCCATTACGAACGGTGTCTAGTGTAGACGTCTGCATTTAAGGCGCCGATCCCTCAGAGAGAGTCCTAGAGTTCTGCGTTCAGAGTTCTGCGTTCCGTGTTCACTATTGTGCACACAGCAAGCAGTCTAGAGTTCTGCAATATTCGCTACTGATCACACGTCACTCTTTTTTAACTTTCAAAGGCGCCGCATAGTTTACAGTGAACGCAGAATGTAGAACTCTGAACGCAGAACTCTAGAACTCTTCTCATGTGATACAATTAAACTTTCGTTAACGTTATGGAGTGAACCCACTCACCCACATCGGTGTATATGATTGAATAATTTGACAGACGCAATGGTATCTGTGAGTTGGCGCGCTTACAATAAAGGACAACATAAGTTGCGAATATAACCAAACTAAATGCATTATCTCGTTCTCAATTCATGTCTAGAACATTCTAGAACGTACCTATCTAGTGCGCCACCATAAAATCTAGCCAGACATTCATCCACCGGGTCCCGTCTCCAGTCGTAAAACGTACCTAAAATAAGCCATAAAATATTGTCTTCAGTATTTAAATTTATCTATAGTACCGTCACCAGGTTAAATTGGAACTTTGAGATGGCACTTTCTTAGGCTGCGTACTCACCAAGATAATAAAAAATAAGTTCTTTGTTAATTTCATTTTTAATACAAGCTTTTTTTGAGTGACTGTACTTTTTGTTGACTGTACTTGCATTGTCATCCAATACACTAATGTATACCAAATATCAAGCCAATCCGACCACTGGAAGTGGGTGAAATTCGACTTGCAAGATTCCACCCGGACTAACATACATACATACATTGCAAGTTAAATAAAAGCTTGTAAAAACCGGCCAAGCGCGAGTAGAACTCGCATACGAAGGGTTCCGATAAGACATTTCTTGTAAGGGTCACATACATTTTTATTTTTGGTATTTGTTTTTATAGCGGCAATACACATTCTGTGAAAATTTCAACTGTCTACCAATTTCGGTTCATGAGATACAGCCTACTGACAGAAAGACGGGTCGGACGGATGGAGATGGACGGACGGACAGCGAAGGCTTAGGAATAGGGTCTACTATTAATGTCAATTTGTATTATTATTGTTGTACGGGACCCTGCGTGTGCGAGTCCGATTCACACTTGGCCGGTTTTTTTTATATAAGCGTGCAGCTTTCAATACCAGTACCCCCCGAGTGTAAAGAATTGACGTTAGTAAACGCTTACTAATGCGTTTGCGTTTACGACACTTCTCTATAGGAATTGGCACAGCGCCTCTAGCGGAATACTCATGGTACTAATTTCTCTCATACAAATTTATAGTTAGCACAAACGCATTAGTACTAGGCTTATTACACTATTCGATATCAAGACAGTCTTACTAAGATTTAGCAAAGTGTAATAAGAGTAAGCAAGGTAGTCTGTCTAATTAGACCGACCGAATGGGTTCGGCCGTGCTTGCTTGCTGAATAACGCGTAGTGTAATAAGACTTAGCACGCGAGACCGTTCAGTCTGCGCGCGGCGGCGGCAGAGTGAAGTTCTCGGGTAAAGTCCGTGTTTGTTTGTTGTGGCGTGCACAATGGCTTGTTCAAATGAAAAGGAAGTGATTTTTAATGTTATTGATGTGTATACCGTGACATGCCATATTTATAGCATAAACAAAAAACTTAAACCACCGAGAAAACTGAAAAGCAAAAAATAATGTTGAATATAACTTGAATTTTATAAGGTTTTGCAGTCGGGGATAAACCAATAACCTACGTAGGTATGTATTTTTTTGTGATATTTGTTTATTTATCCCCGACTGCAAAACATTATAAAATTCATGTTATATTCAACATTATTTTTTGCTTTTCAGTTTTTTCGGTGGTTTAATTTTTTTTGTTAAAAAGTTGTATTTTATCATTTTTTGTGTATATAATCTACTAATTACTACATACTTAATTTTTGACATCTTTTGATGTAATACACAACTCAGCATTAAAATCTGTGAGTGAACAATAGATCACCCCTATTTTCCCAACCTTAGGGTAGGTTTTTTGTATCCTTTATATGGGACCAACTTCGAGGTATACTCTATCCAATAAAAAAAGAATTATCAAAATCTGACTACTCTGTAAAAAGTTATGCGTGATCGATCGTACATATAAAAAAAATATACGCGTCGACTTGTAAACCTCCTCCGTTTTTTCGTCGGTTAAAAAGTCACAAAAATACTTTTTAACCTTCTTCACCCATATTTTACTTTTTAATTTTGTATTCAAACCAATAGTCGCGGCAAGAGCTATGGCGATTTTCTGGTGCTTCGAAAGTCATCCCATTACACCGCGACAACCGTCACCGGCTGCGTCCGCCTTGCAAATGAGTTAGCATGCGATATTCAGCAAGGTGTAATAGCGAGCTTGTCTAATTAGATTTTAAGACAGTCTTACTAAGACTGGCTTGATATCGAATAGTGTAATAAGGCCTTAAGCGTTTATCTTTACACTCGGGGTACATAAGTATCACTCGCGCGTGCTATAACTCGTTGATTGGTGGATTGGACAACCGTCAATCATGAAAAAAAAAAAACAGAAACTGCAAGTCAACTGAATAATCTCTTCTCTTTCTTGAAGAACCCGCTTAAGATGATATCAATGACTAAAATGTCGTCATTTTTAGTGCCCGGCTATCGGTCGCTACAGACATTCTGTGTAGGTAAAGTTTATTGCAAATGAACACTTTGCTTTACGATACGTACTCGGTAGTGCACACGGCTACAGATCAAGCTATACATTTCCAATATAAGCTGACCCCGCATTGTACGGAAATCCTATATAATGCGAGATCAGCTTATACTGGAAATGTATAGCTTGATGTGTAGCCGTGTGTACGAAGGCATCTACTAAAATTGGTTATTGTGTTAGCACATCTGGTATCAGCTGGTTAAATTTAAACGTCATTTTGTAAGTGTTTAGGAAATTAGTCGTTCGGTAATCATAAAGGAAAGGTTTTCGTACTAAAATGGTAAAGGAAGTCCGTGAGATTAGAATATATCATATATAAAATTCAAAGTCCTGACTGACTGACTAATATATCAACGCACAGCCCAAACCATTGGTCCTAGAGACATGAAATGTTGAGGGTATATTCTTTGTGAAGAGTAGTTATCAACTAAGAAAGGGTTTTTCGAAATTCCACTCCTAAGGAGGTAAAATAGGGGATGAAATTTTGTATTAAAATCCGTCAGTTTCGAAGTTAGGGTCTTCAATTTTTGTGTTTAGGCTGAAGATTGAAAATTTATTTATATGTGTCTCAGCGTTTTTAATAATTCCACCCTCGAAGCGGGATGAAGTTGTTTTGTTTTGTTTTATTGTTGTAGAAGAATATACAATACATACATCCATAATCCCAAACTTTTGCATTTATAATATTAGTAGGATTGTCGGCTCTCAGCAAATTCAACCTCCCAAACCGGTGTTAGAGAAATTCATCAGCTAAAGAATACCGCAGCCAAATAACTTTAATGTTCTTTTTGCGCGTGAATAAGGTCGCCAGAGCTAATCGGACTGGTTGGTAACATGTGAGTGACGCCTCGGAACACACGAGGCAAGCGGCTACCCGCGGACCGTATGCTCGTAAAAAATAACTCTGGTTCGGAGTTACTAATACTAACCCCCTTATTCATAATAGTTATCAAACGTTGATTAGCTAAAATTCCGAAGTCTTTATCTGACACGTGACATTTGGTGATTGAAAGAGTGAGACGGGGCACACTATTAGGTACAATGATTTAGTTAAAAAGCGATTATGAATAAGGGGGTTAATCTATAAAGTACTGAGTAAGTGATGATGATGATCGGCAGGTTAGTGAAGACAGAATTGGTTTGATCGTTTCGTAAAATTTCACGGATTTCGTTCGGCGACATCCTATGTGAGGGATGGATTATTCCCAGTATTACGTTACGTAAGCTTTGTTCGGTGAATCGTTAAATGTATGTCCTTACGTGTCTTGTAATGATTTGTTGTTAATCTTGAGCTTGTTTTCGAATGGTAAGTTGGTAATGATGTAAAAAGTTAGGATGATGTAAACATTTTTTTGGCGATGATAACTCAGTGGTAGCGACGTGGTATGCCGTGACGAATGTCCCGGGTTTGAATCGTATAATGAACTTGAGCTTTCGGTGAAGGAAAACAACGTGAGGAAACCATAGCACGGTGGTACGGTACTTTGTAGTACCCGCCTGTCTGGCTACCTCAAGTTGAAAATCTGTCGCCAAGCACCTATGGTTGTGCTCCGATATTTGCATTTGAGAGCCAGTTCTTTTCTAGGCTTTGTGTGATTACCACCTTCGGCCACATCATTACTTATCATGGTGAGATACTCGTAGTAGTCAAACACAAGTCTATATAGTTCATAATAATAAAAAAAAGTTAAATTCTAGTTAAGTTAAATTGATTCTATGCGTCCTTACATCACAGCGATATTTGGCGCGGACTGACTACGATTTTGACAGCACTCGTTCTTCACTGGAATAGGGTTGAAAATGGTAAATCATAAATGTATCGACTCTATGAAATGGACTGTTATTTACGGGTTTTCTTTAGATTATACAGAATATACACATTAAATTGAATAAGTGTCCGGTTAACATTCTAATATAATTCTGTATCTTATATATTCTTAAAAATAAAATTGTTGTCATCGCTGAAAATACGGAGAATTTCGACGCGAAAGATTTTTTTAGACGTAACTTACGAATTTTTTATTGGGAATATCAAAGCACTTTTTAATATTCTATTCAGTTAAATTTTTTCTCAAAACTCTTCTATCCACAGTATTTTTTTGTGTTAGGTATTTCATTGCCTACTGAAAGCCTAAGATACCTACTGAAAGAGGCGCCGCTGACGCGCGCTCTTCGCACCCTCAATCTCATTGCTGAGGAAACCGACATATTCTACTGTACTCTGAGTGAATTCACAAGGATAGCACTTAAAATTTTATGTTTTATGGAAATGTTATAAGTTTTGAAGTAAGTTCGACACTACTGTATTAGGGTATCCCTGTAAAAGTAGATGTAAGTAGGTAAATAAATAAATAAAATAAATAAATAAAATAAAATTGCGTTACGTCAAACTCTCAAAGAAACCCATTTTTGAGATTTGAGCTTAGACCTGGCCTTAAACACGCAATAGCTCAACAGATTTGGTTAAAACTTTATAATTCATGTTGATCATAAGATCTTCTGAAATGCGGGGAAAATCGTGGGGCGAATGCGAGAAATGTAACAAATAGATATTCAAAAATTACAAAATTATTTTTCAAATAGACCTTTAGAATATTTTGTCTCTAATACCGGTTCGGAAAGTTGCCTTTGCTGAGAAGAGCCGGCAATAAACTCAGCAATTCTTTTCAAAACAAGATTAGAATTCATTACATAAAATACATTCCGATCTCACTGACTACAATTGTGTGTAAACTCATTCATTATTTAAGCAAACTTAAGCAGACCAGCCCCCACAAGCAGCACCTGTTCACAAGTATGGCGCGTGTGGCAGCCATCGTCCTCCTCATATTGGAAGGATAGAATGTAGATATTTGATAGAGCACGAAATACAAATTAATAAGTAACCATTCAGGAATATACTTCACACACAGTAATTTGATTCTGATTGAATTAAAACTCTGTCTCGTAAATGATAAAACGTTTTTGTTTTTCTTTTCAATGGCGTCACACGGCTTGTGTATATATTCTCAATTTCCAGTTATATTATAAGTTCTAGTCACAATAAATCACTTTCACATAGTCCTCAGTCAGTCACTACCCATAAAAGTCATGTTTTACTACAATGGTGGTCATTTACTAAAACTCTTCACGGACTTTTTGAGACAACTTGAAAAACACGATAAAGAAAGAAAGAAAGAAAGAAAGAAAGAAAAGATATTTATTGCCCCACAGGGTGAAAGTCTACACTAATGTTAACAAATTTTTATAAAGAAAAAGAAAAAATACAGGAATACACATAATTCATTTCATTTCACTTCACTGGTGCACATGGATTTATCTTTATTCGATAAAATACCACCGAAAATATGCAATAAAACTCAAAATACAAGAATTTATGAAAATAACAATGAAAACGCAACGTCACTCTGCAAGTTCCCGCCAAAAAGTCCTGGTAAAACGTTGATTCAATCTTAAAACCGGTCAAGTGCGTGTAGAATCATTCATACTGTAGGGTTCCGTCCGATTTCATTATAGGTACTACTGAACTTACTGCTACAACACAGATTACCGTATGGCTTTATTTCCTTACTTCGATTCATGGAATCTTTAGAGATCATTCCGATTTATACCCACTAAAAGCACTAAAAGTAGAAACACGGCTGAAACTAGATTTTATTAACTGGACAGCTTCTTAGAGAAGGACAGGCTGTGTACACACTTTAGACTTTGACAAATTGAACTTTAGATTACAGATTTTGGAATAAATATATCTTTATTTACAACAAATATGTACAAAATACAATATATCAAAATATATAGAAGATTTCCTCAAGCCTGCCGCTGCTTCCGATTAACGGCAGGGTTCCCAGAAGGCTGGCAGCGTTTCCTCTTTGGATAGCCAAGCTGACGCGTTGGCGGAAAAAGCTCCCCGCCCGCTGGTCTCCCAAGGTCTCGATAAATTTTGATGACAAGGTGCGAGCTAAATGGCGAGTTTTGGACCCCCACGGTCCCATGGTCTCGACCGCAAAAGGCACAAAAATATAATTGGGTCCAATCGATACGTAGATTTTGTTGATTTCCTGTTTAATTTTATCATCACTCCTCAAAATATAAGTCTCAATTCACGTTAGATACATACATTTAGGTATATTGACCAGAGAACGGTCTGTCTCCGGGTTCATACTATAAATTTTCTTAATATTTCTCAGTTTGTCTAACCGTTTTGGTTAAAACAACATTAAATAATTTAACAACTGTTTGAATCCAACAAAATTAACACTTTGAGTTAGCGCACCAACTGGTAAGCAATGCTTGAAATACATAATAAAATCGCAGTGTCTGTAAACAGCCTAAGCCTGAACGACATTGATGCAGATTCCAACAATTATGTTTCTAGAAAACTATAAAGCTTAAAGGAATAAGGAACTCATTTATTTTTTTAATGACTTCAGTGAAGTGTGCAAATAAATATTTGCTACTGTGCCTCCGAACAACGGATTTGCTCATTTGAAACAATAAAATCAGATTTTATCCGCAATATGATTTTCAGCGTAAGAAAAGGTAATAACAAAGATTTTCATAGGGCATCGTGCCTCTGGGTAATAATAATATTTAATTTATAAGTTTTAATTGAGAAAAAAAAAGTTTTATTGATTTTGACTAATATTTTTTTTTTATTTTTTTTATCGACCCTTTTCCTATTTGAAGCCGAATTGAATGGTCTGAGGTCTGAGGTAATTCTTCGGTTTAGCTTGGACAATGCGATGTTCAAATGAACTCCCTGACCTGGGCTCTTGGGAAGTTAAAGGTCTGTATTGGAATATTCAACAATAAAGGCATCTTTGTCTCTGAATACAGAGTTTGAGGCTGAAAATGGCAGTTCTTTTAAATATAGGGCTATTATTACACAAACTACATACCTACATACAATTTTTTTTGTTTTACCTTTATTTTGTACTAGCTGTTCGCGGCCGACGACGCCCGGGTGATATTTTCCTAAAAATCCCTATTTTTACCCGACTGATTTTAATAATATTTTTAAAATTGGGCCTGTATTTATTGAGTTTATTCATTACAAACAAAAATACAAAAATATCGAAAATCACCAAATCTCTCTTTATTATTAGCGTAGATGAATATGTTAAAAAAACATCGAAATCTAGTCTATGAATTATGTAGTAATCCGAACAAAGTTCTGAATTTGTAATTTTTGAAAAGTAATTCCCTTTTATGTTATACAAATGTGTGGTTGTGTGCAAAATATTTTTGTATTGCTTTTGTAAAATTGTTTGACATAATGGCTTACTCATAATCGTCTTTACTCATAATGATTAATTAATATAATTTTTATTGATCTCTGCAAAATAAAATTATTAGAAAAAAAAAATTTTTGTAAACCGACTAAAACTCTACCATTAGTTTAGTTTGGAAATATCAGGTTATTGGTGCCGATTCTGTTGTAAATCGCACTAAACTAATTTTAGTCACATCTCATCTCTTTCTTACAATACAATACAAAAATTCTTTATTATTCACACGATTACAAAACAGAGTACAAAAATAACAAATAAAAAACAAAAGTGCGAACAATTCAGGCGGCCTTATCGCTAAAGCGATTTCTTCCAGGCAACCTAGGGCAATAGGAAAGAATTAAAATAGTTGGTGCAGTATATCAAATACCTACATACGTAAACTACTTACGAACATTATTGAAAAAGGAACATATTTTAAGTTGTCAAATTAATCTTTGCCGTCTTATTTTGCGTGTATTTAGGCGTAACCGCGATAGATGGCGACTAAATTTATATTGAAAACAAGCATTGGACTAATATGACAGGACTAAATTTCGTACATCCTTTTCTTATGTTCTTTGTTAGAAAGAGACATAGTGAGATTAAAATTAGTTTAGTTGTGAACAACAGAATCAGGGCCATTGTCAACATAATTACACCAATCAAGCAGTAAAACTCCTTACTTTGTTGAATACACACGTTTTAAAAGTGCCAACAAATTGTTGCAATGATTTGAGATCACAATCGCCGCGGGCGCACGACCGCAATTATGCTACTGTGACTGCGGCATTCAATTTCAATAATTGATCAATAAAGTACTCATGAAATACATTATAATTTAAACTTTGTATTGTCTTTTTTATTATTTGGGGTTCCGTAAGAAGGAATTGGAAAGGAAAACATATTTTCATCAGTTTAAAAATCTCTATCAAAAATAGGTGGCAACTCTTAAATAATAATAATTTTATGAATTACTAGCTGCCCGGCGCAACTTCGTTTGCGTAATATCCTACCCTATAACCTAACCTACCCTAAGCCACCCTACCGTTAAGTTTTCTTAAATTTTCTAAGTTTCTGCGCAATTTTCTTAATATTTGTTTCCGTAAGAACCTTGTACAGAGTATTAGAAAACTACAAAAAAAAAAATAAGCCAAATCGGTCAAGCCGTTTTCATGTTATGTCGTGACAACGGAAAACGGGTTTCATTTTTATATATATAGATAGATATGCGAAAAAAAGGTTATTAATCATCTTGCTAACGATATGTACTGTTAGAGCTTATTTACATCAAACAAGCCCTACAAATAATATTATAGACACATAATAAAACTCTTCCAAACACGCGGGAAACCATCTTGTTTCGATCTGTCAAACTCTTAATAGTCCTTTAGTGACGGGACACGCTGATACGAGAGTCGAGCTACCTACTATTACAAATTAATCAACGACTATACTAAGTATAGTCGTTGATTTTTCGCATGGATATGGACTCGAGAGTAACATAGATAGACTACTTTTTATAACAGGAATGCGGATGAAACCGCGGGCCGGAAGCTAGTTTTTTTTTTTGGAAGTCTTACAAAAAAAAAAACTAGCTTCCGGCCCGCGGTTTCATCCGCATTCCTGTTATAAAAAGTAGTCTATCTATGTTACTCTCGAGTCCATATCCATGCGAAAAAACCGGTCGTTCCGTTGCTGCGTGAAAGGACGAACTAACAAGCACATAGGTAAGATTGTTATTATAATGACATATTGGGTGTTTATTAATTTTAATGTTTTACAATTAATTTTTTTTTAAATTAATTCTAGTAAAAAAATTGCGAGCCCTTGACTATAAAACTGGATATATGTCCAATTAAAACAGTTGACCCGAGAGTCGTATGAAAAAAAGCACTTTGTTTTTTTCGAATTTTCCGGGCATCTTATCCAATTTTTCTTTCCTTTATAACATTTATACAACACTTTATATCAGTCAAATTAAATCAGTTGACACGAGAGTTCTATGGAAATAAGCACTTTCAGTTTTTCCAATTTTCCGAGCATCTTATTCAATTTTTCATTCCGTAAATACTTCATTCGAATAATTACGAACAAAGAAATGGCGAGTCGGTCCAGCCTCTCTGTGATTCGCTTACTAATGAACAGCATTTAATTTTTATTACATCTTACGTCATATTTATCCCCATACAGCGATTTAATAATACAGTAAATTTCTACGTGAACGTCAGCTGTCGAAGAGTCGAGTAGCACATCTGATACATCGATTAAAATTAATCGTGCTACGGATGGCATTCCGATCCGTAGGTATTCGGTGGCATTGGGTGTCGTTCGCAACAATGTTGCAAGTAAACAAGACCAAGGGATGAGCGGTAAGCGTATTATGGCTGTTTTTATTTTAGTAGGTACGATGATTCGAAGAAATATATTAGCCCTTTTTTCTCGCGAAGGACGCGCGTCCTATTATAACAATTGATGTCATTGTTATATTTTTAACCGCGAGCCAGGGTATTAAACTAGCTTTTTGCTTTGCGGTTTCACTCGTGTCCCCCCATTGTGGTTGAATTGAACATCGTGAGGAAACCTTAGCACGGTGGTAGGGTATTTTGTAGTGCCCTCCTGCCTGGATACCACCCTCAAGTTGAAAATCTGTCACCAAGTACCTATCGGTGTGTTCCGACAGCTGTACTTGAGAGTCAATTCCTTGTAGGCTTTTTGGGCTTAGCTCCTTCGGCTACATCATAAGTTACCATGGTGAGATTGCGGTCAAATGAACTTTTTTTTTGTTTGTATTATAAGTGCGATTATATTTGTAGCATCATACCCTCTTCACTAATTAACTTTGCCTGCAGATTTCTTATAACTTGTACAACAGTTAATGATAATTAGCAACAGGTGGAGGTTCCAAACCTGATTCGGACTGTTTTATATTTGCCCCACTGGAATACTTCCCTAATGTCGATGTTCTCCATCAATACAGCATCATATTTCCATATAAGCTATCTTCTTTGCTTCTTTACAAACTTTTTAGCTTATTTACTACGCTGTTTGGTTTTGCGCCCGTATGAACAGTTCAGTGTGTCTGTCCTAAATAGTTTGAGTTGCAAATAGTTGCAATCAAGGAACTCTGTTAGAGTGAAGACGCTTCTTCTGGGTATACGTGCTGTTCGGCTTCGTGTACGGGTCAGAGGCCTAACGCAAACCCATACATTAAAACTAGCTATCTCCCGCGGTATCACCCGCGATCCGGGATAAAACGTAGCCTATAATACTCGGGGATAATTCAGCTTCCTTTCAGTGAAAAAATGTTTGAGGTAGAGTTGTTGTACAATCAAAAATCTCTTCCGCTTTATTGTATTAGTATAGATCTGTACGGTTCGTTCATACCATTGAGTTGAAACTCGGGTACAGTACCTACAGATGTTGTTGGCACTTGAGTCAAAGTTTCTGAACTACAATTTAGAACGCCATTGTAACGAATATTATTATTTTTGATGTCCAGATGCCACTACTTGTGAGCTACTAAGGTAGCCGACAAGTAGTGGCGGTTCCAGAATTTCGGTTTGACCCAACTGAGGATAGCCTTTATCGTGATTTATCAGGGGAGGACCGGATGCTTTGAGGGCTTCCCGTAGTCTATAGACGCTTATAATAACGCCAGGGTTTACAATCGCGCCTTGCTGATCCTGCAAAAGTTTCTTCATACCTAGAAGAGGTTATGTAGAGCGGTTGAGGATTTGCTACACCCATATAATTAGCCGTTACGTTTTCTAATGAGGATGTTGTGTTTTTTTACTCCGATAACTCTGAATAAATTCGCACTCTTCTTACCTGGCATATTTTTAATTATAAAGACTAGTCACCTGTCTCAATTATCACCATGAAGTAGATAAATGGTGATAATTGAGCAGGTGTCTAGATGTTCCATATGAATAAATCCATATTTGGATGATTATATACCTGTTTATGAGTAGTTTTATGGTGTCAACGTTATCAGTCTATTTATATAAAATTCAAAATCCTGACTGACTTACTGACTGATATATCAACGCACAGCCTAAACCACTGGTCCTAGAGACATAAAATTTACAGGGTATATTCTTTGTGAAGAGTAGGTATCCACTAAGAAAAGGTTTTTCGTAATTCAACCCCTAGGGGGGTAAAATAAAAAATAGTATGAAAGCCAGTTTCGAAGTTACAATCTTCAAATTTTGCGTTTTTAATAATTCCACCCTCGAAGCGGGATGAAGTTGTTTTGATTTATTGTTGTAGAAAAATGTGTCATTTATTTCCTGTAGGCCACGCGAGCAGAAGCTAGTAAGTATATAGAGAAGACGCCACACATCACAACTATGTCCCGTTCAAGTGAGGCCATACGGTCACACTTGTTGTAGTAGAACGATGAACGAAACGCGTAAGCATCGTGAAAATCACGGTGTTTGCGAGAAAAATACTCCTAAAAGCGTTCTAATAGCGCTACGTGTTTCTACTTTCTGCTTAGACGATTAATTATTGTTTTAGCGCTAAAGAGAACTTTAGTTGACTCTAAAAAAATGGAACATAACCTTTCCTTATGATAGTTTCTCTATACGCAGTAGGTAATATTAGCTCAATGTATATATCATATTTTATTAATTATACAATTTGTTTTTGAGTATTTACGTTTATTATTTTATTAATTATATTTTGAGTATTTATCTATTGGCCTCTAGACGTGAGATAATTTATATTCAAATATCCCACTCCATTTAGCAATATAAAATGAAGTATTAATGGTTCATGAATTCGTTTGACATTTTCTTGGAAGCCAATATTCTTGCCAACAATCTCAATTTAATCTTTTGATGTAGTCATATTATCATAGGAATGTTTAGTCAATTATAGTGATTTTCTCCCATACAAAAGTATTTATTTTCGTGTCTCAATTGTTGCTTTAGCTGCAGCAACAACAGGAGGAAAATGAGGAAAAACAATCGCTGTGTTTCCTTCTTAGGCTTTGCATCCACCACACGTGCGAAGTAGCGGAGCGGTGCGAGGATGTGTAACCAAGCTGTGAAACGGTGTGACTCCTTCCACCAGAGATGTGCGAGGAATGTGTAATGTGCAGTCTAGATGAGCGGTGCGAGGATAACGGATTCTTTTCGGATATAATCTCTACCAAACACCAACTATTGGCTGACTAAAAGGCGCACATTCCTCGCTTGCATCCATCGCACGCATTTCTTGTTTTGTATGTACAAAGCTGCGCGGAGCATCAAGACTAGGCAAATTAAGTGATTCTATTGGTGCTTAAAAAACACATCTCTCCCACGCAACGCAGCTAAGCACACTTTGATGGATACTCAGCCTTAGGTGCAGCGCAGATGAAGGAGTTTTAATGCGAAGGAGTCTGCGGTACACAAAAAGTCTGTGTGAAAACAAAAGGTTGAGCGCCGGACTTTTTGCGCGTAGTGTGTTAGAATTTTATAGGTTCTATTTTCACAGAATAGAAATTTCGGCGCGGTGCGGTCTGTCGTCTGCGCTGCACGTTACTCGCGGCTATTCATCAAAAGCGTGTCTAGTTATTACTTTTTGTTCGTATGTTACTTTGTCAAGCTCACTACCGCGTTTCCATAATGGATTTCATTACTTTACTCACGAAAGACTGAAGAAAGTGCATATAGATACAATTTTATGTGAAAATTAAATAGTAAAGTAGTTATATTATTTTGTATCGCGTTCGGTACTTTAGAAGTTACTTTTCAACAAAAGTATCACCTATTATGACACAGTCTTCGTATTTACGACTATAACATAAAGATTACATCCTTTTCAGACACAGCTGTCAATCTGATCTCTCAAAAACTCTCGTCAAAGGAACACAGTGTAACTTTTACAACGTCTCGCCTAATTCATAAGTTGTTAAATGTCCGTACTCGAATGTTTATGTTAAAATTTTATATATTTTTAACGCGAGTCAAGTTGTACGCGGTTTTCAATGGACACGCCTGTTATTTCTATATTAAAGTGGCGCGATAAAGTTAACGTACAATGTTCTCTTTCAATGGTGTGTTAGGACGCTCGCTTACGGGCGACGTATTAAGTTTTACGCGTTGTTAATCCTACACAATCGAGACTAGTTTGGGTCTAGTGATCAAGAGGGGACATGTCATCTTTTATAGGTATAAGTATTGTATTGAGATGTCTGTAGCGTATTTTTATTTGTAGTTTTCTGTCGCTTCTACAGAAGTGTCATTATTCATCTTTAGATAGTTTCTACGGTTCAAAATGAGATGATAAAAATGACCTTCGCGTCGATGCATTCAAGGTTTGCATATAAATGTCTGTCAGATACGAAAAGCCTAAAAACAACAAAATGAACATTATGAACACTGGGCGTGTCAAACGATTTAATTAAATGGAACCAGTTTACGATTATTAATGTTACGCGATACGATTCATTTAAGATTAAGTACCATTATCGAATCAAACATTACACTCAATAAATTGTCGAGAACTTGACCCTATTCACAAAGATGTTATTAAGTGTTGGTTCTTAATATTTACTGTCTCTTTCACACGATTATATTCTTCTTAAGATGAAAGGATGGCTGCAAGAAATTTGAAAGATAGGTATTTAACAAATCTATTGCTGTCGCGCTGTGGCCCGGAAATCAATGTGTGAGTGAACAGACTGTGCATGGTGCAAGTGTGCGTGCCGTAGCTCGCACCGCTCCCACCGACCGCCCGCCCCTCGATTTTACTTTACTTGTAATATTATATTTCTGTGATTCGGCCGGCGACTGGCAAGTTGATATACCTTTCAGCGCTTGCAGTTCTGTTGTTCCAAGTGACATTAGGGATTTTGAAATTAGAACAAATACCTAACCATACGTTATTTTATTTGTATTTTGAGTCGATATAAAAAAATAGATTATATATTCGACATTTATGTCGTAATATTATTGGAACTGCATTATATTCACGTAATGATAATCTATTAGGGCTTCCAAACAAATATCTATACAACATTTTATAGATTTATATTTGTCCACAGTCCACGCATTTCTTCGAAACTATTTATCGAATTGTGAACATTATTTTTTTAATGCCTTATATTTACTTCAACTTAGGGAACAGTGCGAAAGTAAAAAATAACTCTAATCTGACACTGTCTTGATGTCAGCTATAATATTTTTAATTGAATATATACGACGTGCTCTTTCGTGACTTTAAGATATTTTCAGTTTACAGTTATTTCATATTTTTTTGTGTATTATGAAGTAGTTTTTTTACTAGTGAAAGAGCTTATTTATACGTATAAAACAAGCCCTTGAAATAATATTATAGAATCATAATAAAACGTAGCTCGTATCAAGCCAGGCCTTCACGCGTATTACTCCATATCTTGAAAAAAACTGAACCGATTTTGATGAAACTTCTTCACAAAATATTAAAAATAACTCTAATCTGACACTGTGTTAAAGTCAGCGAAATATTTTTACTGGAATACGTCGTGCTCTTTCGCTGACTTCAAATCAGCGTTAGATTAGAGTTATTTCATTCTTTTTAGTGTATTTGGAAGTAGATAAAAAAAAAAAAAAACTTTTTTTCGATTCGATTTAGTTTTTTAAATTACTTTTTTATTTCAATTACCAACTTTTTTATTTCGTATTATTTAGAATTTGACCAAGCTCAAGCCAAGCCGCCGCACGTATTACTTATTCCATATCTTGAAAACAACAGAACCGATTTTAATAAAACTCTCACTGAGTTGAAGTAAATGTAAACCAATAAAAAAAATGTCACAATCCGATTAATAGTTTCAGAGAAATGCGTGGACAAACATACACCTATGAAATTTTGTATATTAGTTTGGAAGCCTGAAATTTTGTGAGGAAGTTTCATCAAAATCAGTTCAATAGTTTTTAAGATATGGAATAATAAGTGTGTCGGGCTGGCTTATTGATACGAGATATGGGCGTTGGTTGTGTCAAAGGGAAAATATCTGAAAACTTTGGTCAAATGTAAGAAAAAAAAATCACAAGTCGATTTTAAATAAATATACCAGCCAAGTGAGAGTCAGACTCACACACAGAGGGATCCGTACAATATTAAATAACTTGTCGTTGCTATGACAAAAAAAAAGAAGTTTCTTGTATGAGCGGCCCCTTTAATTTTTCTTTTTCATTTTTATTATTTTTTGTTATAGCGGTCATAGAAATACATATTCTCTGAAAATTTCAGCTGTCTAACTATTACCGTTGAGATACAGCCCACTGACAGACAGACGCACGGACGGACAGCGGAGTCTTGTTTGGCACCCTTCGGGTACGAAACTAAAAAGTATAGTCACAATCCGATTAATAGTTTCCGAGAAATGCGTGGATAAATATACATACTTACAACCATACATACACCTATAAAATGTTGTATATTTGTTTGGAAGTGCTAATAGATTATCATTTGAATATATAATATTGTTTGGCAGTCCAATAATACATACATAAGTGTCGAATTGATAATCTCCTTTTTTTAAGTCAATTAAAAATAGATATTTTGTCCTGTTATTTTGAAAAAGGTTACTAAATATTAGATATTATGATAACCTTTGAACGATCACATTTCTTGTTCTTTAATCCTTCATCACTCAAAAGTATAAAAAAGAACAATCTTGGTTACGGCACACTATACCTAACATGTAGGTTACCAAAGACGTAATACTATATCGATATCGATGAACAACACTAGAGCAGGTATCGATAATATATTATCGACTACTACGCGACACTTCTTTGACTGTATATGTATTTGTCCAAGCCTCTCCTCCCTCAACCATGCCCGAATACAGGCGATAGAGACAACTGCAGCTTGGATCGATTATACCTATTTAAAATTGACGAAATCGCTATTTCGTAATCCCCAGTTTCCTCCTCCAATACTGAATCGATTTTAATTATTTTTCAAGAATAGTAATAAGAAGGGCTTTGGCTATGTCGGTCGGTTTTCCTTTTATTATTTATATTCGTCATATTTGTTTTCTGGACGTCTGATAAAGGGCAGTTAAAAATGATGAGTTTTTGTGATTTTAGAAGATTTTTAGTTTTTATAATAATTAATTTATGGAGAAAAACGAAACCGAGGGACATACAGTGGCACCTACAGATTGCATGGTAAAATAATCATTGCTCTAGTATCATTATCCAGAGAGGAAACTGAGGATTACGTTTGTATGGAAAAAACACCACCAGTGTGTCCTCTTAAGATACTGTTTTCTGACCAGACAGGCGCAACACCTTTAGACTCCGTAAAGATAATAAATACTACATAATCTCTTTAACTTACCTACACCTAACAGAATACCGTGTAGGCAAATAACTTTATGTTGTGTTCCTGCGCGTGAGCTATTTAGTCTGTGGCGTAAGGTCACCCTACCTCATTGGGGAGGGGGTAAGGGTCGGTAACGCATGTGTGATGCCTCGTGTGTTGCAAGCGTCAATATGGCTACAGCAACCGCTTACCATCAGGCCGGCCATATGCTTGTTTACCGATTACGTAGTATATTTAAAAAAACAAGTTTTCAGTTCCCTTACCTTACTATAAGCTCTTCCATAAAACGCTTCGTATTTTCATGTTAAGTCAAGCACATTAACAATTTGTGTTTTTTCGGAGTAGCCGTATCCGATCCTAAGAGCGGCATCTTAAGATCGTGTGAATCGACCCTAAAAATACAAAACCCGTATCTCCGTCAGGGTTTATGATTAGGGGACAAATTTGAACATGTCTTGCGTGTTCCTTCTCATATATCATGTGTCCGGTCGTAAAAGATCGTGTCTTGCAACTAATAATGACGTGAAATAAAGAAGCATTGCTTTTGTAAAGCACTCACCACGGGGGGTATTTAGGGCTGGCAGATTGCGTCTGAAAATTGTATGCACTTACATTCAGGGCTGGCATGAAAAATTGTCAAGGCTCTTTCAGTGATGTAATATTTTTTTTTTTACCTGTTGTTTGCATCGAGCATATTTCTTCAATAAATTGTATGTCGTGAAAAAT
This sequence comes from Polyploca ridens, assembly GCA_951394255.1. Classification (NCBI taxonomy): domain Eukaryota; kingdom Metazoa; phylum Arthropoda; class Insecta; order Lepidoptera; family Drepanidae; genus Polyploca; species Polyploca ridens. The sequence continues at coordinate 10,239,519 of OX596262.1, forward strand.
TATAATAGTTAGTTTAGAGGTTCTTGCCAGATCACGGTCACAGTTAAGACATGGCAAGGAAAAAGATTAGTTAATTAAATTAAATCTATATCTTCATTCCTAAATAATTATAGGTGTAGCTTAAAAATTGTAATTTGGATAGTCTGACCCAATTGGCATTACGACTGTCTGTTTGATATCTTTTGAATTTTGGCTAAAACTCTACGCTAATACATATTTAAAACAATATTAACAGAACCTAGTGCCAATCGACAGTAAAAAATAAATAAGCTAAAATCTAAGGCTAATATGAATAAAATCACCTTATTTATAAACTATCTAAGATTATATTTTATTTGAAATTTATTTTTTAATACCATTTATTAAATCGTAAATTAGGTTGCTGAGCTAACGATTAAAACTTGTTATTAATGGTCATAAATCGTGTTTCAAAATGAAAACTTTTAGCTGTGACAACCCTATCAGACGGCTATGTTCGAGTGCGCTCCATCTCGATCGTGTATCGCACAATTTTAATTAGCCACTACTTAATGTAACATCAGCGAGTTGTTCAACAGGCGGTAACTGCCTGCAGTTTGAAATGCAAATGAATTAATGGCTACGTGGACTTAGCGTCAGCATCAATTATCAATTAATTCATTATAAAAGTGAAATTTTCCGCCGGATGTCTTGTACTAAGGTGCACTACGTTGCAAAATTTGGGACTTACATTACAGATTTTTTTTTCAACTGAAAAAAGGATTTAAAACGTTTGGTCATAGCATAAGAAAAAAAAACATACATTTTGATCAAGCAAGGTTGATCGGTTGTATGAGATGTTTGAATTTGTTTCGCGATCGGAGAGTTGGTCCCTAGTAAGGCCTATTTCAAATTATAAGAACATTTCTTGTCTTACTAGAATGTCTTATTCATACGCATTAGTGACCATACATAGAAGATTTTTTTTCTTATTTCGGATCAGATATGCCCATACATTTTATAACACATTTCTCATAAGACTCAAGTTTTCATATAATGTGCAATAGTCCTAAAAGTTGTTCATAGTGATGATTACTGCAGATAGATTAAAAAAATCATTCTGTATATTGTTTAATACTTATTATACTCATATTTTTTTTCGAAGCGCTCGTGGTACTTATATCTTGATTGCCGGTGAGGACGGTATCCAGATGGGTCACCGGCTCGTTTTCTCCGTCTCATTTCAACTCTTAACGTTTTTCGTGCTTTGGAAGGTACATAAAGCCGTTGGTACCGGCTACCACTTAATTCTGATAGTCGTTAAGCTAGTTGGAGGCCTCTTAAGCGGCTCGAAAACTCCATATTTGTTACCTGCGTACCCCCGATCAATCCGCAGTGGGCATGCGTGGTGAAGTATCTGTGCCCATTCCGTTTCACCCTCATTTGTGAAGGGATGCCCGTGGTGAGCAGTGATTATTTTAATATTTACCCAAAAGAACCAAACTCTAAAGTACGAAAATACCATATAATTATTACTATACTGCAGCAAATCTGAAAAGGGTTAACACATCACTTTTCTGTCTACCGCCTTGTAAAATACAAAGAGACACAGCACTAAATTGTTCAAGTATAATTTGTTTTGAATTATTAAAACATGTCACACAATGGGTGTTCTTTCGGCAGTAGCAATCGTAAAACTAATGACCGTGCTGGCTATTGCGATGTTACATTGTAACTCTTTGAGGTAGGACCTCATACAAGTCCATAAAATATGCTAATTTTACTTACGTTCATTCATGATGTGTTTTGACATCTTTATCCCAGACACTTTCGTCTTCCGCGCTATTGCGTATATCTTTGGTGGTAGTTGTAACGTAATGATTTCATTCCAATGATCATTTGTATTTGTATAAGACATTCGTGGGTCAGATTGGATGAAATTCATTAATGTTGTTCGTTACGATTACCATCAAAGATACGCGGTAGAGCCCCCGGCCCCCACACTCACAGGGGCCCCGTAAGGCCGATGTTTTCGCATACACTATATTTTTTAATCTATTTAAAGTAAATAGTAAGAATTAACATCAACATTCTAAATTATAATTTTAAGATCAGTTAAACATTTCGATCATGATAAAAATTTAAAATCAGCAGTAAAATGCTTTTTATTATTCACTTTTTTACTTTCTAACGGGGCCCTAAGTTTGTGTGTGCACAAGCCCCGGCATGGCTTAAGACGGCCCTGATCCCAGAGAATTTAAAATGTCCAGGAGGAGTGGACTATATCTATCTAGGTAGAGGCACACGATGCTTTGTACTTACGCATTATAAAACAAATTTGGTCTCATTAGTATGCTGATGCAGTTTTCAGAGTGACCTCGAGGATTTCTAGAGGAAGATCATTGGCTTTCCATCATTGCGTCGTAGCGAAAGGAAGCTACGTTAACATACGGATAGAGCCGCAGGCTATATGCTAGTCATTCACACATCATCATCATCCTCATAATGTCCCACTGCTGATCACAGGCCTCCTTTCACAAATTACGGTTAAACGGAATGGACAGATACTCCACCACCAAGCCCACTGCGGATCGATCATTCACTCATTCGAACATAATAAGTATATAATGGATTTACGTGTAATTTTTTGTGAAACCGCAAAAAAAAATTCAAAACTTTTGTGTTTGAATGTCCTTTAGAGCATTTGTTTCTTGCGGACCGAATCTACCCCTTCAAATTGAGACATATCAACATTTTAGGCTTTTCGGTACGCGGACCGAACAAAGAGTGGACCGAAAGTACTAAAGACCCGAAACTACCGCTTATCTATCTATCGACATAAATAAAAAGCAATTGTTCGTTAAAATCAAGTCAATCAGACCATCTGACGAATAAGCCACACACAACGCTTATCATAAAGTCTCCATTTTAACCCTGTTTGTCTCGATAAAATGAATGTCTGTTTCAAAACCAGTTTCTTAATTTTTTTCACAATTTAAATAAAGTAAACGTTCGAGATAAATGTACTACGATATAAACGTTTTGAATGTAACATTTTCTGTTTTTGAAAAGGGAATTATAATGTTCCAAATTCAAATTGGATGTAGGTATGTGTGCCATACAGGCCACGGCCACAACACCACACAAAATGTGTCGTACTAAGCTATGTCAAACAATCTACAATTTGCTGTTACGATTATGATAGTGACATCGAATTCGATTAGTCTTTGCTGGAGACGTATTTATAAAGCTGGTGTTACATTGAAAGCGTCATAAATACGATTTAGATCGCGCTCAGTCGCTCCGGATGTTAGCCAACAAACATGATTTTAAATCAACGCGAAACGACTTACGGCAAATGTTAAGCTTTGACTACACACATGACAATTTTTTCGCTTGATATTATTGCATACCACATGCTTTTACGTTTGTAAAATTGCTTAAATTGCTAGCTTTTTAGTAAGACATATTAGTTTCTTGATTCAGCATTTTCCAGAAAATCAGTATTTTCCGAGTGATACGATACGGTAGTAGTATATTAGAGGAAAAAAAAATCTTTATAGATTGATGCTCATCAACCAGGCAGGATACTGTTTCACAAAGTATTACAGAGCTGGCATGTATTATGTCAATCAATATGCAGCAATATGTCAAAATAGTAATTTATTACAAAGTCACTGATAAAACGGTCAGGTCGGTTTCTGACAGCTTGTAATCATGCTTTATGGCGTTTACACATTTACATTTTAATTAATTATGCAGTCGCGATACTTTTCTTTGTAATTATTACTTGTTGTATTTTTTATTTGAAAAAAGTTTCATTAAGTATCAACTATTAGTCATTATTAAAACTAAAAAAATGCGTATAAAGCTATGCCTAATGTAGAATAATTAGATTGATGTATGGTTATTTGTAGTAACCGCCTAACTGGCTACCACCGTCAAGCTGAAAATTTGTCGCCGAAGACATACTAGTTCCAGCATTTGAACATCTGTTGCCTTCTAGACACTGGAACTGTTGGCAATATATTGCCATTCTCTGGTATTACCCATAGGCATCTAGTTAACCACCGCTTGAAAGCCTTCTAACATGAAAAAAATATGATAGATTAAATTTTGTGTAGTTTAATTAGCGCAATTATTAAGTAAACAAACTCAGAATTTTCTAGAATGTTATTTCCGTTTTTACAGGCTGCGCTTATCAAACTATATTTATCAGGATATACGATTATTAAGAACATTGTGTCCTAAGCATAACCAGTGTCGGAGTCGAATCCCCGGTCGCTTTTAAGTGCACATGATTGTTTTGGAAATAACGCCATGGTGCGGTCACGCGCGCGTGATTTTAACGTAAACATTCGCTCGCTCGGCGTCTGTGTGCACCGTGCCTTAGTAACCGAAAGAAATTTATCATTTGTATATTGAATTATTGAATGCATAATTTTGCGTCGCATTTTTGTGTTGGCCTAATATCTTTGTCATATTTGTCGTGGATTAGTTTCATTAATACGGCAAAATAAAGAGCAAATCGCCTAATAAATTTGTAACTTTTTCAGCCTCAAATGAAACTATTTTGTATAAAAATTAAATTGAACTTTGTATCTCTATTGTAAAATTTAAGAATGAACCATCTAATACCTCGTCATACAAAACGTAGTAGGTATCAAAAATAGCTCAAAGCTCGGGAGCATTTTACACCATCATTGCCAGACACTACGGAGACGATGTTTATCCCGGACAAAGGCTGGCTGCTTCTCCGGGCACTGGTATTTTGTCACGCAAAATCTTCCATTAGGTACTAAATATAGTGCTATTGTGCTACCATACCAGCCTTATTTTGTCTATATTTGTGAGGTTGAATTTGTCTCTGTGGTCGTATATGTTGATTTTACGCGTTCTTAAATCCATTGCCATACGTCTAAGGTGTGAATCACAAAATCACGGGAAGGCCTGTGTTTGGCCATATTCTCACCATGGTCAGTGACATAAACGACCTGGCTCTCAAGTGCAACTGTCGGAACACACCGATAGGTCCTTGGCGACAGATTTTCAAACCCGAGGGTGGTAGCTAGCTATGTGGTTACTACAAAGGTACCTACCAGCGTGCTATGGTTTCCTCACGATGTTTTCCTTCAACGAAAGCTCAAGCTAATTATAGGATTCGGACCCGGGATTTTCGTCCCGGTAGTCGACGTCACTACCACTGAGCTATCATCGCCTAAAACTTGACTAAAAATTCGTTAAAAGTTCAAATGGGTCTCTTTTTGTATCCATCTACTTAAAGATCATTCAGGATGTTTGTGACTCAGTCATAAATGACTAATCGGATTTGGATGAAAATTAGCATAAAGATCTAGTAGTAGTACCCTGGAATAAATTGGAATTTAAGAGAGGTAGAGCATAGTGTTTATTCGCTCAAATATCGGCTTTTAAGATTACCTAATAGATTATTATTTGGCTGCGGTATTCTGGAAGGTGCTACGTTACAGAATACCGCAGCCAAATAACTTGTATGTTGTGTTCTTGCGCGTGAGTAAGGTCGCCAGAGCTCATTCGGGAGGTGGGAAGGGTTGGTAATGCGTAAGTGATGTCTCGTGTGTTGCATATGGCTACGGTAACCGCTTACCATCAGGCGGGCCGTAAGCTTGTTTACCGACCTCGTAGTATAAAAAATAAAACAATACTTTTCAACCCCGGAAAATATTAGATTCCTCGAAATCCGGGTAAAATACCGGGACAAAAGCTCGATTAAGAAAATAGACAAGTAAACAGCTTCCACAGTAACGATAAATAGAAAATGATCGATAAAGCGTCGAAAGCACATAGTTTACGGACCGGTCGGCTAATGGCTCATACGACATCGATGCTTGTTCGCCTGTTATACGCTGAAATGGCTTTAAATACCATTGTTACAAATTGCACCTCCATCGTTGACGGTATAAAGTTTATTTCAAACGTAGTGATGTAGTCTTTAGAACTACTACTATATTTTTATGTTTATTGGCGGTGTATTGAAGGGAATAACACTAAAACTCTACACTGGGGTGCTGGGGCACCCCATATTATAATACTGTGACGTTGACTTTAAAAACCAATTACCTACTTGGACATTTTTTTTATTAAGCAAAAGTAGTAACTTAAGATTAAATATATGGCATAAAATCTAAATTGAATATTAATTTGATCATTTTTATTGACTTTTCCCTGGTGCTTCGAACGTCGTATGTTTCCAAAAAACGCCGAATAGAATAGTGTAGGGTTTATCTTTATATATAAAATTCTACTGCACGTGTGTATGTCACTGAATTCCTCCTAAACGGCTGGACCGATTTGAATGAATTTTTTTGTATGCGTTTGGGTGGTACCCTGGATGGTTTAGATTCACAAATCAGCCCGGCAGATGGCGCTGCTGTTGATAATATAACCTAGATACCGACTGCAGCGCCATCTGCCGAATAGTGTAGGGTTTATCTTTATATATAAAATTCTACTGCACGTGTGTATGTCACTGAATTCCTCCTAAACGGCTGAACTGATTTGAATGAATTTTTTTGTATGCGTTTGGGTGACGCCCTGGTTGGTTTCGATAGGGTAGGGTAGGGTAGCACCACGCGAACGATATAATTATAAATAAAGACTGCTCCAGTGATTTATAATTTCTTACAGAAAGAAAGAAAGAAAAACATTTATTTCGACAAACACAACATTACAGAATTATAAATACATTAACTTATTCAGTACCTATAATATTGTGTGATGTCGAAAAAGGTTTACGTACGACTCAGTTTTACTCCAAGGTAGCGTGGTACATACCTCGGAACTGATTTTCAGTCAACCCCTTTTCGACATCACGAATATAAAAGCAAAAGTACAATAATAAAAAAAATGCAATAATAAATTAAATTATTAAAATAAACAAAAAACCAATAACCTATATGTATTTTTTGTAATATTTGTTTATCCCCGACTGCAATACCTTATAAAATTCAAGTTATATTCAAAATTCTATAGATTTAAGAGCTTGTTTTTCTCTTTTCAGTTAATTTATGTTTTACGCAGTCGGGTTTTTTGTTTATTTTAATAATTTAATTTATTTCACACTTTTTAGTTTTATACAGAAAGAGTTGTACCTATATATTAGTAAGCAAATGAGCAGTACGGTAAAGGAACGCTAACAACCATCGCAACTCTGTGATTTACGTATGGTAACGGCTCAGTACCTACTGTCCTTGTATTAAACATGGTTTTTTGCAGTTTACGTCAAAATGGTAGCATAAAAGTATTACAATATATACATATATGGAATGGTCTATTTACAAGCTTTAATTTGATACCCATATTGTTATAATAACGAAACTTTTATTTTTAATACCCCCCCTATTTTTTTATTCTTAGGCGCCATATAAAAATAATATACCCTATGACACTCCCCCAGTCAAGACGCATCTAACGATGAATCCTCATATGCTTAAATCCATCAAGCCGTTTAGGCTGCAGAGCGGCACAAAGAAATAGACATACATACATACATACACTCGAAAAACATAACGCTCCTTCCGGGTCAGTCGGGTAAAAAGATGTACAAAATAAGTTACAGAAAATAAAATAAAAAACAAATATAACAAAATTGGGTTTAAAACTGAGACAACCAAGGTTGAATTGGGAACAAGGCTGACAAACCCCGGCTGCAGCCAATAATCTACATAACTAGGTTTGGATTCTTTACTAAATAGGTAATTTGTATAAATCTAATAAAGTTTGTTTCCCGACTACAAAAATGTTAACTGTTGTTTGTAGATCATGATGTTTGTTTCTTTTGTAGATCCTTTGTTTTCTGACAGCCAGGGCCCCTTGGTTGTATCAGTTTTAGCGTAGAACTTATTTACTTGTTAATTCTGAAAAAAACCACCAATATAGGCAGATTATCTATAACCATAAAAATACAATAAAAAAGTATAATAGTAACTTCAGTAAGTTCGATTTTCATAATTAAACGGAACCGTTAGAAAGCTAATTGGCCCTGATTCTTTTGTTCACAACTAAACTTATTTTAATCTCACTATGTCTCTTTCTAACAAAGAATATAAGAAAAGGATGTAAGAAATTAGTCCAATGCTTGTTTTCAATATAAATTTAGTCGCCATCTATCGTGGTTACGCCTAAATACACGTGAAAAAAAGGGGGCAAAGATTAATTTTACAACTTAAAATATGTTCTATCCTTTTTCAATAATATTCATAAGAAAGAGATGAGATGTGACTAAAATTAGTTTAGTGCGATTTACAATAGAATCGGCATCAATGATTTGCGAAAATGTAGCACTATTATATCTTTGATTTCACTTTTATGCTACCTATTTCCGAGCGAAGAAGGAAATTAGATATATAAACGTGTGCTTAGCAAATTAGTTTATTTCCCTGGCAGACGTTATGTAATAATGAATCAGCAAGCGCCATACAGTTTTTATGAATGACATTTTGATATTGAAAGTCTTCTATTCGTATTAACGTCATCGTCATCTATTAGCCATTACCAGTTGCTTTACCTATACTTATTATACCTAGCTATCTACGTCTATCTTAATTCCGTCCAAGGTGCTTCCTCATATCATTTGAAAACTTGTGATTTCTTCGTCTGATATAGATATTAATTTATTTTGTACATATTTGTTGTAAATAACGATATTAATTCTCTAATGATGGCCCCCGCTCTCTAAACAATAACGCGATTTTGACCACTATGTCTGTCTTTTTAGGACTCATTATAAGGTGCCGCCGATCCCAGAGCGAGCGCTCTAGAGCTCTGCGTTCCGTGTTGAATATAATATATGCGGCGGCGCTTTTGATCATTGCACATAGCGACCGCGGTGGTCAAGGAGAACGTACGTAGAACTAGACCGTTCGATGTGGGATCGGCGCCTCATACTTCTTCTGATTCTATTCTCATGCGCTCTCAATTTACCAATGACTAATTAACTATTATCACTATTAGTGTTGGCAAGAAATGGTGAGAGAATGGTTATGTTGCCACAACCCTGGTTATTATAAAACTTGCGTGGAAATATAAACTTCAAACAATTTATTCTTGGACAAGTGAACACTCGTTAAAATGCTTTGGTCAGCGTGATTTATACTTAGAGATGGTCACTGTAAGTGTACATCGTTACCGTAAATAAAGGAACTAAACTCCTTCTAGACAGACGTGGAGATTTACGGAACGCGGTAGGAGGTATGTAAAGACGGCTTTGACATGACTTGGCTGAAAATCCAGGTTTACTGTCCAGCAAATTTTTGTATAAAAAAATATATATCTAAACGTGGGATAAGTTTTAAGAAATAAATATAAAATATTAGGGTCATGTCTCCAATGAGCTCGAGGCAGAATTACCTGTCGCTGCAGCCTAAAATATTTTATTTAAACGTGTTTCAATGTAAACAAGCGTACGGCCTGCCTGATGGTAAGCGGTAACTGTAGCCATATGGACGTTTGCAACACACGGGACATCACTCACGCGCTACCGACCCTTCCCCCCTCCCGGATGAGCTCTGGCGACCTTACTCACGCGCAGGAACACAACATAAAGTTATTTGACTGCGGTATGCTGTAAGGTAGTGGACTCAAAGTCAAAGTCAAAGCCATTTATTCAATTTAGGCCCCAAAAGGGCACTTATGAAGGTCACATTTACTACTTTACAACCGGTTCGGAACTCGGCCTTCAACTGAGAAGAATCCGGCAAGAAACTCAGCAAGGTTAAATTTTTTAAATATTTTTTAGACAATCTGACTATGTTTGGCTTTTTTTTTTCCAAATAATTAACAATAAAAAAGATATACCTATGCATAGATACAGACGAAAAAAAATAATAATAATAATAATATTTATTAGTTTCAAAATAATTTTACAAATAGATGCGGTCTCCAGTCCCCACACTAGGATTCCCTGTGTTGTGGGGACTGGTCCCTTCCAGAATGTTTTACACTTAACTTTTTTTTTTTATTTACATTTTATTAACCTGTGTGTATGTGTGCGTGTGTGTGTATGTGTGGGTGTGTATGTGTGTATGTATGTGTGTGTGTGTGTGTTCAAATATATACATATATATATATATATATATATATATATATATATTATATATCTATAAGATTTAAGTGGAATATTATATTAAACATGAAATTAAATATAGATATATCTCATAATAGGTAAATTTACACTATTGCACACAATGTTATATTATTACTTCTATCTTTTACCGAGTTGACGGGTACTAATGCCAGGAATACTCCCAGCCCTACGAGTTACTATAAGTTCTTGGGTTCACTAGTGCTGAGTACTAATACCAGGAATATTCCCAGCCCTATGAGTTCCTACGAATTCTTGGGTTCACTAGTGCCGTGCCATGCACTAATGCTAGGAATACTCCTAGCCCTACGAGTTGCTGCAAATTCTTGGGTTCATTAGTGCCGTGTACCAAGAATATTCCCAGTGCCACAAAGTCCAGTGACTTCTTCGTGACATTAGTGCTCTGCTAGGAAAACGTGAGTTGATTACGTTTGTGTACAGTTGCGTTTTAATTACGTTTTTTACGTTTTTATACAGCAATTTTTATAATGTCTTCAGTCTCTGCATAGTCTAGACTTTTCAGCCATGATGTGGTTTTTTTTTTACAAATGTGTCGCGAGTTAGGTAGGATGTTAAGAATTTTATTGAGTCTATTGTAGATTGAGGGGCCCTTGAAGTAAAATGCACGCTGGGCAAGTTGTGTACGAGTCTGTGGTATGACCCATCTATTTTGCCTCCTAGATCTGGTAGTTTTTGCAACATTTTGTAATGCTGACCGGTGAAATCTTAGCACCACGGAAAGTAAGTAAAGTTGGCGTACACTTAGAACCCCACTGTATTGGTAGAGTAATTTGGTTGGGTATCTGAACGGCTTGCAGTGGCCAACCTTTAGCAACATTCTTTGCGACCGCTCCACTCTCAGAAAGTGGCTTTGGCTAGCTGAACCCCATACCACAATACAATAACTTAATACTGACTGAACCAGCGCCGTGTAAATAAGTTTAATAAGTTCATGATCCGCCACACGACTCAACTTTCTAAAAATATGTGATAATTTCCTTACGCGAGTTCTAAGACAATCAAGTTGAGTTTTCCAATCAAGTTGCTGGTCAATATAAACACCGAGATAAAAAGAACACGAAAATAAACAAAAAATAAAAAATATGGCTACTTCCCCAGTCGAGCTGCTCTTTGAGCGAAAAAAACACAACGCTCTATGTGGGGTTCTACTCTTCCAGATTCAATAAAACTCCCTTCCAAGGTTTAAAACAAGGTAGACTGTATTTCCATAGGTTACAAATTACAAGGACAACTAAACAGTCAGTAGGTACTTAATGACAATTGTGATAATCTTAGCGAATACTTTACGAACAGGGAACAAATATGGAACACGGAACATTTTGCATACATTTTCCATTAGTACTTGATGTTTTTAGCACGCCCAGACATATTACGTGGATAATGAGTAAAAAACACTAAACTGACCAATAGGAACAAATCAGCAACATCACCTGATCCCTGGTCAAACGCTATTGGTCAGTCAAAGCGTCGTCCTAAATTTCCTTGACAAAATCGCTACTCGTATCCTCAGTTCCCGGAAACACTCCTCTAACCCATATAGTTATCTTTGTCAAACTATAATGACATCCCTCTCTATTCCACGTAGGTGTCCCTATCCGACAGATTACAATGTAAGAGAAAACGGTCAAGGGTGATCCGGTGCTAAAAACATGTCAAGTTCGACATTATGTAAAAATACCTAATTTTATACATTTCTATAGTGCTTTAGCATTAATACAAAGTACCTAAGTTAGTTATAATTCAAACATTACACTTAACTTAATCAAATACACAGAATTACAAAAAAGTTTACATTTTCACTTATATCTTAGTACCTATTGATAATCTAACAATGTAACAATAGGCTAGGGCATCCATTTACTCTTTATTCCAATAATGCAACAAAACAATTTTCAAGTGCCCATAACTTTTTTACCTGTGAATCCTTACGTGCCTTTCATATGAATTCGGTACCCTAGTATCTTTGAGAACAAAGATATAAAGCCCAAACAATACCACATAGGGCTGGCTTTATGGCAAAACAACAATTTATGGTCGAGAAAATCATGTACATAAGCTTATTTACTGCTCCGAATGAGCAAACGGCTCTCGCTCGGTACTGCCGCCTTTGATTGCTTTAAAATATGCGTCGACCAATCAGAGCGCTAGCCCCGCCCACCGAGTTTATAAATAGCTTGCGTAGTCGTAAGCTCTTATCATTCTTATCATTCTAAATACCTAAACCTAACAATTTACTTTAATGGACGTCATTGTCCGTAACATTCTCCCCCCGGCGAAGAACCTCGCAGCCCTTATCAATGGGCAGGACAATAAGACGCCTAACAGGTCTCCTAAAGATCCCCCCGCGCGTCCGCACATCCACGCTTCGAACTACGTTATCAGGCCCTACATAAACTTGTTCGACGAGGCCTCGGGGCCAAACATTACGTGGCAATGATCCATCCGCTATGATAACGACATCACCAATTTTGACGTTATCGTGATTTTTCCTAACATCGCCTCGCGGCGTTAACGTGGGCAAATACTCTTTAACCCAGCGAGCCCAAAACATATTGGCCAGAGCTTGAGCAGCACGCCATGTCTGCCTATCCGCCACCTCACATTCCCCTACAAACGGTAGTCCAGTCGCTGTTCCTAACAAAAAATGATTAGGCGTTAACGCCTCAGCGTCATCTGGCTCTACTGGGACATGTGTGAGTGGGCGCGAATTTACTGTGTTCTCAATCTCTGCCATTAATGTGGCCAAGACCTCCTCTTTAGGAGCTCGCTCATGCAATACCATATACAACGCTGACTTAACGGTTTTAATCATGCGTTCCCATGCTCCGCCTTGGTTCGGTGCGCCCGGGTCAATATATCTCCACTCCACTTGTTTGCCAAGAGTGTAGTTCTGCATCTCTGGCAGCCATTCCTGGTAAGCCTTTCCCAATTCTACCTCAGCGCCGTGGAAGTTGGTGCCGTTATCCGAGAGGAACTTCTGCGGCCATCCCCGGCGTGCCGCCATCCTTCTCAACGCCATTATGGCAGAATCGGTACTTAAACTGGCTATTAACTCCACGTGAATGGCTCTTGTGACGAGACAAGTGAAGAGCATACCCCAACGCTTCTCCCTACGTCGGCCTATTGCCACCCACATGGGGCCGAAACAATCTATGCCGCAATGAGAGAACGGTCTCGTGTGTGTACCAAGACGGACTTGTGGTAGATTACCTTTTACTGGTATAGCCGGATTTGCCCTACGCATTTTACATGTAACACACTGCCGTAGGATCGTCTTTACCATTGGCCTTAAACGTAATACCCAATATTTTTGTCGCAGGGTGTTGACGATCTGTTCCCTACCTACATGACTCTGGCTCGTGTGTTCATGCTTAATAAGCAGCTGTGCCAAAGGATGTGCACCATCAAGTATGGGCGGTTCCTTCATGCAATCTGGCACCGTAGCTGCGTTAATGCGACCGTTTAACACGAGAATCCCATTTTCGTTGATTTTGGGATCTAACTTGTGCAAGCGACTCGAGCGATCGACGTGTTTGTCTTTGTGAAGCTTTTGTAATTCGGTTGCAAAACTATCTTTTTGCGCTTCTTTGACTAACACGCGCTCAGCTTCCTTAATGTGTTTCGCGGTTATGCCGGTAGCACGCCGTCTGCACTTGTCAATGAACGCTAATACGACAGCCATGGTTCTTAATAGACGTTCGTAAGACGAGAACCTTTTAAAATCGACAAGGGCTGGTTCCGTATTGACATGCGTTATATGTGCTTCGGTTTCATCGTCTTGAGTCAGTTCTAGGTTGGTTTCCTGTGGCCACAAATCTTCAGGTTCCCTCAAAAAGGGTGGGCCCGTAAACCACCTATCTCTGCTTTTCAACCGAGTGTTACCCGACCGCGTTGCATCGTCGGCGACATTGTGTGCCGTTGGCACCCAACGCCATTGGTCGATGCTCGTTAGCTCCGCGATCTCACTCAGACGATGTGACACGTACGGTGTGTACTTGGCCGAGTCGTTTCTAATCCAATGAAGTACCGTTTTGGAATCGCTCCATAGGACAACTTTGGCTTTAATGTTATGCTGTTTCATGATTGCCGATGCCAATCGTGCGCCTATTAAGCTAGCCTGCAATTCCATACGCGGTATACTTTGAGATTTCATTGGAGCGACTTTAGCTTTTCCCGCGACCATTACAACTCTTATGCCTTTATCGCGATCCCTATAACGCCAATATGCGACCGTGGCATACGCTTGTTCGCTTGCATCGCAAAATACGTGTAATTGTACATTGTCGCTATGTTGCCCACCATAGTATCGTGGCAGGCGGAGGTTGCTTACGTACTCGAGATCGTCGAGCCATTCGCTAAATACCGTAGCTTCCTCCTCGGGCAGAGAGTCGTCCCAGTCGATTTTCTTTTTCCACAATTCTTGCAACATTATTTTTGCTGTGATTGTATATGGACTAAGCAACCCCAGCGGATCGAAAATCGACATTACAGTTCCTAATGCTTCTCGCTTCGTAGGCGTTCTCCATTTATTCTTGACCTCTTCGGGTACTCGGGGCATCGCGGTATTAAACGCTAGTTCATCGCTCGATTGGATCCATAAAACTCCTAACGTTTTTCCATATTCGTGTGCGTTTGCACCGAGTTCTTTTGGAGCGCATGCTCTGCAATCGTCGGGGACAGATTCTAGTAATCGTGGACAATTGGAGCTCCATCCTGCCAATTCGAAGCCTGCTTTACTGTGGACTTCCCTTACTTCTGCCATCGTTTGGGCTGCTTCTTGTTCCGTTTCGAAGCTGTCCAACCAGTCATCCATATAATGGTTCTGCGTGATGGCTTGATATGCCAGCGGATGCGATTTCTCGTATTCGGACGCGTTCCTATTTCTCACGCTGTGTGCCATAAATGGCGAACTACACGCACCGAATATCATTGAAGTCATCACATACTTCTGTGGTGGATCAGTTCTGTTGTCTCCCCGCCAGAGAAAATGTTGGGCTACGCGATCTTGAGGCTTTATTTTCACTTGCAAGAACATTTCTCTTATGTCCGCCGTTATCGCGATCGTTTTTTCTCTGAACCTAAACAGCACGCCATACAATGATTGGAGCAAGTCGGGACCGTCGAGCAGAGCATCGTTTAAACACATGCCATTAGTGCGTGCAGCTGCATCAAAAACCATCCTAACCTTTCCCGGCTTGTTTGGATTCGTTACGGCGAAATGAGGCAAGAACCACAGACGTTGATCGTTTGCATGATCTTTCTGGCATTCTTCCGCATAGCCTTTCTTCAATAGGCTATTGACTTGTGTCGTATACGCCTCTTTGAACTGTGATGATTTGTCCATCTTTCGCTCTATACCCCGCAGCCGGCTCATAGCCATATCATAGCTTGGTGGTAATGTGACATTATCATTCTTCCAAGGCAGTCCAACTTCGTAATGACCGTCTACTACACTTGCCGTGTTGTCAAATATCGCTTTAGCACGTTCATCTTTCGCGATAAGTTTCCGTTTGTGTGAGATACCTAGTGCATCTATATCGAAATGCACTTTCACTAGCTCGTTCAGCTCGGTATCTCTTTCACGTTGGATCTCTTGTGATGTGCGCACGTGCATCACAACGTTATTTTCCGTACTAATAACGTTCCTAGGTACAAGTCCGTGTATTACCCAACCCAGCTGCGTTAGCGATGCTGCTGGTTGGTTTCGCTCGCCTACCAACAATCTTCGTGTCACAATTAAATGCCAGTTATCCGCGCCTATTAGTATGCGTGGCCTACCATATTCGTAACATACATCTTCTGGCTTCAATTTACGAAGATGTGGTAATTGTAATACATCGCGACTTATTGTTTGACTCCCCAGTACCAAGTTCTTTACTGTTCTAACTTTAACGGTATGGAGGTCTTTCTGACCTTTCCCACGCAGCTGCAGGTCGATGACCTGACTATTCGGTTCTCTTTGACTAGAGGTGGCTCCATGAATGTGTAATCCTCTTATGGGACCTTTTGCCCCTAGGATGTTAGCCGTATCTTCGTCAATTAATGAAATTGTGGAACCTTCATCGAATAATGCGTACGTGTTCAAGTCTAACCCGTTGTGCGCCTTGATTACAATAGGACACACTTTTAAAAATACCTGATGGTCCTCGTCTGATGCGTGTGCTGATGCCGTTATGACCGGTTCATCAGTTTGCATCGGTGTGTCTGCTTTCTTTGAGTGCAAATACGGGTGATGAGGTCTACGACACTCATCAATGCCACAACGTTTGGCTTTGCACGCGAACCTTCTATGCTTACTATTTAAGCATTGAAAGCAAACACCCGCTTCCTTAACCCATGACCATCGTTCGGGTATTGCCATTGCTTTTAATTTACTGCACTAAACCGTTTCATGCTCTGACCCACAGCAGAAGCACACTTTCTTTTTCGTTTGTGTGTCTGTGGTCGCATACACGGGTGCTCTCTTAGTGGGTTCTTTCTTTCGGTATGGGCTATCCCGTTTTGTTTCACTATGCATGGGTCCGCCGGTACCCTTAACTGCATATGAATGCCTTATGGCCCTATCCGCTTCCCACATAAGAAACTTTGACAATGTTACGATTTCAGGCTCCGTGCCAGAACCATGGATTTCGGCATAGTCATTCCACCTGAAGCGCAGGTGTGTATTTAATTTTTCCAGGACTTGCCTTACCATTAATGGGTTCTGTAAATAGCCTTTCTTATCGACGCACCCTATTACCGCGACTATGTTTTGCATCTTGATGGCAAAACTATTAATTTCTTCGGCAGAAGTTCCTAATCGCGGTAGTTTCTTGATCTCATCAAGTGCTTGATCGATAATTAACTCTGGGCGGCCGTAACATTGTTCGAGTGTTGACATTATTATCGTTGGTTCTGTTGCTGTATGGAGGAGCGCCACAACCGCTTTACGGGCCTCGCCTCGTAGGCAGTTCCTGAGCCGCGCGAGGTTTTCTATCGGTGTAAAACCATGAAGGGTTGTCGATTCCTTCATTGCCGCTTTAAAAGGTAACCACTCGCCTGCTGCCCCACTGAAGATGGGTAAATCCTGCGTTTGCCTAGGCGGCCTCCGATCCCTGGTCATACGCTCAAATGCTTCGGCCAGTCTATCGATCGCACGTTCTTTCGATCGCGGTGGGGTTGGTGACCTTGGCCGTCGCGGCGGTGTCGGTGACCTTGGACGTCGCGGCGTTGTATATTCTAAACGAGGAAGTGGCTCCTTAAATTGTTGCGGCGGCGCGCGGTGTTCAGTGTCAATACGCTGTTCCGACTCCCCCCGTATTGCACTCTCATGTAACCAGTCGCGAACCTTATCCGTGGTTTCTATGTTTTCTTCGGCGCCTATGCTTTCCCGGTCCGTTTCATCTCTAATTGTCGCCACATCGACGGCGAGACGCTTCTTGATAAGCATTGCTTGCAATTGTAGTTCTTCACGGCGAATATCGGCTAATCGTTCCTCAGCTTCTAATTCCGCTTGCCTAATCCGGACTATGGTACTCGCGTTCGATTGTTGCGATCGTACCGACGGAGCGCGTGTACTCCTTGCAACGGTCGGACGCGGTGCGAATGGATCAATCGCGGTAGGTATTGTCGCGGTAGGTACGTTCGCGGCGGGTGTAGTCGCGGTAGGTACTGTCGCGGAAGGTACGGTAGTCATCGCGGTTGAAATGGTTCCGGAATCGCGAATTGAACTAAATTGTGCGTTGGATGTGGACGGAGACGCGGGAGGATCTTCAAAGATCTTTTGCATTTTCGAACCCGTACGGCGCGTCTGAATGGGGCTTCGCGGCGTAGTCATATTTTACAATTAACCAACAACAATAATAAAAAAAATATAAAAAAAAAGAATTATAGAAAAAACTTAAATAAAAATTATTACAAATAAAAAATTCGATAAAACCTATTAAATCCTAATTTAACCTAACTTAATCCTAATCGGCCCGATTTCAGCAAAATTACCTTACTTGGCCAAAATTCAGCGAAATTACCCTACTTGGTCGAATCCCGACTAAATTACCCTATTCCTATGGGGTCCGATTATAGGTCAAATTACCCTACTTCCCTAATCGTCCCTATCAATCCGTCAGGAGAGCCCGGACCCAGCCGGGATGTGCTCCTTCAGGGATGGAAATGTAAGGATAGGTATAAGGGGGAACTACCCAGCAGAGGAGAGTACAAGGATACGGGGCGCTCGGAAGTCGGCTGGAATGTCCGACCCCATTGGCAGTGCCTGCAGTCTGGCCCCCGCACCGAGCTACTCACTTACTGGCGTAGTGTGCTATTTCAGTCCGCGCCCGGAGCGCTATAAACAGGACTGGTGGTGCTGCACACACACCACACCGCCTTACGATAGGCGTTAACTCTGAACACCGGCCGTTTGACACCGTGAGGTGGTCGAATGTATCAGAGCCACGGACGGAACCGTGTTCGCATTAAATTTACGCACTAAAAAATTCGACGGTGCCGCCACACAAAAGTCCATAGGTGGCCCCGGCGAATTATGGAACGGAACCCTAAAACTATCACAATTGTCACTTTCACTTTGAACGCCGTACGCCTTGTTGCCCAACGCTCCTAAGGCGCTGTACCAATACAGCGCTCTGCCTCGCTGACTATTCAGTCGTCGCACCGTTCGGTGTTCTTCCCACGCCGACCGCTTCTTCAGTCGTCGCACCGTTCGGTGTTCTTCTCACGTAGAACTCGCAGACTCGTTCTGCCCTGGCAGCCCTGCCAGGACCGGTGGTGGTCGTGCCGTGCAAGCACAACTTCTTGCCCGACACCCCAAATGCCCGCCACCAGGCCGTCGAATTCTCGTGCTAGCGATTGACCACACTAACTTAGGGATGTGGTCTGCAATCGCTCTGCTTCTGGTTTCTTAATCCGGATGCGATGGACCACCAAATTGTGGGGTGTGGTCCGCAATCGCTTTCTTCTTTACTGCTTCGTTAATCCGGCTACGATGGACCACCAAATTGTGGGGTTCTACTCTTCCAGATTCAATAAAACTCCCTTCCAAGGTTTAAAACAAGGTAGACTGTATTTCCATAGGTTACAAATTACAAGGACAACTAAACAGTCAGTAGGTACTTAATGACAATTGTGATAATCTTAGCGAATACTTTACGAACAGGGAACAAATATGGAACACGGAACATTTTGCATACATTTTCCATTAGTACTTGATGTTTTTAGCACGCCCAGACATATTACGTGGATAATGAGTAAAAAACACTAAACTGACCAATAGGAACAAATCAGCAACATCACCTGATCCCTGGTCAAACGCTATTGGTCAGTCAAAGCGTCGTCCTAAATTTCCTTGACAAAATCGCTACTCGTATCCTCAGTTCCCGGAAACACTCCTCTAACCCATATAGTTATCTTTGTCAAACTATAATGACATCCCTCTCTATTCCACGTAGGTGTCCCTATCCGACAGATTACAATGTAAGAGAAAACGGTCAAGGGTGATCCGGTGCTAAAAACATGTCAAGTTCGACATTATGTAAAAATACCTAATTTTATACATTTCTATAGTGCTTTAGCATTAATACAAAGTACCTAAGTTAGTTATAATTCAAACATTACACTTAACTTAATCAAATACACAGAATTACAAAAAAGTTTACATTTTCACTTATATCTTAGTACCTATTGATAATCTAACAATGTAACAATAGGCTAGGGCATCCATTTACTCTTTATTCCAATAATGCAACAAAACAATTTTCAAGTGCCCATAACTTTTTTACCTGTGAATCCTTACGTGCCTTTCATATGAATTCGGTACCCTAGTATCTTTGAGAACAAAGATATAAAGCCCAAACAATACCACATAGGGCTGGCTTTATGGCAAAACAACAATTTATGGTCGAGAAAATCATGTACATAAGCTTATTTACTGCTCCGAATGAGCAAACGGCTCTCGCTCGGTACTGCCGCCTTTGATTGCTTTAAAATATGCGTCGACCAATCAGAGCGCTAGCCCCGCCCACCGAGTTTATAAATAGCTTGCGTAGTCGTAAGCTCTTATCATTCTTATCATTCTAAATACCTAAACCTAACAATTTACTTTAATGGACGTCATTGTCCGTAACACTCTACCTCTCTTAAAATGATTGATAATTTTAAGAGAGAACATTCTCCCATTTGTCTAGCCATGAGTGAGAGTGTGGTGGTAGCTTTATAGTTCAGTTTCAAACTCAGCACAACGTACACTGAGTTTTGTTCCGACTATAATTTCCTTTATAATAATAATAACATTGAACATTTCACTCCCATTTTGAATTATAATATAGTCGATTTCCGTGGAAACATCAACCTTAGGTAGTTCAAAGTAATAAAAGTAAGTGGATGCAGCGTTTACGGCCAAGTTTTATACGAGTTGGTATAACTTGCACACTATCCGACGTTACCATGATTAAACTATGCAATATAACGTTACTAAATTAAATTTCATTGGAATACAGAGATCCTTATGCAAACTCGTAATTTACGTTCCCGACATTAATTTAAAGTGGTTTATTTTCACAGTTTTTACGATCCCTATCGTGTTGTGATTGGCACTTTCTCGGTTAAGTTCGGTTTACGAGTTCCTTCGGTCTAAAGCGGACTATAAAATGTTTGCCAACATAAAAAAGGAATAGATTGACTCCAACTTGAAATGTAAACGAATTGTTAACTACATATTGTTGGATTAAGTCGTAATTCATTTTGATGGGTGTATGCTGTTTATTTATATTCATATTGTTAATTTTAATAAGCTAAGATCTTTGTGCTTTAAAGTTGTATAATTTATTGCTGGCTTGTTCGTTATTAGTTTTCTCGGTGGAGTTAATTATCGGAATAAAAGACGTATCAAGTCTTGGAGACCTATAGTTAAGTAGATACTATAATATAAGCCAGTAAAGAAATAATAAAATCACAAACTTTGTGATAGTATTGTAATAATCTGGGAACTACACCTTACAGAATACCGCAGTCAAATAACTAGTATGTTGTGTTCCTGCGGAACACAGAAGGAAAGCGACTACGTGGTCGTTCACCAACTAGATGGTCCGATCAAGTAAAAGACTCATCGTCCCCCAAGTTTTACACGGTCGTAAGGGACGCGTTGGACAGAAACCGGTGGAGGAAGATCATCCGCTCTAGAAGCAAACCCGATGCTGACCACGATCCTCAGACATGAGGGAACGATAAAAAGAAAGTGTTCCTGCGCGTGAGTAAGGTCGCCAGAGCTCATTGGGGAGGGGGGAAGGGTCGGTAATGCGTGGCTCGTGTGTTGGCGGCTTACCACCAGGTGGGCCGTATGATGGCCGTATGCTTGTTTACCGACTTCGTAGTATAGAAAAAATAAATCATTTTGCCAGAATTCGAGGAAACTCGATGACAAAACCTAGCAACCCTTAATAAGAGCGTTTTACTGCAAGACGAAATGCGCGGTCGCGAGGCAGTAAAAGTGAAATATACACTTGAAGGTAAACCCTTGCTCTCCGAATCATAATTTAAAAGCTGATTTTAAAATCATAATCGCGCATCAACGCTCGGTAGTAAAATCATCTCAATATAGGTCATTACAAATCGTAAAATTTATAACCTCAAATGACATTTAGTGGGGTCCATAGTCCGTTCCGTTTCCAAGAATGTATTGATGGCCAGTCTGCAACCGGCCATCTTTATAATTAAAGTTTTTATTACAACTTAATTTGTATTTAAAGCTACGTCTTTATACGTAATCTGATTTATTATTTTGCAAATCTGCTGTTGTTTGGCATTTTATAGCTGACTTGGTTTTCGACAGTTTCACACTCATTGAACTTAGTCCATAAAATAAACACACTTTTTTAAAATACTAAGCTGGGTTTTTAAAAAGCAATTTTACTAAACCGCGCGAGCTTAGAAGACTCACACAATTTATTAATTTAAGAGCACTCAATTCTTCCATCCATACTTTTCATACAAAACCTCTGTACTTATTATGGCGTTGTTAAACATTTTTCGTCAGATGTTTTGAATAAATTAGTATCTTGTGCACTATATCTAGCCGTGTATCTAGGCGCAATTAAAAAAAAGTGTGAAACAAATTCAGTAAAAGCCTCCGAAAAACAGCGTTTTTGCTTAAATTTTACCTGAACTTTGGCCATATCTAATGTACCTATAAATTTTAAAAGTAAAGAAAACATTTAGATACCAGGCTTGCAAATGTATTGGAGATTCTAAATAACTAACTTTTTTTTCACAAAATTGTAAGATTTTTTCACAAGAAGTATACGCCTGGAACAAGTTTAATGATATGCGAAATCATGAATGACGACCTAGCGAAGCGGCCGCGAGTGATCAGCGGAATTTACCGACTGATAACCGACGGCTCTGATGCTGTCTCTCTTTTTTCGCAGTCAAACATTACGTTGGATGAAACAACAAGCTTTTAGATTATGCTTTAGAAAATTTACCGATTTTTAAATGATATTTTTAAATAATTCAATTAATTGGAAAAAAATATTTAGTTGTGACGTTTACAAAAATGTTGTACGGGAGTAATTAGCTTCATGTGTATTTCGGCGCGAGAGGCGAACTGTTTTTTGAGTTGAACGCAATGATAAAAAGTTAATCATTGGTTGACTTGAACGTAATAAACTTTTTAGTGTATATGATTTTTTATTTTGAAGAAAAGGTTGGTTTTCTGTCAGAGCGAGCACTTCATTAGAGTTGAGCTAAAATCCGATTCCTCAGGAACGCGAGTAAATGTGGCCAAAACGTGACCATGAAAATGAACTGAATCTTTTGCCAATCAACATCAGTTCCCACATTTCATTAGTAGTTACAAAACTAAAAGAGATACAATTTATTTAACCATCGTAAAAACGCAATTATTTTGTAAATGCATGATCTGTAAAATGATAAACATTCACATGAATGTTTACACAGCCATTCAAACGTTACACAAGTTTAATGTAAATCGAGAAGTTCACCAATAATATTATTAAACATAGCTTGTCGCGTATGCGATACAACGTCTAATATTTGTAGGAACCGAGATAATTGTGGAAACACATCATATGTTATTATTAAATTATAATGAACATTGTACAACAATGGTAGTGTATATATAGGTATTTCAATATAGGAAAGTGTAAAACAATGTTAGTGGGACATGGAAACTAACTGAAAATGATTATACCTACTCCCAAAAATATTTTAACACGATTTAAATGTGTCACACTAGCTTCCTGTGTTGAATCTACAGGAGCTGCTCTACGGTTGTCAACCAAAACGGTTGTCAACCAACGGTTGTCAACCAACGGTTGTCAACCAACGGTTGTCGAGACAGACGGGTGGAAATTTGAGACGGTCTAAGGAGACTAACTTAAGGAGACTAGGCTTAACCGATCCCGTCTCCGACAAGGATCAAAAGGCGCTATGGGGCCAAGTTAGGTTACACTGAAAAAAATGATCTACAAAACTAGTTATGTAAGTTCATGTTTTGTTGTCGGGAAACTAACTTTAGTTACATTTAATCAAAAAATTTAGTAACGAGCAAAAACTAGTTTTGTTACTGGTAAGTTTAGTTCGCAAGTCACTCTGTTTAGGTTAATGGTTGTCAAATTTTGTGTTACTGTTAAATAAAATTTTGTAGTCACTTGTAGTTAATTTTTTTCAGTGTAGGGTACTAGAATTGATGTCCCCCGGATCAAGAGAGTAGTGGGTGCCATGCACATACTGCTACCCAATCTCGGGAGTTGTGGTCGGTTGACAACCGTAAAGCAGCCCCAGCGAATATTGTTTAACCTCGTGATCTGTGGTTTAACCTTACCCCGTTGACTCTGAATGCTTACCAAACATGGCCACGTAAGGCGCCGATCCCACAGAAAAGAGTTCTAGAGTTCTGCGTACCGAGTTCTCCATTCCACGTTGACTGTAAGCTATGTGGGGCCTTTGAAAGTAAAAAAAGTGTATGATGTGCGATCAGTAGCGAATATTGCAGAACTCTAGAACTCTAGACTGCTTGCTGTGTGCACAATAGTCAACACGGAATACAGAACTCGGAACTCTAGAACTCTCTCTGTGGGATCGGCGCCTAAGAGTTTAAAAGCCTCAGGCCTCTGTAGTCCTTAAATAAATCCTTTTCTTCGACTATTTTGAATTCAGAAAACAGAATAAAACTATGAGCTAAAGAAGGGACTCGTAAAGTCGAGTAAAATTATCTGTTTTAAAAGTGTCGGATGGAAAATTCAATAATCATTTCGTAATGTTGGTTATAAAATGTACCTAGAGCACTAAAAACTTTTGCACTCAATGTCTAGCCTCGTCGAGTGAATCGTAAATAATGTCTAATGCGATACTTTTACGATTGTACTTTCTTAAGTATCGAGTGCGGAACTTGATACTTTTTCCTTTTTCAAAGATACTTAAAATATTGAATTTTATAATCATTCAATAAAACTTACGTTACAACTTAGCTGTTTTTACTCGTATATGCACATAATAAGCCTGCTACAAAAGATTTATACCATCAATAGTTAATTTTATAAGCAGATGAGCTGCTATTTTATTTAATGTCGTCTGCAACACTGCTGTAAACACGGCTGCGCGCAACTGTGAAGATATAAGCGGTAAAGTCCTTTTTTTATTGTAAATTTATTGTATCAATCGATTTTGTCAGGTATTCTCAGAAAGGCACGGAGCCGAGGTAGTGGTCGATTACTTTGTCCCCAAGGACATAAAATAAAATCGGACATATTCTCGCTAACAAAAAACTGTGTCTATGAGAGTCGGCCAACTCTCACGCACACATTCCCACATAAGTTGGCTATTCCGCGGGAAATGAGACTCACATGTGTGCGTGCCGGCTAGAGCAACACAATTTTTCCGGCTTTTTTTACGTCCATGTTTGTCCCGAAATGTATTATTTTTCACTTTCGCCTTTTCTCCGCGCTTGTATACAATTTGATGTTAATTAAGTAGTATAAATAATACACTTTTCATTCAAGCAATTTATTGTATGTGTTGGTGTAATTTAACGGTCATAAATGTCACGGTTATAATTTTTACTTCATAATAATAACTAGGTATATAAATTTTACTGTATTTTCATGTATAAGTAGCCAATGTTAATGCCAGCACTGTAGCAAGATTAGCCGTTCTTAATCGATTGGCAAAGTTAAGCTACTAACGCTGTGGTCGGTACCTGGATGGGTGACTGCCTAATGATATTTAAATCGAGCGTTTTCGTGCTTCGGAAGCCGGAAGGCACGTAAAGCCGTATGTCCCGGTTAACTTGTAAAATTCCAACAGTAGGTTGACCACTAAACCTACCTCCACTAATTCGTAGTGGGCATAAACATTAAATTTAGCTAAGTTTAACAAAAAAAATATGCAGTAGTGTGTATTTATTAAAACAGTGGTAGTGGCACAGAGTAAATAATAGTACAAGTAGTAGTGGGTACACTTTAAACCATAGTGCCTGTGTGGCGGGCGATTAGCCGTGGTTACACTTTTGGTACTATATGGAAACGAACCCTACTGTAATCCCGGCTGCACTATTAATATTATCTTATCTATGTTATTACTAAAAAAGAAATAACTAAAGAAATAACGAATTGCAGCCGTATTATAAAAAACTATGGCTCGATTGAAGATTTTTGTTACACGGTATTTAGATAGTCTTTACTTTCTACCGAAATGTAAATCTTAAGTAATAAAAGTAAACGTATTTATTCTTATCATTATATACATAAGGTACATTTTGCAACTGGTAAAGAGATTTCGTTTTCATTGATATTTGTTTCGTACCGACAGAGTTGATATGACGTAATGTTGCGCTCGAAGGAGTTTTGAATATTTTTTGACGCATCCAAAACGGGTTTACTACAGGGTCTGATTTGGCCAACGAAATATGCAGAATTATTAATGAGGCCTAAAAAATTACGAGTTGAATAGGTTCATGTTTTTTACGTTAATACTATAATATATTTTTTTGTATTATTCTGTATTTTGGTCTATGGTGTATTGGTGACAGATATTATACAGGTCGTTGTTTTGGTCAGCGAAGAGCGACTCAGGGTCGATTATACAAATGATATACTGGTGCTAAAAAAAATATAAACAAAATACTTTTTTTTTTTTAATAATAAAAATTAAAAAATTAAAATTTTGAAAGTCATGTAATAAGCTAAAGTGTAGACATAATACTCAACGGGAGTACGAGGGAGTAAAGGGGTGGGGGGATGGCGGCTTGCGCCTAGCTCTAGTCTGTGCACGTGCCTAGTAACCATACTTTGCGGTAATTTTATTTCAAATTGAATATGGTATTTCTCAACATATTTACAGTATTTAATGGAATTAAGTCAATTTTTGGGGAATATATATTATGTACTACCGCTCCTGGGTCGCTTGTCGCCGACCAAAACAACACCCTGTATATTAAAGATATAATTTTGGGGAATAAAAATCAGAAATTTAATATTTGAGAACTGGAATGAATTTGGAAATTCTATAGAAATACACGACTATTTTCATTTGATTAAATAATTCTTGCATCCGTCCCACGTACGTTTCACCCGCGTTCTTGAGGGAATTTATTGTTTTCGGGGGATAAAAAGTATCCGATGTGTAATTCAGAACATATTATATCTGTGTACGAAATTTCATCCAAATCCATTCAGTAGTTTTTGTCTGAAAGAGTAACAAACATCTTCACAAATCACATCCTCACATGCATATAAACTTTTACATGTATAATATTAGTATAAGTATAGGGATTAGTGCAGAAAAAAACAACCTTCTAATCCGACGACGGTATCCGTTTGAAAATATAATAAAACCATGTTAGCCCTTAGAGACGAAACCAACTGTTTTGGGCTCGCATATAATATGTACACCTATGACGATTCAAGGTATGCATTTGTTTTTTTTTTCTCTTTATATTGGAAGGCCGAATCCACCGGAGCCTTTGAAAATCAGCATTACCGGGGTATTGTCAATGTATTGCCAACAAAAGGTAACTGAATAATGAAGTGATATACCTACCTATAACTTCCAATGCTTAGAAATCCATTAAAATATACATTAATAGATCGACGCTGGATATAACTGGTCCCATTTTACATTTATAAATATATAGTTCGTGTTATTTGAGTCAGACTCAGAGCCAACAATAGCATATTAACTATCGTTGTCATCTGATACATTTTCAATTGAGAAGAAATCACTGAAAATTTTCATTTTTTTTTCACCACTATATAGTCACTTTTTTTTTTTCAAGTAATTATGTTAGCTATAATTTGATAAATTTTCAGCCAGGAGGAAATGTCAATTTTTTTTTACGTGCTTGGAGTATTATCGTTGCGGAACCGCAGCTGGCGTTAACGAGGCTTCATGATACAACTCTCTGAAACATTTATCAAGTTATCGCCCGAGAGGGACTCATGAAAATCTGTTGCTGGCTTACGGACCATGAGTATCAAGCTATTATCGGAACAAATCATTTGAAATACATTCATCTATAAACTGAATCGAAACACATGTTGCATATTACGATAAAATAAACTAGTAATTCTACGAAATTCGTACATCACACCATCAACTAATTCAGTAACGCGAATTTTGTGACAAAATATTAGCTAAAATTGGCATGTTTACGCGGAAGAACGCTTTGTTACTCGTCGGTGTGATAGGCGGTCGTAAAGAATGTTAATGGAATGCTGCAAGGTAGCTAGGACAGTTCCTATTAACAATGCAGTAAAGTATAAGTTATAATATATAATGTTTTGATTCCACCATCTGACTCACTTGAATGTAGGCAGTTTGTCAGGTACAAACTATGGACCAATATGACAACACGGCACGTGTAACGTTATTCAATTTAGTGACGCGAATCTGAACTCTATTTTCTGAATTGGTCGAAGTGATTTGGACTTATTTATATATTGCTTAGGGTTGTGTAACGAATGTTTTGAAACTGTATACATACAGAATGGATATTTTGATATGACATATTTTCGAAACCAATTTTGGATTTTTGCTGAACAACTTATAGAATGGGAACCCTAGAAAAATTAAAAAGAATATTCCACTCAGTATAAGAAAATATGTTCCTTGTGAGGAAAATATGCCTTTCCAAATATTTCCGACACCGTTCACGCGATTTTCTAACGACACAAATAGGAGCGGTCTGTTCTGTCGACTTTATTTTTATTACTTATTTAGGGTTCCGTACCCAAAGGGTAAAACGGGACCCTATTATTAAGACTCCGCTGTCCGTCCGTCTGTCACCAGGCTGTATCTCATGAACGGTAATAGGTAAACAGCTGAAATTTTCAGAGAATATGTATTTCTATTGCCGCTATAACAAGAAATAATAAAAATTAAATAATATTAAAAATTAAAGGGGGCGCCCATGCAATAAACGTCTTTGGTATTGTGTTTTCATAGCACAATGAGTTAGTTAATATTGTACGGAACCCTCCGTTTGAGAGTCCGACTCGCACTTGAAGAAGAGTGATAGGTTATTTCTCATTATCATCATTCCAACAATCCACAGTTCCCCAATACCAATGGGACATCCGAAGAATTCTATATACAAGCAGAAGAGATCAATTTCCTACCGTAAAAACAAGTGGCCAAAGTGATAGATGCGTGACTTCTCATTTCTTTCTGGGTATTTACTTCGAGGTTAAGTTCTTTCTAGCCACGGAAATCAGAATAAATAGGTAAGTTCTAGCCTAGTCAAATACATATCCTTTCTACGATTTCCGAATATTTGTTTACTCTATCATTCGTTACGTAGGTACGCGCATGCACACACGCGTATCGGATTATAACATTATTTTCCACTAGCGTCACATTAAAATGATACATAACCCTGTTAACCCTACCATTATATACGTCAAAGAGTAATACATTATTGATATGTTATATGTAGGTAATTTAATTTGTCAAACATTTGGACATTTTTTTCTTTTTATTGTAAACTAATTATAAAATATGAATGGCTACGTACTAACGTAATTAAAATATTTTCTTGTTTATTCGTAATTGACTTGACATAGGGTAATGGGGTGGCAAAATTAAAAGTCCTGACAAAAAGCCTGATTTCCTGAGATTTTGTTCCAACTGTAGGAAAAAAATATACAGGTGTTGTTTTGGTCGGCGACAAGCGACCCAGGAGCGGTAGTACTAAATATATATTCCCCAAAAATGGACTTAATTCCATTAAATACTGTAAATATGTTGAGAAATACCTTATTCAATTTGAAATAAAATTACCGCAAAGTATGGTTACTAGGCACGTGCACAGACTAGAGCTAGGTGCAAGCCGCCATCGCCCCACCCCTTTACTCCCTCGTACTCCCGTTGAGTATTATGTCTACACTTTAGCTTATTACATGATTTTCAAAATTTTAATTTTTTTATTTTTATTATTAAAAAAAATTAAGTATTTTTTTATATATTTTTTAGCACCAGTATCATTTGTATTATCGACACTGAGTCGCTCGTCGCTGACTAAAACAACGACCTGTATACTTATCGGTTTTGTGCACTTTGTGCAGTCACACCATGTGCACGCGGATTCTGCCCGTCAACCCTCCCACGTCACAGCCCACGCATCGTAACTATATTACAAAAAAAAACATGAAAAACGTGGGGTTACCGCGTAAATAAATGGTAAATGATATTCACGTGTTCCATAAATATAATAGAATTGCAGAAACTTGGAAGCCCATGTCAACGCAATTCATTACCATTTTCTTACGCGGCAGCAACGCTGGTTAGAGGAAAATTTTGTATAAAATTTTCGCGGTATGCGCATACGTACCAAAATACCTATCTGTAATTAGGTATATCATAATGCATTCCTAATATTCCTACGTGGAGCGGAATAAAAGAAATATTCACTTTAATTAAACTTTTGTTTTTTCTCATATTTAATCGCAACAATTAATAGCTCATTAACGCATTTGATAACCTTCTCATAATTATTAATTATAATCGGAGTCAAAAGACTTTGTAGACGGTTGATATAGAGAGAAGTTTTTTTTCTTTTTACTATCAATAAACATTTTCTATTTACGGTTATCGTAAAAAATATAGTTGTATAAAAATATGTAAAATTAAGTTTTAAGTAGTAAACGCCGAGTCCGGCCCTCGCCGCCGACTGGTTTGCAACATAGTTGCGTTCGCACACATAATTGTTTTATTCGTTTTTTATTCGGCCAAGTGTACGATCCGGTCTTGTGTAGTGCCGCCGCCCTGCATTGGTCTATTGACCGATATTTAGCCTAGGTGCACAGGTGGTAGTAATTCAATAAGCTAACGTGATTTGGAAGCTATGTTTGCTGTCATTGTATTTGTTTTGGATCCCTTTACTGTACAGTGGGACACAATATAAGTAATATTGGATAATAATACAATCTCTTTTTTGGTACCTCTTATTATTCCTCAAATAGATAGATAAATAACGATTTTATTTGCTCGTAATTTGTATCATTGACTATAAGTTTATATTTTTATGAACCATTTAAAAGATATTTTTTAGATAAGACATAATAAAAAAAACATTACGCGTAACAATACGACTATACCGCTCCTTCACTAATACCAGTCTGTAGAGAAAAATGCAGCATTTTTTTTTTCATTAGTAAATTAATATAATCATGGTCAATACTCGTAGTGACCACAACGTTTAGTAGGTTTGATGCAACTTGAGAAAACGTGCATAAAAAAACGAGCGTGTGTGTGTTAGCGCACTCCAGTAAAGGAGCCTAGCTACAGTAGCTACTGCACCCGAGTAATCACATAGAGTTGCTAGAAGTGACATAATAGAAGAAAAGAAAAACAGAGTTTTTTTTAATAAAAATTGCTTCAGGTTTCAGACAATCTATACCAAGTTCTCAATGTCGCTACCGCTCACTTTTACACGATAAAATATTTCTTTTGAATAAAAATTAAGTGGAAAAAATTAATTTGAAATGATATGATAACCTGGAGAGAAGCAGTTATCTAATTGTTTTTACATGCGTTAGGCGCTGCCGTGAGACGTGTGTCCTGTGTCGGACACAAGCCACCAAAACCGTAGTTGCTGTGTCCTGTAGCGGCGATCGGACACAGTTTACGTTTGCGCAGGGAGTTGCTGATTTCATACTGTTTCTATACAAATCAAATATTCATTGGTGGCTTGTGTCCGACACGGGACACGTTTGCGCAGCGGCTTAATGTTACGACCGTAAGGCTTTATTTACACGTACTACAACCACACTACAACCGCAAATACATCACAATTACACCAAGTTGTCGGGCGCTAATTCACACGGACCACATTTTGCCGTCACTATCGACCGCGTGTGTGCCCAACGCAACCACCAGCGACACCGTGTATTAGCGTTACAAACATTTTGTAGCTACCACAACGCAACCGCAAAAAGCCGCAGCGACACTATTCACACATAACCACAGCATGACCACATTTTGTCACAGCGACGCTGTGGTGTGTTTGCGGTACGTGTGAATAGATGCTAAGAGGCTCAGTTTAAGATTTCATTTTTAAAGAGAGAATGATTTGTTTTAGTGATTGTTAAAGAAGAATTATATGCAAGGTAACCCTCAAATACAGTATAATGAAATCATTTAATTAGTTGCACATGTGAGTAAATGGGTATAAACTGAAAATCAAAGTAACTTCATAACTGAAAATAATTAGTCTTCTTCTAGTTATAATTTATTTCCATGTTATTCAATAGGGCTGGCAGTTTTTTGTCTTAAAATTTAATACTCAGAAATTCGATAAACCGGTGCCTTAACATGGAAATCGAATAATAATTCGATGGGACGGGTTAAATATTGAGTTGTATATTTTTGTTATAAAAATGTTTATTATTTTAAAACGAATTGATAAATGCAATTTTATTACATCGTGTAACAAATAGTTAAAGGTCTTATATGATATAATATACAGGTGGTTGTTTTGGTCAGCGACGAGCGACTCAGGGTCGATAATACAAACTTTCGATACTGGTGCTAAAAAAAAACAAAAAAAAAACTTTATTTTTCATAATAAAAAAATAATATTAATTGGAAAATCATGTAATAAGCTAAAGTGTAGACGTAATACTCAACGGGAGTGCGAGGGAGTCAAGGGGCGGGGCGATGGCGGCTTGCGCCTAGCTCTAGTCTGTGCACGTGCCTTATGACTGTCCTTTATTTTTTGAGTTATTTCAATCGGCATTTACAGATTTTTGAATAATGGTACAGTCAGCGAGAAAATGGCGGTATTTGAAAAATATTTTTATTAGCTTATTCGATCCTGTCTCCGACAAGGATCAAAAGGCTCTATGAGACCAAGTTAGGTAAGGGTACTAGAAATGTCAGAAATTGAAAAAACTTTACCTAGCCTACATTTTGTTTAATATATGTCGCTGTAGGATCACTAAAAATCCTTTTTTTAATCTGTTTCTCAATAACCCGGATCATATCTTTAGCGCAAAGACGTTTTATACGAATGACGAAATCAATTAAAATGAAGAAAGAAGCATTATTGTTAGAAAGAGAAAAGATTTCGTGAATTTACGAACCTACTGCACTGCAACATACACGATTAGGGAAGGATTATTGAAAAACAAAAATACCTTTAACCGTCGGCTCATCGGAGGGCGCGTCCCATAAATATAACAAAAAAAATAGTTACTTTTTCTTTTGAAAAAAGACTGCTATTTATTCATTAATAACACACAATGTCCCGCTGTGATGTCCAGTATTTCATGACAACTTTACAAATAATAGCGAAGGTCAAAATAGTGACAACCCTAACCTGCATAATGGCTTTGCACATCTTCAATAAAAGACGAAATGGTTATAATTTACGTCTATTATATGGATTTACCTTTTATAAAATATGATATTAAACTTTGGTATCGAGATAATGTTGTACGTTTGATTTTGTAAACAAAACGCTTTGGGTTGTACTTGTATCTATTGAAGATACTTACTTGTTATTACATGCATTGTAGTGTAACTACTAGATATTATCTTATCACCCGCGTTGTGGGCTGGGTAACGTATCTTACCCAGCCCACAACGCGGGTGACGACAAAACTACGTCTAGCGGACGCTCTATTTATCACGGGTGCACGACCCACGTGCCGTCTTAGCCCCTTTGCACATTATAAGAAAAATGTCTTGTCTTATCAGACATGTCTTATCAGACATTCAGTCGCTCTGGTTGTTATATGAGACTATACATTACATTTTATGTCCTGTGTCTGAAAAGACACAAGAAATTGTTATAAAGTGCAAAGAGGCTCTTACTGTTTTAACAGTAACTTAAAAATGTCCTTATTCAAGAAAAACGGAGGAGGTTCTCAAGTCAACGCGTATATTTATTTTTTATGTATGACCACGCATAACTTTTTACATAGTAGTCCGATTTTGTTTTTTTTTAATTTACAGCTCCGTTTAAAACGTAATACTTTATTATCTCACGCACTGCGACTGGGATACTGATACGGTGTCCTCTTTGTTTCAATCAAAATTTAAAATTCTTGCGGAGTCCATTCGAATAATGTTTTTTTTTAATTTCAGTTGGCGCCAGAGCCCACCGAGCCTTCGTCGACAGCGACATCGTCGTCGGCGAAAATCGCCGGCGCAACATAAAGCCTTGGACAGGCCTCCAAAGCACCCTACGCGCGTGGGCCTACTTCTGTGTGAAAGAACTGATCATAGTTATAGATCTGTATAATAAAAGTTACGTATATGTGTAATCAAGACACCTATGGGAAAAGGTACCTTAACGTTATGAGAACTGGCAATAGACAATTTTAACTTATATTTATTTTAAGGCATACGCCATTATACATAAGCCTCAGGTTTTTATTGCTAAGTTTATATTTTCATAAGGGTTTAACGGATATACATCTAAATAGATGACGCAAGTGTATGTACTTCAAGATCTGTGCAAAAATGGGGCACAATGAAACTGTTTCGCGCGTACAGGGAACTCGGATAAGACTGCATGTCCACCAGAGATGTGTAGCGAGGGATATGTTTAGCTGACAATAAGGATAGCTTAATTTTCAAGTAAAAAATCTAATGCCAGCCTAACTAAATCAATCTTGTGACATTATGGTAGGCACAAAAAAAGTTACACGCTTTGTTTTCATACGGATGGAGGAACTTGCGTTATCTATTTAGATTTATGTTTGTTGTTTAACCATTTTTGTGAAAAACGGTGAAACTCTATCTTGTTGTTATATTTCATTTTTGTCTAGTCTAGATTCTAGGCGAATATGTCACATCACGGATTCTAGGCGAATATGTGATATCACGGATACTAGGCGAATATGTGATATCATGGGTTCTAGGCGAATATGTGCTTCAGTTTGGTAGAAGAATAGGATTTTTAATATCTTTATATCAAATCTCACATAGCTCCGCGTAATGATTCATCATCAATTATTCACATAGGTTTAATAATCGTCTTAATTTCGGTTGTTGTCATAAAAAAAAAATAAGAATTAATATGGCAATTCCTTAACAGCTCCCACCTTTTTCGCCGACGAATATCAACCCTTGGATTGTTAGGCATCGTCAGTTGAAAGTTTTATTTTGTGTCTATAGATCAGCCTTTTTGAAAGCTGGACAAACCTTTCTGAAAAAATATTAGTTAATCAATAGCCTGAACTATATTACCAATAAATCACAATACTGGTGGCTCTATGTGTGACGTATCACATGTGTATGTTTGTTTCCTCCTGTTTGGAATAAATTGTTAGAGAAACAATTGTTTCGTCAGCGTCACGTCTCGCCGTCGCTTCGCGTCTGCTGAATGTATCCGTTCGACGCCGATAGCAGCACCTTGAATGTTAGAGCCGCGTCGGTGCTATCTTCTACAGCTGTTGACATGCTAGCGGTCGAGCCCGATAAATCAATGTGGATGATCTACCGGACAGCAGTCAACACAACAAAAGTAGTAATATTGTGTGACGTCGAAATGGATAACGACTCAGTTTTACTCTGAGGTGTGTGAGGTACACAGCTTTTCAGCCGAGACCTTTTCGACATCATGAATACAAAATAATAATAATGGCACAAAATAGATCACATATTTAATACCTAAGTGAAAAGCCGTCCACAGTAAATAAAATCCAAACAAAAACATTTTAATGTAAAATGTTGCCGAGACATATGGCTCGCACTGTCAAAAAGTTATCAGATATCATGTAGAGCCAAGCTTATAACTCTACATGCCCTTACTCTACAAGCCCTAACTTCACAAACTCTACACCTTAGTCAAAATATGTGGCTTGGCCGTTTCGCTACCGTCACATGGGAGTAAGGTGAAAAATGTATTCACTGTACATTACTTTATGTTATACAATAGTTCTTGTAGTAGTGAAACGGCCAAACCACAGATCTGTTGTGTTGACTGCTGTCCCGAGAATTTTGTTTATCTGGTATAATCCAAACCCAAGTTACGAGGGTTCAAAAAAACGACGAAGCGCTTCGAGAGAAGGTAGTGCCCTTGCGCTTCGCTTGGCTGTCTTGGCGGGGGGCGTTCCTGTGCCCCCATCCATTGTCCAGTAATTGTCCCCACTATCCAATTTGGATGACATAGCCAAGTAAAAATAAAAATACTCGGCGTCGTGTCTTATAAAGAGGTGCAGGAAGTGCAAAGAACAGAGTAGAGTGGAGAAGCTACAACGATAAGAGCCCAGATTTTAAAAATGGAAGAAGAACTAACGTGACCCGGTTACCCCGACCACTTAGACCCATGCGTAAATAGCTTAATTATCACTTGATTCTACCAAATCCGTATCATCATCATCATCATCTCATCGTGGGCCGTATGCCTATGGACGCTTACATCACCAGGGGTGTTGCTCGCGCGTTGCCGACCCTGCAGAAATCTCTTCACACCCTTTTTGAAGAACCCCATACTCCATTGGGAATACCACGGCGGGGAGCTCATTCCACAATCTGAGCGTCCGCGGAAGGAAGCTCCTTTGAGATCACACAGTTCGAAACAATTCTGGTTCCAATATGTGAGAATTGCTTATATTTACAGTTTTTTATTCAGTATGATGTTTGTTCAAGCGTACGGCCCGCCTGATGGTAAGTGTTTACCGTAGCCATAAGGACGCGTGCAATATACGGAGAATCACCAATGAACTCTGGCGACCTTACTCACGCGCAGGAACACAACATAAAGTTATTTGGCTGCAGTATTCTGTAAGGTGGAGGCCCAGTCGAGCTGCTTTTTGAGCGAAATAACGCTACGTTCCTCTCTGATGATATACAAAACTGTATCTAACGTAAGAGTGATGGTAATCTAGCACCTAGGTTTGAATAAGGAGTAAATCGACTGTATTATCACACCAGTATATCCTATAACTGGTCTCCTTACATCTAGCGAAACAATTTAGTTCATCGTAAGCCGGATATTGCATCATATACATTGCATGCTGCGATCAAATAAATTTCATGAAAAAATACTGACGATTGTGTAATTAGTTTTCGTTCCAAATGCTCGTTTGTTTCAAAAAACTTGACTTACTCATAACTAAAAATATTTTTGGTTACCAATACTATCGTAAATATCATAATTATATTTTGCTATCCATATCCACTATCCCGGTTTTGTAGTTTAAAAATATTTTAAATTAAACCGACTCTCTTCCGTGTTACGTATTACACGATTATCATCGATTTTGGAGTATGTTGTATAGTCGGTAGTAAGAAAAATCTATCCTAAAATGTTCATAATTACCCGACTACGTTTACTTTTACGATTTTAAAGCTTTGAGTTTCGATCTACAGTTGGTCCCTTGCTACTATTTTATTCAAGGATCTTGAAGGGATCACGTTCCTTTACTTTAAAAGTTTCAAAGTAAAAAAATCATATTTATTATCTTTGTTATTATCTACATATAGGGGCTGAGGTATTGAGAACGCAGGCGCTATCGGGCGGGGCGACTGCGGTACCGCCCTCTATAAATAGGGCTGTCTTGTCTGTTTTAAAATCTCTTTGACGGTTTTAACTATCAAGAAGCGATTTGCTCTCAATAGGCATGTTTCATGGGTAAAAAAAATATTGGACAATTGGAAATTTTTGCTTTACCAAATCGTTACATTTGGGAGTAACTCACTTTTGAGTAAAAAGTGTACCACAATATTGACGTCGCGTGGAAATCAACACACCATACAGTAGTACCCAATTAATATGGCTTATCAATGTACCTGCGCAGAAGATACATTTTCAAAGCGCGGGAAATGCTATTGGTCGGCAGCTGCCGCCATGTTAGCGCGCGCCGGGCGTAGGGGCGTCACTTGCGAGTGAGACGGAACTAACAGCTGCACTGTATTATGGACCTTATAGCAGTGATCTAAGGTTGATTGTAAATTTTAAGCATTCTTTCGTTAATCTTCGGGGCCATACTTTATTTCTGTGCGAACGAAGATTCACAACGCGCCATATAAGTTGGGTAATACTTCGTATATTTTTGTATAATTGACAAAAGAAATAATAATCCCTTTACTCATAAAATGTTATTTTCTAATAAGCTGATTAAGTGTTCACCTAAATAACGTCAAATTGTTTGACAATGACAGCAAGGTGACGTTATTTATTTGACCATTTATTCAGTAGAATTAGATAAATAGCGTTTATGAGTAAGGCCGTAAGTGTCTATTATTATTGAATAATGGAAATGATGGACTAAATAGTTTTTTTTAGAAATATAGCCTATTACACTAGCAGAAACTTGTCGATCGGTTCTTGGCAGCAGTTTTTCAAATTGAAGGTGGCCGGCTAAGAAAATCTATCGGCATTCTATTATTCTGTGCTATCGGTTGAAATCTTAATTATCTGCGCGATTGCCTGCTTAAACTTATACAAATAACAATTCGTTTTATGTGAAGTGAAAATGTAGGATAAGGTTGGGTTAATTTATATAATATGGCAGTAGAAAAGCACAAATATAAAAGTTCTCACTCTTTTAATTTAGTATCAGGCATACTAATTTAATACTAAAAGTGGCGTACAGTATTACCCAATTTATATGGCGCGTCATGAATCTTCATTCGCGCAGAAAAGTGTGGCCCCGAAGATTAACGAAATGCTTAAAACTTACAATCAACCTTAGATCACTACTATAGGGTTCATAATACACTGCAGCTGTTAGTTCCATCTCACTCGCAAGTGACGCCCCTCCGCACGGCGCGCGCTAACATGGCGGCAGCTGTCGACCAATAGCGGTTTCCCGCGCTTTGAAAACGTACAAAAAGTATCTTCTGCGCAGGTACATCGGTAAGCCATATCAGTTGGGTACTACTGTAATACATTCATAGAAGATATTTAAAATGTTATAATAGTAACAGTATCAAGGTTTAACAACCAGATTATTAACAAAACTTCTTACTGTCTTACAGGAAATTATGTCGGTCTTTTCTCACCTACGTTCATAACTTGTAGCACTTTTGATGATGAGTCTTGCGCATGTAAAACAAATAGGTACCTTTTTATTACATCGAGTAATTTTTTACAATACATTTTCACTGTCCGTCGAAAGTTTTTGATATTATTATAGTGATATTATTCTAAATTAATGTATGAAATTAATTTTGAGCTCACAAAATTTAAAATAAATAATGTGTAAAAATAAACATTATAGCCTAGTTAGGTACTTACGCAAAATTGTTTTAGATATATTTTTATTAAAAATAACGTGTATTTCTTTTTGTAAATAATCACTAGTCATGACGATAAATAAACAAAAATAATGTTGAGAAGATATTTAATTTCAAATATTTTTAGATTATTTTTTGATATGCATGGCCTGTTTTAAAATTAAGTGGTAATGGCGTTGCTGTTATTTTTTTTACTAAATTACAAACAAATCCTACGTAGTAATAATAGCTCAATGACAAAACCGAGGAATATAATTGTTTCCGAAATCCATTGAAAGTTTTGATTACGTATTTGTAATTAAATATTTTATCTGAACATTTGGGCGCATAGCAGTGAAAGATTCAAGTCCGTACAGAACAGATATTTTCAGAAAACGTCTATAGACTAAGTTTCCTTAGAAAACGGTTTTCTAGAACAATTATACATTACATTGAACTACTAAGATGACAGCAACGTCTTATCTCATCAGTTTATGTCGTCCAGTGACTAAATAGAAACTATTACGTCCTAAATTCACAATTTAACCGTCTTTTACGAGCTATTTCATATTTGTGATAGATATACCTACTATACCAACGATTCTAAATGTTTATTTCAATAAAAATATTTCGATCAGGAAAATATATTTTCCATAAATCGAAACGTTGGTCACAATATGTTATATAATATAATATGTGTATAATAATATTAACACCGTAAATGGGGGCATTTGCGGTGTTAATATTATTATATAAAACATACATTACCTATGTCATTAATATACTTACATAATGTAAATATATTGTAAATAGATAATTACAATAGGTTTTAAAGATGAAAGTGGAATTTTGTTGTTTTCAAGTAGTCCATAGGTACGAAATAACTCCGTTACGGAGTGGTTACCTAAAACCTGTTATGAATTTGATATGGTTTCTGTAACTATAAGAATTATGTGAACATTTTTTTTGTTACTAGCGGCGTAAGAACTGAAGTAAATTTGTACCCTATTCTAATATAATTCGTAGTTGTAAATTGTGAATGGATCCTAGTAATTTTTAAGATCTTGTAATAAATTAAGCTAGATATAACATTGTCATTACTTATTTATAATTATTGTTATAATTTTTAGGTAAAATTTAAATATTATAATACTTTCCGCCCATCGATAAAGAGGCATCACAAGTATTTTTGTGATATTCAAAGTAAAATCATTGTAATTCTTGTCCAATTTGAGAGTCCATTAAATTTTTAAGTAGAAACAAATTTAAAGTAGATTTTTAAATAATAACGCGACACTTAAAATACAAGCCAAAGTTCTTTAATGTCTAGCTAGACGCTTTCGTTTTATATTTGTATTAATAAAAACCTATCCAATCGTCCGTAATTTCTGGTGCTTTTGTCACAATCTTCCTAAATATTAATAAAAAATAATTATGATATACATTTTTTCTCTTTTTGTATAGTAGTAAGGAGTCAGTAACAGCACTTTTTAACAATAAGCGACAGTCCATCACATTAGTATAGCTAACAAATTTAATTAATGGTTAAAATATTTAAGTATAGTTATAAGTGAGTAAATTATGTGTCTGAAACCAGATTTGGGGTGGAAGTTGGAATGAATAGCGTAAATATTGAAATCGTGGAAAAAGATCTTTCTCGGTTATTTTATATTTTTCACAATAATAATATGCGTCGATCAGTCATAAATAAAAAAAACATTGTAGAGTTCACTATAATTGAAAATATGCTTTATTGTATAAACAATAAAGCATATTTTCAATTATAGTGAATACGTTTACTTTGGTATAGATAACCTAATTCAGTTACACCTGTCGAAACTAACCTTGTGGAAATATCTAAATAAATAAATTATGTACAACCACCCTCCTAAACGACCCACGACATGGCACGCTATTCAAAAGATTCTTCATAAAATTAGATTTTTTAATAAAAGAAAGTCGATTAACAATAAGTATATTAATTTCTCAAATAAATTCAAACATGGATATATGTTTGGTATCTTCGTTATTTTCTTGTAGTAGGTAGCCACTGTGCACTGTGACTGGGTTAAGTTATCTGTAACTGATTCAGGGTTAAATATCTATCCATCATAAACTCAGTGTATAATGTGATACTTAGTCATCCATTTTGGTGTTTTATTTCAACTTGTAAGCAGTCGATAATTGTATCTTGTTCAAGTTGTTTCAAAATTAAAACTAGGTATTTTGTTTTGATTTAGTCAACATGTAAAATCCACAGTGGTTTATTTGAGACTTGGCGAAGCAAACTTCCGTGCGGGCGCGCATATTTTTATTTTTTTAAATAATTCACTTGAAAAAGTGTCAGTTAGACGAGGTACAATTGAAAATACTTTACAGATATTGATGAAGATTAATGTTATGAAAGTGATGTGATTGTATGACGACTTATAACCAAGAACCTAATGGGTTTGCTGATTTATTCAAATGTAAAAGTGATATTTAAACTATTTCATGTCAAATAAACGATTTTGATGATCGTATAAGTTGTTTTATTAAACCATAAATGGGGCGTAGTCATCGAGGTTTATTCTCGGTGAAGGAATGATAATCCTGAAGTTGGGATGGGTAAAACCCAAACCTTTCCTTGCGTACGTCATTCTCTATTTACCTATTTAACATACAATAGAAAAAAAAAATTGTAGGTAAGTACTGACTGTGGTATAAAGGACATAAAAATTTATCAAAAATACCTAAGTAAGTAAGTACCCATGTAAAACTGCCTCGAAAACTGTGGGACCTTCTCGTATACCTACTGGGTTAAAAAAATAGGAGAACCAATAACCAAAAGGCGATTGGGTTATGTATGTAGGTACCTAAGTATGTGTCTATTTTAGAGTTTGAATCTATTCCGTCAATTCCTCACCACCGACACCATGCGCTCTGATTTCTGATTGGTTCTTGTCCTTACTGTTAAAAATGAGTGCAAAATCACCGACTAGTTGCAGAATTGGATTGTTCGGTATTAGTACTCTAAGGGATTTTTCCTTGTTGGTCTGTATCTGTACCTGATATATCGCAGGCGGACAAAATTTTATGAGGTCTGCGAATCGCGCTTTTAGTAAGCCTAGGTCTAGCCATGGTCTAGCCGAAATAGTGAATATTTCGAAACAGCGCCATCTATCTTATAGTTTGTACAACAATTAATAATGGTTGAAAAAAAGGTAAATTCATACTAATGTTTGATGGTAGTACACCATATTGGTCATAGATGGCGCTTTCTTGGAAAATGTTCCGTTTATGGAGATAGTAAATATAAAAATATATTCTTGGTCGTATCCACTCTCAATTTTAACTTCTAAT
Organism: Polyploca ridens; assembly: GCA_951394255.1. Lineage (NCBI taxonomy): Eukaryota > Metazoa > Arthropoda > Insecta > Lepidoptera > Drepanidae > Polyploca > Polyploca ridens. The sequence continues at coordinate 10,281,634 of OX596262.1, forward strand.
ACTTCTAATTTGTTCTGTATAATACTAAAAAAAATATGATTATAAAATTTTTGTTTTAACAAGATTTTTCCTTTGATATTAGTGACGCCTAAAAAAATATCCTACAATTTCTATCTTTCTTCAACAACACCCAAGAAATGTCAAAATTTGTTTATTTATTTATATGGAGTCATATTTATTAAATTAAATTTGTTTATTTTACAATAAAACTAAAGTCTTGACATATAAATGTGCTAAAAATTCATTCGAAATCCTTAACCACTACCCAATAATTGAAAATTAAACAAAAACGAGCTACCGAGAAGTTTTGAGGTTATGCAAAGTTTTGATCGCCCATCATGTCGAAAATAAACATTGATGAAACCGTTTTAAAATACGAGAACTTCATAAACGACGTTCTCAAGGAAGACTTACGACAGCTGGAAATACGATTACAGCAAGTAAACGCCGAAATATCAGATTTGATACAACAAAAGCACACTTTGAAAGTGATTACAGATGAAAAGACACATCCTACCGGCTTCAAAACACAAGTAAATATTGGCTGTAACTTTTTTATGGAAGCTTCAGTTGTAGATGTGTCCAAATTATTAATGAATATTGGTTTAAATCACCATTTAGAGTTCACTATAGAAGAAGCAAATAAATATTTGGATGTTAGGTTAAAAGCTTTTGAAAAGAAAGCGGAGGAATTACGTGATAAAGCTGCAGAGACAAAGGCACATATAAAAATGATGCTGTTTGGTATCGGAGAGTTGCAAAGTGAGACAGTTGGCAAGACTAGTTGATGAACTTGGAGCTATATTTTAGTGAGCACTTAGACTATTGCGGAGGTGCTGTGTATTTTATGCTCATGTATCTGCTAAGTATAATATAAAATAGAAATGTAACATTAGACAAAATGGAAAACTTAAACACTGATTTGTGACCATGGAGGTCGACAAGTTCATTATATTATCGTGGAAAATTAAATACATATTGTCATAATGGGTGTTTTATTAATCCATTGAAAAGCAGTTCCAGTTATTTTTTTTATTCACGTGTAGTTATGGGACATGCATTCTATCCGCAAGCCAATGTGATAGTGGAAAGAGAATATTATGTTACATATTGAAAAATTGTTTGATTTCACAAAAACAATTGCGTCCCTCAACTTTTTCATGTACGCACGGCTACAGATCAAGCTATATCTTTCCAATATAAGCTGACCTCTCATTGCAGGGAAATCCTATACAATGCGAGATCAGCTTATACTGGAAATGTATAGCTTGATGTGTTGCCGTGTGTACCTCGTTGCCATAGGTATGTTCCCTGGACAACTCTTTGAAACCATGATTTGCTAATATGTTTTCTACGGTTACAATTCACCAAACATACATTTTTGTCACAGTTATAAGCCCATTATTTTATGGACTATTTCCTAAACACATTATTAGCACTTGTAATTTTATATGGAAGCCTATAAAATAATCCAATGTTTGTTATCCCACTGTTAATAATAGTCGCCATGTAATTATTTATAGTACCTACGATTTCATTGGTCCTGTTTAATATATTTACCTTAGCAGCCAGCCATTATTTAGTTTTTATAAATCCTTGCATTTTGAAGCTCATCTAATATAATTTTTCGCTGGCAAGTAATTTTTTTTTAACAAAATAGTTAGTCGCCCTTTAATTTGTTAGTCGACTCGATAATAATTAGCCATTTAAAACTAGTTATCAATATGATGAAACCTAGTTTACTCACAGTAGGTAATCAACACTACATTATATTTGTATATTTTCTTAATTGAGTACAATAATTATCTATCTATTTTATTTTAAATTAATTAACCCTTCCATCCACGCAAGTTATAAACGACTTGCACTTCAATTATCAAACCCCCAGAAAGAATTGAGTGTTTGTAAGTATCAATCAAGAACTCAATTAGGTATTAAAAACTGCAATCAGCTCGAAACTCGCTGGCCTAAGCGGTTAATGACGAATTAGTGTTAATTTGAATATTTGATGGTCTCAAGATGTGGGGTTACCGTTTTTCTACTTGGTCGGAAAGGTCTTGACATAAATTAGCATGGTGATAATTTTAGGGTTGAATTTCGAGGGGAAGGTTAGGTATGTACCTATCCTACAAACCCATACCTACCTACTTATTACCTATCTAGTGATAAAGCTTGGTTGAAGAGATGCCATACGACGTAGGAGTGTGAGTTGTTTCTTTAACAGGCTAAGTAGGTACATAGGTAAGTATACCTATATACTTACCTAATATAAATGTAAATAACTGAAAATATACCTACCTAATCTCAGAGAATATTTTCACCACGCTAATGACGGTGGGATGCATACGGGTGTTGTCGTGATTTGTTTCTTTAACATACTACATATTAACCCAGTTATTTCGACCATTATTATAAAACGACGTAGAGGCGTAGAGGTTACGTAGTAACTATTTAGTAATCTGTGGTAGAGGCCTAGATCAAAAATATGTAAGTAGGTACCTACCTAAGTAGGAGGTACCCTCTTATTATTTAATTTAATGTTTTTGGATCTTGCAAAAGAAAAAGGATTTTTTTATAGTAAACAATGAGTAAACACATTAAATTATTAAGTATTTTATCTCATTGAAATTATACAAAAATGTATTGAATTCTAATCTTAATATATAAAATGATAAACTGATTGTTGATATATCAACACAGCCCAAACCGCTGGACCTAGAGATTTGAAATTTTGCACACAGATACCTTATACAGTGGAGGCATCCACTAAGGAGGGATTTTTGGAAATTCCACCCCTAAGTGAGTAAAATAGGGGATTTCAGTTTGTATGAAAGTTCGTCAGTTTTGAATATAGTTGTGTCAGCGTTTGTAATAATTCCACCCCCAAAAGGGAGAAACGGGGGATGAAGTTGTGTATGCAAGACCTTCAATTTCACAGTCACTAAATTTATTATTATACAGTGTAGGCATCCACTACGGAAGGATTTTTGGAAATTCCACCCCTAAGGTGGTAAAATACGGGATTAATGTTTGGATGCAAGTCCGTCAGTTTTGAAGTTAGGATCTTAAAATGTTGTGTTTAGGCTTAAGATTGAAAATGAATGTATAGTTGTATCAGCGTTTGTGATAATTCCAACCCCGAAGAGGGGAAAACGGGGATGAAGTTGGGTATGCAAGTCCTTCAATTCCACAGTAAACTTCACTAAATTTTATATTATACAGTGTAGGTATTCAACTATTCCTCTAGGGGATGAAAGTTTGTATGAAAGTCCGTCAGTTTTGAAGTTAGGATCTTAAAATTTTGTATTTAGTCTGACTATTGAAAATAAATTTATACATGTTTCAGCTTTTTTGACAATTCCACCCCCGACAAGGTGAAAAGGTATGGGATGTATGTAAGTCGTTCAGTTTCAAAGTAAACGTCGTTATATTATTACACAGTGTAGGCAACCACTAAGGATTTTTGGATATTTCATCCTTAAGGGGGTAAAATAGGGGATGCAAATAGGGGATGTAAAATAGGGGAAATACAAAATTAAATTTTAATACAAATAAAAGTAAACAAAATTGTAGTATATTCTTGACACCATTAGGGCACTCGGAAATAAACAATATTATAAATTCTTTAAATGACACCAATGCGGTGGGCTACGATGAAGTTGCTGCAAAAGTTTTGAAATTTTGTAAAGAAGAGCTAACACCAATACTTACATACCTGGTTAACTTATCTTTTGAAGTTGGTTGTTTTCCAAGAACCCTTAAATTCAGCATAGTGAAACCTCTTCATAAGAAAGGTGATAGTAGTAATATTGATAATTATAGACCAATAACCCTCATACCCATTATTTCTAAGATCTTTGAGAAGGCTATGCATAAACGACTGGCATCGTTCTTAGATAAATTTGGTGTAATTAAAAAAGAACAGTATGGTTTTCAGAAAAATAAATCAACTACCTTAGCAGCGTATAATTTGATACAGAATGTTTTAAAAAATATGGATGCTCGAAAGCCTACAGCGGTTATATTATTTGACATGACCAAAGCCTTCGATTTTGTTTCACATGAAATACTTTTACGTAAAATTGAGAACTATGGAATTCGAGGACCAGCTGCAGAATGGTTAAGAACATATTTGCAAGATAGGCAACAATGCGTCGAGGTCACAAATGTTGACAGAAATAATACTAAAGCAGCCTACAGATCAGAGTGTAGGGTTAATAGATTCGGGGTGCCACAGGGTAGCGTGCTGGGTCCACTACTATTTTTAATATATATTAACGACCTCCCAGACATCACCAAACACCCATGTACACTATTTGCAGACGACATATCAATCCTTGTGACGTGTAATGACAATAATATTAATAACTATGAAGTTGACATCAATAATACTATAAAAATAATAATAGAATGGTTAGAATCTAATAATCTTAGTGTTAATATGAATAAGACCACATTTATACAATTTCACAATAAAGGCAATAAACCGAAACTATTAAATATAAAATATGATGACTTAAAAGTTACAGAATCTTATCAAGCTACATTCCTAGGTTTAGTAATCGATAAACATTGTGATTGGAAGGCACATATTGATCTGGTATGTAATTAAATAAATAAATTTGTGTATGCTTTAAGTAGACTTCGTAGAACATCAACACCAGAAACTACATCAATGGCATATCACGGATATGTCGCCTCAGTCCTTAGATACGGACTTTTGCTATGGGGTAATTCAGTAGAAAACAATAGAGTCTATTTCTCAAAAAAAATGCATTCGGGCTATGTGCGGTGTACCATTCTTTGAATCGTGTAAGCCCTTGTTCAAAAAACTTAAAATCTTGCCGCTTCCTTGCATGTATATTTTGGAAGTAAGTGTATTTGTTAAATATAATATGGATTTTTTCAAAAAAGCCAGCGATATCTTTCCTAGAAACACAAGGAATCCTGAAAGACTTGTTCTCCCTGTAGTGCCTAAAACTGCAATGTATTTAAATAACTGTTACGCAATGTGCATCACAATTTATAATAGTTTACCAAATGACATTACGAAATTACCAATTAAATATTTTAAATCCAGGCTTCAAACATGGCTTGGCGAGAAGAATTTCTACTCAGTTAAAGAGCTTTTAACAAAATAGATTTACTTTACGCACCATTTCGACATTTTATTTAATTTTATGAGTTAGGACATTTGTAGTAATATAATTTGAAATTTTATGTATTTTTTTTTATGAAGCAAGCATGCCTGCGCGCTGCAAATTTTTGCATGCCAAAATTGGCAGAATATGTGATACTATATATACCTATATTAATACCATTTGTTACCATATTCTCGCAAATAAATATCTTTATCTTTATCTTTATGCAAGTTTATATGAAAGTCCATCAGTTTCGAAGATAGGACCTTAAAATTTTGTGTTTAGGCTGACGATTGAAAATTAATTTATATGTGCCTCAACGTTTTTGATAATGCCGATCCCGAAAGGGTAAAAAGGGGGATGATTTTGTGTATGAAAGTACACTAAATTTATTATTTAAGCTTATGGTTAAGCTTATGGTTAAGCTTATGGTTATAAACTAACGCAACGAATATCGGTGTTGTTGGAAAAAGGGGGATTAAATTTAGTATATGAAGTTCTTTATTTTCGGAGTGAAAATTACAAAATTTATTATTTCGGCTTATGGTATTGGCGTATTGAAATGGCAAAGGATGTAATGACTCGCCTAAACAACATCAGGAAAAAGAGAGGAATCGGTATTAAAACAAAGATCCGATTAATATGAGCATTGGTATTCCTCATTTTCATATATGGAGTGGAAGCGTGGACTAAACTGGCCCGAGAAAGAAAAAGGATTGATGCATTCGTGATGTGGTGCTGGAGACGGATGTTGAAAATACCTTGGACCGCTAAACGCAACAATGCATCAATCCTATCGCAGCTCCAAATTAAAACCCGATTGTCCACCATATGCCACCAACGTATTCTTTCGTATTTCGGCCACATGGTGCGCAAAGGCGATGAAAGTTTGGAAAAACTGATCATAATTGGGAACACGGAAAGAAAGTCAAAGACTCATCGTCCTCCAAGTTTTACACGGTCTTAAGGGACGGGTTGGACAGAAACCGGTGGAGGCAGATCATCCGCTTTAGAAGCAAACCCGATGCTGACCACGATCCTCAGACATGAGGGAAAGACTATAGAGAGAAAGAGAGATAAGGCCTCCAATATTGTGCTGTGGAACTAGACTAAAAGTAACAGCTCTCCGCCGCAATGCTATTGAAGTCAAAATATTTACTGGTTCTGCCAGAGGAGAAACAGTCTTCTTGCCGCGTATACCATTGATCCCAAATCACCTTCCATTTGAATGTAACCCGTTGGTTCTCGCGAGGGACGCGCGTCCTATTATAACAATTGATGCATTGTTATATTTTTTACCGCGAGCTAAGCGATTGAAAGATAACAGTTCCTAATTAAAGTTTGTTTCGCGATGGCTATTAATAAATCACAGGGAAAAACTTTAAAATTTGCTAGAGTTGATTTGCGGCAGGACTGGTTCAGTTTTTTTGGCATCCTCGCATGTGAGCTCTCAATCTACCTGAACTTTTGTCAATATCACACGTAGTGGCGGACAATAGCCACGAACAAAGCTCTATATTGTTACAATGATTCATATCTAGAAAAAATAAATAATCTACGCGGCCGAAGTCGCGGGCTATAAAGCTAGTCGTCAAATAAAACATAAAACGTGCCACCTATTCGTATACAGCGGAACTATGTTATGCTGCGGCGCACATTGAAAATAATTAGTTTAGTAAATTGACGCTAGAGTGTTGTACAGCGCCATCTATTGATATCATTATTTACTTAAACCGCACTAAGCTTGTTCATTTCATGGTGGCATTATGATGGGTTATACATGGATCTGAAGAAAAATGAGTTTTTTTTTCTAAATCACCTGAATAGCGATCCTAGCAGATACATAAATATTCGCTTTCATACCAACCATAGACTAGATGCCTAAAAATTATATTTAGGCTGACATTTAGTAATTACATACATTAAAGTAATTTATTATAAAATTTAATCGTCTTCAAAATACACTAAAATGTATACAATAAGTAAATAAAATTATTAAATAAAACAAAAAACTGCAATAAGGTATTGCAGTCGGGGACAAACCAATTTTAAATATTTGTTTATCCCCGACTTCTATATCTAACTAATATATAATATTATTATTATTATATTATATATTATTAGATTATAAAGAGGAAAGATTTGATTGGTTGTTTGTTTGTTTGCATTGAATAGGCTCCGAAGCTACTAAACCGATTTGAAAAATTCTTTCACTGTTGGGAAGCTACACTATTCCCGGGTGACATAGGCTATATTATATTTTCAAAAAAAAATGGGATCCTTACTAAAACTCCAATAATGTAACCCAAGGTGTAAAAAAAATACGTGCGCTGCGAAAACTATTGATGATAGAATAAAATAATATACTACGACTTTGTAGAACACATCATTATTTACAAAAAGTGTCGCGACAGTATATGTCTAACTATTATAGTTATGCCACAATAAGTGTTCTTTTATTTTAAAAATTTAATTGATATGCCGCCGCTAGAAATGGCTCTTTATTTGTATCTTGGTAATCCTTATCAAAATAAATGACTTCATATTCAAGACTGCTTCAATACCTTTATATAACTTGAATTATTCAATTCGGACATTCCATTCGAAAGATATCATGAGTTTAAATATGTAAGTATTAGAACACAGTGTTTGTAAAAAAAACTCAATCTACTTATCATTCAGGAATCAGGACATATAGATGATATTTTTTTTATAAGATTGAATGACTCTATATAATGTCTTATAGCCTACGTCGTGAGTCTATGATATTTTTGCAAACCAATTGAGCTCCCTGCCGTGGTTTTCCCAATGGAGTACAGCATGGGGTTTTTCAAAAAGGGTCTGAAGAGATTTCTGCAGGGTCGGCAACGCGTGAGTGACACCCTTGGTGTTGCAAGCGTCCATAGGCTGCGGTAGCCGCTTACCATCAGGCGGGCCGTATGCTTGTTTGCTACCTAAGTAGAAAAAAAAAAAAAAAAACAATTAAGTACTTTTAATCGCGCAAAATTATTTAGTAAAATGATCCCACCAAAAACATTTTTATGTACAGTGTTGCCGCCAAGACATATAGTCAAAAAGTTATCAGATCTCATGTAGAGCCAAGCTTATAACTCTACTTGCCCTTACTCTACAAACCCTAACTTCACAAACTCTACACACTGTAGTCAAATTTATGTGGCTTGGCCTTATATGTCTTGGCGGCTACATTTTACATAAAAATGTTTTTGGTGGGATTTCACTTCTTTTTGTAAGTTACAATTGTCTTTTTTTTTTTGAAAGGGGTCCGAACATTTTTGTATGGGAGCTGGCATAGCCACCCGCCGCCATTTTGATTTTTTTTCAATGTCGCGGCGCACGGTGTAAGTGATATATTTGGGTAGAGGACACTTATACAAACAAAAAATGTTAAGCAATACGGTGACCTAAAGTGTCACGTTTCCGAGATATTTGGAGGTAAAGATCGCCATATGAGAATTACGACAATCATTAAAAATGAACTTATTACGTGTTTATATGCATTAGATTGTATTCAAATAATAGTTCCCAGGTTGATTTAACTTTTTATTAGAATATAGCAAAACAAAGAGCACGAAAAAACAATATTCATTAATTGGTTACCTACTAAACCGCATCGCAATATTCGCAATGAAACACAATGTTGTCAAATAGCTCGGATCGTAGTTTTCCATGTCGCCGTTTTTAACCAAAAATGACAATCTTCTTCTCTGTCGTTTCGCTCTTGGCAGAGCGGTTGTGGTCACGTTTTGAGGCGTCCACATCGGTGATAGAGGCGGACACGGCTCTCCGCACGATCTCCCGCCATCTCTCTCTGTTGGCAGACTGCCTGGTGCAGTCAGATACGCGGTTTCCCACTGCAGATTTTACTTGGTCAGACCAGCGCATAGGTGACCTGCCGCGTGATCTGGTTCCCTCTACTTTTCCTTGTATGATCAGCCGTTCAATGGAGTCGTTATCCCGCCTAGAAACATGCCCAAAGTACTGCAGTATGTGCGACTGTACTACGGCCGATAAACGCTGCGTGATGCCTAGCTCCTGTGGAGTATAGACACGTTGGTCACAATGTCGCGTAAATGACAATACTTGTGTTAAAATATCATGTTACCGAGATATTGGAATATCGATGTATATACAAGTGGTCAAATAATATTGCATCACGGTTTTAAAAATATATTAAGACACATAATAGAAACAAGCCGTGACCTTAAACCTTTAAATAAAAGGTTTTTTAAAACTACTTAGGTAGCAAACATACATACGGCCCGCCTGATTGTATGCGAAAAAAGCTCCTTTGACACCGCATAGTTAGAAACTATTTTGGTTCCAATGTGTGAGGATGGACTCCCCGTCAATGGCGAGACTTGCGACTAGCGATGGTAGAAGGTAGCCGTGGGCATCAGGTTAAACAATTCTACAGAACACTGTCCGTTGTACAAGCGGTAGAACACACATAAGGAGGCAAAGTCTCTCCTTAGATTGAGCTGCTTGTGAGCTCGGGATCGTGGACAATTCTAATGGCACGTCGCTGAACAGAGTCTAAAGGCCCAAACTGGTATCCAGGTAAGAGCAGTACTCTATGTAAGGCCGGACTTGTGACTTGTAAAGTTGCAGCCTTTGCCCCGATGTGAAGTACTGCTTCGCTCTGTTATGCACTTCGAGTTTTTTGGGTGCTAGCTTAACCTTGTCTTCTAGACGGACTATTGACGTCGTTAGAAATGCCGATGCCGAGGATTCCGATGCTTTCACTGATGTCCATGTTCTGGAATTGTGAAGCCACAGCAAATGGGGTTTTCTTAGCGGTGAACGCGCAGACTTGGGTTTTAGTGGGGTTGAAATGGATTAGGTTTAGTCGACCGTAATCGGAGACACTTGTTAGTGTGCTCTCGATTTCAGATACAAGCCGTTCGCGGTCATCCACCACGAAACGAGGAATATTTGTAATGAGTGTACAATTAATGCCGTCAATAGACAGCATTTCATTGATATGCAGCAGGAACAGTGTTGGGGACAGTACAGACTCTTGCGGAACGCCAGCATTTATATCTCTCAGCTCTTATGCATCTGCTGGACAGAAAATTGGCGACCCATTTGCCCTCGGGAAGCCCATATGCTGGTAACTTGGTTAGAAGACACCAGTGCCATTGTGTGCACGTGAGCAGTCTTCCACGAAGACAGGACTTTAATTTAGGTGGAAGTTTTATTAGGTCGGGCCGGCCGCGGAACCGGGTTTTTTTATTTATTTACGTCGCTATTGCAATTTTGGCGCCTAGGGAACATTACTTAGCAATCTTTAGTTCCAATTAACTTGGTAACATAGATTTTAGGACAAGTATTGTCATTTTTGTTTGTATAATAATGACAAGATGGAAAACAAGTCACGATCCGAGCTACTTTGACAACATTGTGGTTCATAGCGAATATTACGATGCTGTTTAGGAGGTAAGTAATTAAAAATATTGTTTTTCGTGCTCCTAGTGTAACTGTATTCATAAAAATTGATAAATCAACCTGGAAACTATTATTTGAATACAATCGAATGCATATAAATACGTAATAAGTTCATTTTTAATGATTGTCATAATTATCATATGGCGATCTTTACCTCCAAATATCTCGGAAACGTGACACTTTAGGCCACCATAATGATTAACATTTTTTGTTTGTATAAGTGTCCTCTACCCAAATATACCACTTAAACCGTGCGCCGCGACATTGAAAAAAAATCAAAATGGCGGCGGCCAGCTATGCCACAAAGGTTCTATCCCCTTTCCAAGTTTTATAATTTTTTTGTTGATTGTGTACTAATACAAGCTTACATACCAAATTTCAGCTTTCTAGGACTTCCGGAAGTACCCTGTGAGTTTTGATGATCATCAGTGACGAAATCGGGGTTTTTTAGGCATCAATTTAATAAAAAAGCTTGTAGAGTTAGGGCGTGTAGAGTTATAAACTTGGCTCTACATGAGATCTGATAACTTTTTGACAGTGCGAGCAATATGGTCTCGTGATCTCGTCTGGGCAACATTTAACATGAAAATGTTTTTGGTGGGATTTCACTTCTATTTGTATGTTGCTTATGACAATTTTTTTTTTGTTGTTTGTGTACAAGCTTACTTACCAAATTTCAGCTTTCTAGAACTTCAGGAAGTACCCTAAGAGTTTTGATGATCATCAGTGAGTCATTGACAAAATCTGGGTTTTTTAGTAAAAGTAGAAGAAGTTAGTAAAAGTAGTAAGTATATCAATAAAATCTAAAGTATAAGAGCTATGTTATTGAAACTTAATATGTTTAATAAGTTCTCTATTGAAATCATATCCCGAGAATTTTGTTTATCTGGTATAATCCAAACCCAAGTTATGAGGGTTAAAAAAAACGACGAAGCGCTTCGAGAAAAGGTAGGTTTGCTTGGCTCGTCTTGGCGGATATTTTTTTATTATTTGAACAAAAGTACGTAACATAAATAATAATATCTATTCGTACTTACGTATTGTAAGTTGCACAGTGGTGCAATACAGTCATAGTCCAGACAAAATATATTTCACGTTGATATGAAATTAATATTAATAATTTGGGTAGGATATAAATAAAAGACAACTATCAAATAAAAGCTTAGCTTTATTACTCGTTATATTCACGAAGAAACATCCCTCTTAGTTATCAACAAGTCTCCATGCTGTGCTGACGTTGCTACTAGAGATACACCTCATGTTTCACCGTATTTCCAATACTCAATCGAATAATTTTGATAAAATTTTGATCAACATATTTTAGAACCGCCAATTTTCTTTATATACCAATAAACGCAATTTGCAACAATCCGAACGGCCACACGACCGCCGGACCCTAATTTAGATACATTTTTTTCCATTCACAATAATTCCACTTTATGTCTACTACACCGAACAGTGGTTAGATCCTAAAACATTCACGGACAAAGACACACGCTCGTAAATTATAAGCATTATGACAATGTGATATTATATTAATGTTATAAGTATTGTTGTAGTAGGTATTAAGAACCGTAAAACTAATGCGTAGTTAGGTTAGGTTAGTCTGCGACATGATTGTCTGAGGCCCACAGATTACAATAGTGACCCGCTAGCAGCCATTCTAAGACAAATACCGAGAAATCGTTTACAATTAGTTTTTTTTCACTTTCCACCTTAAAATTGCTTTTAAATTTATCTTTTTTACATCCAGAACCATATAAACATCTTTGAGTTATTTATATATTTTTACCTATATAACAGGTCGGCCGCACCGCCGCCCCGCTCCCGCGCCGGTCAACTTTTTATTTACAAATGGTTAATGATCCTAAACGTTTAATATCCACGCTATTCTTAAAATTAAATACAAAAAACGCATGACATTCTAAATTTACCTAATGTCCCATTTTGTCATCGCTATAATTTATGAAATTTTGATCTTTACACCAACTTTAGAAATATTCAATACAAAAATACTCTTTTTGAATAAAATTTTATACACGACTCATTTATATCGTCGGCGCGGTGTGGGGGCGAGGGTGCAGGCGCCTCAAAAGAAAAGCTTTGAGCCTCGTAATCTTAACATCATGAAATTTGTACTAAATATATCAAAACAAGCGGACGCGGCGCCTTATCACTTACCCGAAATGCGAGGATACCGAAATGACGCCTAAACACTAGTCAAATTTCATTGTTATCGATGACACGGCTTTTGTCCAGACGGACAAACTACCGCGTCACCATCTAAAATAATTTCGTAATTTTTTTAAAATTTTGTTACTAATTTTATCACTGGCGTCCGCGTCCGCTCGCTATAGTTTACAATATACGAAATGATGCCACAATTATGGACTTGCAGCTCATTACAAAGAAACAAATTGAAAACGTCAACACATCGTTACGTACAAACACACAATAGTACAAAATGAACGTGTATCGCTGTTACGAATGAAGACCACAAGGATATTGAAAAATATTGTTTGACTTCTACTACCGTTTGGATACAAAATAACGAACGTATTTGTTTCTCACCAGTTTAAAGAGTGTGATTTGTAGTGAATATTAATCGCATACGTTCTGGCCTATCTTACTTACTTATTATTGATAAGCGTCGGCAGTTTTGTGTTTCAAGACATCCTAATAGTATATCCGTGCTCGATTTTTGTCATATATACCTATCACTCAGATATATTAAGAATGGTAGGTACTTATAGGTATCCGTAACTACCTAATTGATCAGCATTTCCTTATTGATTTTTAATTTATTTTCTCGTATAGAAAAGTTGATACATCTATTTGGTACATCTAAATGTTTTCTTTTCTAATTTCCAAAAAATGAAATGCTACATACAATAGAGTCTATTACAATTTCGAAAATTTAGGAACCATAATACCCAGACGTGAAACCGAATACATTTCTACATATATTGTTTTTTTTTTATAATTAATTTTGAAAATAAATTTTACATAGAATAATTAATTTTTAATTTTACATTGATAAATCCAAACATTTCGTAGACGGATTCGAACATATTAAAAATGTAAAGTAAAAACTTTAGATACAATTTTTTCCCTTGAAACATAAATAAACTATGTTCTACGTACGAAATATTAAAACGATGAGAACTGACGTTCGCCGAAACGGGCAATTTTCAATAAATCTACATACATATTATTAATACATACAAACATGAGCTTTTAGGTCAACACCGAATTTTGTACTTTATCTGTGGATTAGCCCCCACGATCACTGTGGACTAAATATTTCGATGTTTCAAACTTGAGTCTTTGTATTAATTTAGTAAAATTGTCAACCCATAACTTACAAATAATACCGAACACCGAACAAATGTATAAATCGGCTCGATCGCATATTATATCCATTGTGGTCTTGTAGCGGCTGTTGCACAGTGAATCACTCAAGTATAAAATCCGGACAAAATATAGTTATACATAACAAACTTAAAATATACAAATTCACACAATTTTACATAGTGTTGCCTGAAAATATATTCTAAAATATTTAACGTTTCCAAGTATCTGCAAATTACGGCATGTCGGTTGAATACTGTTGATGGGAAATCAATACATTGCTATTGTAATATGTGTCGTGTAGCCTGCGTTAACACTTCTATAGTTAAGAAGAAATCTATGGAGAGATCGGAATAACGAATTCATTATTTACTATATAAGGAATTAAATACGCGACGGTAACTGTCATTTTAGAGCTAAAAAGTTGTCGCTTAATTTTTACTGATCAAATAATTACTATGAAACTTTATCTCCGCCTAAATCCTTAACGTAGGTAACTAATTATGTGTCCCTATGAGTTACTTTTGATTTGTTGTAAATGTAATCAATTCCATCTATCAATTCAAATCTTGCATGTAATCAATCCGAGCGACACGTCGCGTCGGTATTTCCGTGAATACTTCTCAGCTCTAAACTGCCATTGCCAATGGCACGGAAGAAACAAACAACTTGTAACAAAATACGATCGTAACGTAACATGGAACGATGCTCGATCTCGAATAAGCCCTGCGGCGACTGCGTACATCCCTACGAACTGACGGGAATAGTCGAAAATTAACCTGGGCTATTGTTGTGAAGAGTTGGATCATATAAAGGGCCATCTCCGTGCTCCTCCGAGGGTATTCCTTGAGAGGGCAACACGTAAATGTCCGGGGAGAATTTGGAACATAAAACCGGTATATCGAACCAGTGGGGGGAGGCTGCGTGTATGTTCTATGTGTGGATGTCTTAAATAATCTTCCGTATCTCTCTAACGTCTCACCTAACCTGAACACTACTCTAAGCACACCAGTCGACGCCTGGTCCATCCTAAACTGAGGTACTCTTATATTATCGTAATAGTTCAAATGGTTACAAATGAAACGATAACAAACGTGTAATATCAAATGAAAAATGCTTACACTTGCTTAGCTAGGGCCTGCCGTCCGCCCCGCGCGGTTCCGTACTAGTAACGAAAGATGGTATAATTATTTTGTACAATTCCGCAAATCAATTCACAAATTGTCCCGTTTTACTATTGTGCCTTAATTAATACCATTAGCGCTAAGATAGATTACTCGACTATCATCTCTTCTGTATTAAAACTATCGTATTATGTACATACACATCGCTATACATCTCTGTACAACTATCTATCTTAACGTTTTATATCTATTTGAGAAGCGAAATTATATATTTGGTTTCGTCCTGTGTAACATAGGATGTGAACTGAATGTGTTACCGCGTGGCGGGGATGACGGCCGGCGACTACATGTTATAACAAATACATCGAGATATGCGGTTGAGTTGATGCGAGCTTGCTTCCCGACGACGAATACGCGCACTGGCTACTAGCTACTCGTTACTAGCCTAGCTAGGGGTTTCACTACTCGCTCTCGAGTTCTACGTCTCCTTATCTCGCACCGAAGCAGCCGTTGGGAAGCAAAGCAAGCGTCGACTCCGCCGCGCTACATATATCTACGAATCAAACTAATTATTCTTCTATAGTATAATAGTAAGTGTGTGTATGTATATTGATCGTTCGATACGGGCGAACTGTACTGCTTGCGCGCGGGCTGGGCGGTGCGCGAGGTGCGCGGGCGCCGCGCGGCGACTTCGGTTGGGCGGTAGGTTCTATTGAGGGCCCTTTTGTAATAATTTATTATTTATTTTTTTCTCGAAAAAATCAACGTTTTCTGAAGGCACTTCTGATCGGACGAGGTGGCCCAGTGCGTTTTGGGGATGATTCAACGGATGTCAAAAAATGGAACTGTAATTTTGGTAATTGTGGGTATGTTTGGGAGGATCTTGGTCTATTGAT
Organism: Polyploca ridens; assembly: GCA_951394255.1. Classification (NCBI taxonomy): domain Eukaryota; kingdom Metazoa; phylum Arthropoda; class Insecta; order Lepidoptera; family Drepanidae; genus Polyploca; species Polyploca ridens. The sequence goes on from OX596262.1 coordinate 10,297,612, forward strand.
ATGTATTCGCCTTCGACTATTGTTACTGTTTGGATGTGGGTCAAAATGTCTATGTGTGTGTGATAGTCGCCGCGTGGCGGCCGCCTGCGGAGCGCGCGCAACACCACTGTGGGTCGATGCACAACAAATGTGGACAAAACTTAATTGTAACGGTATATCGGAAAATGTTATGTTTAAATCTACTTTGGTATAACAATACTATTAATTGGTGGGAAAATTACATGATAATTACGTGTATTATAAATAATTATTAAATTGTGATGGTAAATGTATGGTGTGGTGTGACGCTCCGCACTCGCGCGATGTTGTAAAAATGCTCTAACGGCCCACGCATAATTTTGGGAAGTAGTATTTTATCTAATAAATAAACTTAACCCTAATCCGGAGCGAGACTGGTAGTCTCACAGATATCCCGGACTTAAATATTACTTGCGATCCGAACTCTGCCGAAACATTTGTAAATACAAACAAGGATGTTTACGTTAACTCTCAATAAAGATGTTTAACATTTTTTTGAATTTTGTTACTGTATCGTTATTATTATTCTATTGAAAAATCTTCCTGCATGAACTTAAAACCGGCTATCAGTATAAAAATAATCTTTAAATTCTTTGTTTGTGGATCGAAAAATAACCCTGCTCTATTGTACTAATGACTATGGTTAACTTTAATTAATTATTTCTAAAATAAGTAAAGACGAGGTAAAGGTTGACAATTTTCGGCCGCTCGAAGCGTACCAACAAACTAAAATACTACATGGAATAACCCAACCAAAACATGCTCCAAAGGACAAGGAAACAAAGGATAAACAAAATAAAAACAACGGAACGTTCAAAACTTAAGCAGTTAATATATTAATCGTTTTTTTCCTTAAAGAATAAATCAATAAATGATTTTACGATATACACAACTATAAAAACCATTTAAAGATAATACTTAATAATAATATAATAATAATTATATATAGCGAAATATATTATGTGCAGAAATAAAATTCTAGGTGACTTAAACTTTCTCTTACTCGTATAACCTAATGAATTTCCTAGTAGAGCGCGGCTGTGGCGTGGCGAGCCGCACGCCGCGCCACGCCACTCGACGTCCAACGTACCAATTCAAAATTTCTTTTAATAATTTAATTTAACTTTTTTATCAATAATTTTGAATCTGAAGGCCTAAATGCGAGTGTCGTAAAATTTTGGTGTGCGAAACGATCGTCCAATGAGTTTTTTAATAATTTAATTATGCCGAAACTATGTGTGCGTCGCGTCGATGTGGCGCTCACTCCAACTGCTCGAGGAAGTTCGGCGACTTGAAGTACTCCGGCACGGGGTCGTCAAGTCGCGAGATCACTTTGTAGATTGACTTCTTCCAGCTCTGTTCCGTGTCCTTGCCGCCTTGGATGGCGCGGAAGAACTCTCGTAGAGTCTGCTCAACCACGTATCTGAAGTTTGGTGGTACCTGGAAATAAGAAATATCTCATTACCGAAACTGTCATCAATTTCTGGAAGTCGTTGATTGAAATATGTGAGTAGTGGTAGGTGAGCTATCATACAAAACTTTTTTGTTATTATATTTTACCTAGATATGTGATTGTTGGTGGACAATTAAAGATCATATCTTTCTTTATAGTAATGTATGCTTACCTCGATGTGGTTGTTTCTATTATAGTGCAGATTGAGCACCCTGTACAGCTCTGAGTCGCCGGCTACGTGCAGGTCATCAGGCATCTTGAGGCCTTCACTGATCGCTTGCCGCGCGTATTTCTCCATTTGGATGTAGTAGAACTCTCTGTAAAAGAAGAAAATAGAACGTTAATTTCATGTCAATAAGCTTTTGGGGATGTTAAAAATATTTTTCGAAAATATATACGACAAAATAAAAAGATACGCTGATTTAACCATACGCTCCGAGCTTTAATAGGTATACGCCTACAGTGTGACACTTCACGGTACAATGAAAATAAAAAGTACTTGAAATCCGTTGAGAGCGGGAAAGGATTTGATTAGCCATTTTCGCTCTCCGGTTGCGTCGCATCGCTACGCTATCTTCGCTTCGGTTCGCTTACGAGAGCGAGTTGAGCGAATCGAGAGTCTCGCGAGGCTAATTACTTACGAGTTCGCATTCAGACAAGCTAATTCGGTTTTTCACGTTCCTGCAAGTGACGTGCTAGGTTCAGAGGAAATCGTTACTGGGATTTTCAAGAGTCTCGTAACTTATAAGGGGGTTGGGAGTGTTACATTAATTTATGTAGCATATGCAACACTAATGATTACAATTCATCATCCTCAGATGTCATCGGATGAGTCACTATGTCACGAAGGTAAAATTTCATGATATTTGTTAAATTTCATATTAGAAACAGCAATGTATTCATATCTCGTTTCAGTCAGCTATCAATCGACAAGGATCTATCTCAAAGCCACTCACTCGGGAGATATAATCGTGTCTCTCACTCGCACACTGGGGGCCTCTATTTTTTAATTGGCACTCAGCGCGAGATTGCAGCCTTACTAATTGAATAAGTAAATGAAGTGTCTAAATAATTAGATGTCTTTTTGCCTGGTGTGGGAGGTGGCGCAACCCACAGTGCACTTGATGACGTACATACTAACACTTTGATACACTTTTGTTTAAAATTGTATGATGAAATTTGCAAACGAAATTATGTATTGTAAAAACCCACTCTGCTTAAAAACACAAATTATCAATTATTTTAACAGAAATAACATGAGAATTTATCCTGTTTTCAATAAAGTAGAATAAAATCAAAGTTAAAATTAATGTAATGCAAACCACTTTATGAAACTAAATTAGATTGACTAAGGTACATTAGACATCTAAAAACATAACATATATTTATTAACTCATGTATGACATATCGAGATAATTATAAATATATGATCAATACTATTCAATGGAACACAGATGGTAATGTCAATATTAAAACTATTAAATAAAAAAGATAAGAAATCTCAAACATGTGGTATTATAAGTAATAACACTTTGTGTTGAAGCATAAGTTTAAGTGGCCAGTCAGATTATTAATATTTTGGTCCGAGAGATATGGCGGAGTGGCCCAATGGGCTGTTAAATGAACTCGTTGAAAAATACAACGACATCAAATAATTTATAAATTAATTGATTAAAAATATATGTGGGAGACAGTCGTGACGATGAAATCTTTAAATTATTATTATTATTATTTGGACAGGCACGATATTGGTCATCCTCACTTTAGGCACTTGTACTATTATCTATTCTGTGCTTTAGGTAATACGTACTTAGGTGTAAAGTAGTATGTGCCTACTACAGAATATAATTCAGTCTTAATTTAAGTGACTACTTGAAAATTAATTTAACATACACCAAAACAAAAGCGTAAACGTTTTTTAATTTTAAATATGCGTGCTTATCCTATTATAGGTAACTGGAAACCAATATAAAACCAAATGTGATTTAATTTAGTTTTTAAACACATGCTATCAGCTAGTTAATCAATGGATATATTTTACGATCACTTATTTGCCATTCAATACGATATTGCGAACATTTGGCAACAGTTAAGAAGTGACGATTGGCGTCTGATTATATGAGCACGTGTTGTTTTAATGATTTACATATTGTGGAATGCGGGTAGAAACGGAAAACAACGGTGAAGTATTATTTGGTTAAGCCTAATGTACAGGATGATTTTATATTGTGATTTTGGCTATTGAAACTGACAGTATGAACAACTTGTATTACATATATTTATACCTCAAAAGTAGCATGTCTCTTTATACAGGTCGTTGTTTTGGTCAGCGACGAGGTCAACGACTCAGGGTCGATAATACAAATGATACTGGTGCTAAAAAAAATATAAAAAAAATACTATATTTTTTTTAATAATAAAAATAAAAAAATAATAATTTTGAAAGTCATGTAATAAGCTAAAGTGTAGACATAATACTCAACGGGAGTACGAGGGAGTAAAGGGGTGGGGCGATGGCGGCTTGAGCCTAGCTCTATTCTGTGCACGTGCCTAGTAACCATACTTTGCGGTAATTTTACTTGAAATTGAATAAGGTATTTCTCAACATATTTACAGTATTTAATGGAATTAAGTCCATTTTTGGGGAATATATATTTTGTACTACCGCTCCTGGGTCGCTTGTCGCCGACCAAAACAACACCCTGTATAGGTTATATCGTCACGATTGGGATAGAAACAGACAAACTGAGTTATTATTGGTTTAGTTAATAATGGAGCGTCTCTGTTTTTTGATAGTTCGACAGTCTGTGGGCTGAATTTAATAGTTAGAGAAAAAAGTTATTACATAGATTATATAGTTAACAACTAGAAACAGCAATAATAAATAACATTGATGGCTTTTTAATGTTTTAAGAGATCTTCGTTATATATTTCAAACATATTTTAAGGCGATGATAGCTCAGTGGTAGTGACGTCGGATACCGAGACGAAGGTCCCGGGTTCGAATCCTACAATGAGCTTGAGCTTTCGGTGAAGGAAAACATCGTGAGGAAACCATAGCACGGTGGTAGGGTACTTTGTAGTACCCGCCTGGCTGGCTACCACCCTCAAGTTGAGAATCTGTCGCCAAGCACCTTTCGGTGTGTTCCGACAGCTGCACTTGAGAGCCAGTTCCTTCTAGGCTTTGTGTGCTTACCACCTTCGGCCGCATCATCACTTACCATGGTGAGATTGCGGTCAAACACAAGCCTATAAACAGTAAAAAAAAAAAAAAAAAAAAAAAAAAAAAACATATTACATGTTTACGACTAAAATACCTATATTTTTGTTTGGTTTCTTTCTCAGCCAAATAAAACCGTTACTGTGGGAATCAGCTGTTCTTCTTAACAATTGTTCACCTATTCACCCTTAACGTATTTTAGCAAATACACTCCGAAGTAAATTTGAACTCTACTCAATTAACATAAGATAGAGAATTAAACGACCAAAATTTTACCAGTGAAAAAACTATAAAGTTAAACTTTTGTGCAGGTATTCACTTGACAAACGATATCCGATCTTATGTTGTGTGGAATAAAATGTTTAATTGTTTGTAAAGGTTGCTTTTCTTAAGATTTCGCATCTTGCGACTACCTGGTGCCAAACGTCTTGGGATCCTATTATTTGTATTGGGGATGCAAAAAAAGTTTAGCTACTAGTGAGTTTAAATTCGTAAAATCTAATTTTGTATATCCAAGCACAATGTCATAACTCGAATACCGTTAAATTAAGACAACGCAGGAGTTCTAAAGAACAATATAATAATAATAACTTGATTTTATTGTGAAATTTATATATATATATAGCCTATGTTACTCTATGATAAATTAGCTTTATCTTGGTGAAAGAATTTTTAAAATTGGGCCAATAGTTGTTGAGTTTATTCATTACAAACAAAAATACAAATATTCTCTCTTTATTATTAGTGTAGATGTAGATTGATGTCATAATCAGTTGAACATTTGTGGGGGCCAAGTCTGCTAAAATGTCACGATACTATTGCAATTCCATTATCATTGAGCCGATGTGCGCAGTGTACTAAATTCATAATGGTCTCATAATGAACGAAAAGAATCTTAGTACAAAAACTGTCAAAACTGACAGCTAAGATCTTGTGGCACGATTGTAGTTTCAGTGGAAAGCTATTATGGCACCATTATGACGCTATTGTGTTAGTAGATTACCAAAACTGTAAAATGTGTCAATTTTGACACCACTGATAGTTCATTGGGACATAATTGTAATAGCAGACTTGGGCCCCAAGTATCCCGTGTGAAAGAAACATAAAAGATCTTACCATAGAGTCACAAAAATCATATATAACCCTCGAAATATGACTACGAAATAGCAACTTGAAAATTGGTTTGTTATTGAACCTAAAAATCTATAACTGCTTTATTTTCCTAAATACATACCCCCTTAATCATTATCGCTTTTTAACTAAATCAGTGTAATTGTGTGCCCCGTCTCACTCTTTCGATCACCAATGTCACCTGTCAGATCAAGACTTCGGAATTTTAGCTAATCAACGCTTGATAACTTTATTATGAATAAGGCGGTTAGTTTTTATAACTAAAATAAATAATTAGGGATTTTATTTTTAACAAAAATAATCTGTTTCTTTTGTAAATTAATTTATATAAGATATTTATGTTAGTTATCACCTAAAATATTAGAGAGATATTTATTGGTGAGAATTTAGATTTTTCTTTCTTGTACTCTCTGTAATTTGTGTAGTTCTATGGTTTACTAAGTTGGAGCCAAGATGTTACATCGGAGGGTCAGGGGCATTGTTTTTTTTTCTGGTTTCTACCCCATTGTTCACTTAGTTGGCGCGAATATGTGGATTTTTTGTTCGAGACTTGATTTCTAAGTTCGCACCGGTTTATATTCTTATTTTGAATAATTCTTATCAAATAGCTTTGTTAAAGTTACAAGAAGAAGTAACAAATAATTAATTTAAGAGAACATTCTTTATTTAAATTTCTGTCAATTGACGTTTGAGCTTGAGCCAGTTACAGTATTATCCAACTGATATGGCGCGTCGTGAATCTTCGTTCCAAAAAAGAAAGTATGGCCCCGAAGATTAACGAAAGAATGCTTAAAACTTACAATCAACCTTAGATCACTACTATAAGGTTCATAATGCACTGCAGCTGTTAGTTCCGTCTCAATCGCAAGTCACGCCCCTCCGCACGGCGTGCGCTAACATGGCGGCAGCTGCCGACCAATAGCATTTCCCGCGCTTTGAAAATGTATCTTCTGCATAGGTACATCGGTAAGCCATATCAGTTGTGTACTACTGTACCTACATACCTTCTATTCTTTGTTTTAAAAAAGTCACCTACCAACTTGTTTAAAAGTAATAAAAACGGTAAAGATATCATCCAACATTTTCTCTAATTTGCAAAAAGATATGCAATAGTATGTAGGTCGTAACGTCGCGATGTCGTTTTGACTCACAAATCTTTGTTTTCACAGCTTACGGTGCTACCATTATGCGGGCACATACCGCTATGTTTTCTATACCGATAAAATCGGTATGACACTACACTTGTATCTTTCAAGCTAGTAGGTATTGTATTTCCCGATCTTAGGGGAATTATTGTAAAATTCAATGTTGATATAAAATACATTTATTATTTTCCTTATAATAAAATGCGTGAACATCGATTATTAAAAATGATTAATTTATAAAATAATTTGTAAGATTCTGTGATATATATGTGCGCAATATTATTTTTGTTGACCATTCCGACCATAAACTAAATTGTAAACTGTAAATGTTACCAACACCGACTACTCTACTCGCTTAGGGATGGAATTTCCAAAATCATTTTTTAGGTTACCAAAGATAAATAAATAAATATTAAAACTGATTAAGTATTAACATTGCTGAATTAAATGTTGAGTCCTCAATAAGGCAGCCATAATTTGCTTAAATAGGTATGTAACGTGCGTACAATGACTCATTGCAAACAATAAGACCATATTTGGCTAGTTGTTTATCTATAGGTACCTATAATATTTACTAATATATATAGAGTTACTATATTATTATTTAAGTTTAAAAAAAAACAAAAATATTTTCCTGAACTAGTTTTTCCCCAAAAACAAGTTTTTGTTTGCACTAATAAGGACTTCGACCTTGGATAAGTATTTACTAATTATGTATTAGTTGTACCTAAATACTGACGACCAATAAAAACCTAAATCGGCTGTGTACTTTCCTCAATTATTTCTTGAAGAGTTTAACAAGGTCTTTTTGTGGCAATTTTAAGAGTACAATGTACGATAAGGTTATATGCGTAGCATTTTAATTACAAATATAACCACTGAAGCTGTTTTCCTTAAAGTGATACGTAGTTGCGTCCAAGATTATTGAGAATATAAATAATTAGGTAAATATATTGATACTTTTAACTAGAGATGTCGCGGCTAACACCCATCATTAATCGAATTTCGACCTTTTTTTATCAATCCCTTGACTTGCGGTTAGCAAAAATGATGCCTTCAAATGGTCTATACTAATATACTAATAATATATTTATATTAATATATAATATTATAAAGCTGAAGAGTTTGTTTGTTTGAACGCGCTAATCTCAGGAACTACTGGTTCGATTAGAACAATTCTTTCAGTGTTGGATAGCCCATTTATCGAGGAAGGCTATTGGCTATTTTTTATCCCGGGAAAACACAAGATCCTCGGGAACGCGGGTGAAACCGCAGGGCGGAAGCTATAGTTTTTTATAAAAGGTCTGAAATATATTGGCAGAAAAATCGGTATCTTTGTATCATATCGGTAGAAATCCGTCAAATTCGGTAGATTTAAGCAACTGGCGTATGCATTATTCGCAATTATGAATAGTATCGATTTTTATGTCGAATAATTTTGCGATTCGTAATATGGAATGCCGAATAATCGATAACCGATTATTCGCCATGATCAATATTCGCGGCGTATCTAATTCAGCATTAGGTATTGGAAAACACAAAATCTTTTTATTGTTAACTAACTATAAATAAATTAAATTATCGGACGCCATATTGGGTAAGTCCAAGCAAATAGACAGTTCCATAGAAACGGTGAAGGAAAAATATTTTATAAATCTATATTCTGAAGGTACTACTTACGACATAAACACACGTTTGACATCCATATTTATTTATAATTAATGATTGCAATATATATTTTTATTATAATATAAGGTAATCATTATTAGTAACTCCAAGTTAATATTTATAGCCGTTTGTATCAGCTTGGGTGTAAGAGATTTTTATATACAATGCAATCAAACATAAATAATAACCAATACCAGACGGTTTTAATCGTTCGAATAAAACCTGCAGTGAAACTCATATACCGGAAGGCGTAGTTTAAAATTGATGGAATAGTTTCCAGACATTTTTCCCACCGACTTTTCCAAACACACTCATTTCGATCATTCCCAAATACAATGGTTATTAAAACGCGATGCCGGCTCGAGTCTCAAATGATACCTACAGGGAGGTATTACGGCCTATGTATACATATGTGTTATGTGTGCTGTGTATATAGGTGTGGGTGTGTGTGTTAGTGGACGGCGTCCAGCTTTCGAGAAGCACGGGAGAATGAGCCGTCAGACTGCATTTTACGTAGCGTGCGAACGTTATAGAAATGACAAATTTTTCTGTATTTTTTTTTATACCACTAAGATGGCAAATAAGCATATGGATCGGCTGGTAAGCGATTACCGCCTTTGGACACTTGCAACACCAGGGGTACCACGCGCGCGTTTCCGACCCTAAAGTATTATATAGTATATTGTATAGTGATTTTTTATCAATGTTAGACTACGCGTTGCACTTATTTATAAATCTATAGTGATACTTAAAAAAACCAGCGAAAAAATAGGTACTATTGTGACTGAAATGAACAATCATGAAACGCGATACAGCGCTTTGTAGGTTTAATTATTATAGTCCATCATTATTATCAATCTATAATATTACAAGATGTAAATTTAAGTAAAAAAGAGCCTCTGAATTTTATCGTGGTCTATGTAAAAAGTTGCACGGCGCACTGCACACATGCACAGCACGCACACAGACGCCAGTAAAAGCGAGTAAACTAATACCGGGCCGGATTAATGCTTCAGTTAGTGAAAAAACTTTTTTTCAGACTACGCCGTCCGGTACAGGGCTGAACTCGGGACGGAATGAGAAAATTATCTATAACTTGACATGCTGTTTAATATTATAAAATATTTATTTTATAAAGTGAAGTGTTTGGTATCCATGTTCAATTTCAAGTAATTTCAACCTTATTCCTTACGTATTTTCCGGTAATAACCACATTTACATTTATGTATCGTATATTTTTATAATAATATGTAAAGAGTGACTAATTTATTGCAGGCCAGAATATTATGTAATTTTAATGTTAAACATATTTTTGTGTAGGTATTATTAATTGTTGTAATAGGAGTAATTAATTAAACGATTGTTGAGTATATTTAATACCAATGCGAAAATTTGCTGCCAACTCAAGAATGCCCGCACTATGTCACTTTGACACACAAACAAATGTGTGTTTTTAGACTTTTTACCATGCCATTACACTGTCGTAAGTATGTACGACACATGCGGGTTGTAGACGGTTATCTACACCTCTATTGCGTAGGTCGCAGCTTTCTCGCAAATCATTTCCATAACTTAGTTAAAAAATATGGAAATACCAAAATATTGAATAATAACCTATATAGCAGCGAGTGTTTACGTAACAACCGCAAGGTTATCTCATTGACAGGAAATTATTAAAATATTTGTCATATGTACACTAAATATCATGAGTATGCCTTAGAATGTATTAATTATTAATACACCATATATTTCTATCTTTCTATACGAGTTGGTAGGTTTTTGAGTCAGCATGTATAGTTATTTCAAATACCAATTCAATTAACAATGACTAATTTCAATATAAGTAAGTCTTATACGACCACAATTAAAAAAGTATACATGAAAAAACGTACCAAATACGTGTCTGTATAATGACTCCCTCCTCGCTGACCCGACTCTGTCTTGTACCCTAGGCTTTAAAAGTTCAGCTCATTTGAGTGTTCGTCGAGATTTTATTACCCCAACTACTAGAGGCGGTATTAAATTTTTTTCAAAAAATAAAAGGGTTAAATGTACGCATGGCCGTTTAAGGGCCGTCCAAATAAAGCTGGTCAGTCATGGATACTTGCTAACAGAATTACATTGCTAATTACTGTTTGGAGACAGTTTCAAACACTCGGTTTTTACGAGGGCTCTTTATTTTTCATCCCGTTTTCAAGTAATACGTCACTGACCAAACGAGGACTTTCTTTGTATTGAAATGGACGGTCGTAGTTGAATTTTAAGTGGTAGTCTGTGGTTTTAATAGTATCAAATGAAAATGTTGTATAATATTTGACTTAGTATCTTGAATAGAGCAAAGCATTTAATTTTGTTGAGGACGTTTTTTGCTTTGTGTTTTTTTATAATCAAACATCAGTTAATAGTAAAAATATTAACTTATGTAAGTATAGTTCCAACCTTACCCATAATATTTTTAATACATAGGGCGTGTTCACATGTCTAACGATAATTACTTTAATGCTAGATGTCATTATGACAGTCGCCTGCTTGCGCGAGCATTTCAATTTTTACTTAAGTTTATTTCCCCCGGGGCTGTAATCATTGCTATTTATTATTAAGATTTTACGTGCATTTTGTTTTACTTACATTAAATTATTACTTACTTTAGTTTTTTCGAATGGTTTAGATTCTAGGATTTTTCATTTTATTTTAGAAGTTAAGGATAGTATTTTTTATCATATTTGGTTATCACAATTAATTATTGTGTAACGTTTCCTAATAAAAACTATTCATTGCGTGAGTAGGTAACAAAATTCTATTTGTTAAATACATGAAAAAAAAAAACGATAGCAGACTTGTGTATGGCAGGTGTACACATCAATTAATTACGTCTTAGGGCGGGTCGCGGCGACTTGTCATACAGTTGTCGCACTTGGATAATTTCCCATGTGTATACAGCCTACGCCGCGCCTTTTTAACACTACCTGACTCTACATGATTTCTTGTCTATGCTCCCCATTTATTTGAAGTGAAAATTTGTCTTGATGTATTCTTAAAACAATAGATAATTTGCTACGAAAAATTCGTAGCACGCTACGAGCATCGAATTTAATGTTGGGATTTAAAATAATATATTAATGATTTGAAAAACAAAAGAGAGTGTTATATCTTTGGACACTGTGAAGCTGAGTGTTTAATTCACAATGAGAAAAACGTAAAAACAATGTAATGAAACATCTAGATAACACTATTGTATTCAAGTCAAATTTAATGCCATTAATTATTCCGGGGTTTTTACTTATATAAATTATATTTGTATTACATTATAGAATTCCGAAATATAATAATATTTTTTCCGCTATAAGAACATTTCTGATAATCAAACAATATTGTTTATTTTTGTTGTTGATATTTGTTAATTAGTAAAAATGTTAGTAAACTTTATTAGATAAATCAAATACAAAACAAAAACACTATCAAACATAACATACCTACATGAATAATAATTCATCGTCTTAATTACGCGACCATTTAAAGTAGAGCCATTGATGTTTCAGTGAACAAATGAAAGATACAAGAATTATAAAGTGTTGTGTATCTTCAGGAGTTGGTCGGTTAATGGCTTCAGTTCCAACGAGATAAGAGTGTACGAGCGGTCGACTTCCGCTGTGAACCGATAGTAGTCACCACATCAAGGACTCCAGGACAATGTTCTGATTCTAAGAAAACAAGTTTCTGTTATGTCTATATTAAAGAGGCAATAAGTTTAATTTATTTTAAGATTGTCCTTAAATGTGTTACTTGAGGCAATTTAATTGTGTGTTTTTAGTCCTAGATTTATACATAAATATGTATATATAAATATATATGTATGTTTTTTTACTGTTTATAGTATTTGATCGCAATCTCACCATGGTAATTGATGATGTGGCCGAAGGTGGTAAGCACACAAATCCTAGAAGGAAGTGGCTCTCAAGTGTTGGAACACACCGAAAGGTGCTTGGCGACAGATTTACAACTTGAGGGTATTAGCCAGCCAAGCGGGTACTGCAAAGTACCCTACCACCGTGCTATGGATTCCTCACGATGTTTTCCTTCACCGAAAGCTCAAGCTCATTGTAGGATTCGAACCCGGGACCTTCGTCTCGGTATCCGACGTCACTACCACTGAGCTATCATCGCCTTGAAAGTATTGATATATTATTGCATTATTATCATGCACTAGTTGTTGTGCATAAAGAATAAAAACGTATTCTAATTTCGAATAATAAAACTGACGACGCCTTTAACTAGGCTTTACGAGTTATATCATTGCCACACTACACGATTAAAAAACAAAAATCGCGTGACGTACCCGCCCAAAACTCGTGTGTCATTACAAGTTGTAAGGTTTTTTAAGGTGGACACTAATGAAAGAATGCCGCACCCGCTCCTTCGAGACCGTACGTAAGGCGTGTCATGACCTCGCACAAAAAATACCTACTAACCTTATTGACATACATTATTATGTACATATATAATTGTTACATAGTACTGATACATAAAAATTAGGTATTATTCGATTATGTTATCGTATTGCAACATGCTGATTTACCCGTTCATTACTATGATAAATAAGGAACGTTTTATTCCATATTTAAGTGCTGATTTTAAACACCGAAAACATTTAAAAGTAATTAATGAAAGCTATAAAGCAACTAGGGCGGAGTTATTAAAAAAAACTTAATGCTCCATCGAAGACAAGATAAGGTCGACTGTCGGAAGAAACCACCACTTTTCTAATTACACTTTCATTAGCTGATGGATGCTTCACTCATACATACACGAGTGGATTACATCGGCCGCTCCGTTAGCTATTTATGTCTGCGGTTACTACCATCTAGATTTCCCTCGTAAACAATCGAAGGAAGGCTCGCGGAATTCCCGCTTACAATATACCTATTACTTCAATGCTACAGTAGAGACCATAAATAATTCGAAATTTAAATTGTTTCCTAAAGTAGGCCACACACTGTCCGAGGCATCGCGCGATCACCCTACACGAAGCATCCTTCTCGATCGCGGCGATAAGTAACCGCGCCTTCGCGTGTTTTAATTATATTATTAACGACGATGGCCGGCAAAAGGCTAATATTTTATAATGGCTAGCGTATCGCAATGATATGTAAATATTCAGCCGCGCCCCGTACACCTATTACCCACATCGTTGCGTGCGTGTGAACTTTAATTCGGAAGTAAAGACACGTTAGCGAGAATTTAGTACTAAGGTGTGACGTTCTTTTTCGTCCATGTATGGCTTTAGACGAATTCTTATGCTAAATAAACTCGGCCGCTAATGGGATTGGCGTTTGAATGGTCGGTAAACGCTGACGACATTTTCAAGCCCAAGTGAAAACTTGTGTGTCGTGTAATTAGCAGGTTTTTTTGAAGGAAAACTACTCATAAGCTTCCTCGAGAGGGTCGTATTAATTACTGGAGGTGCTCGTATGAGCGTAACGCGATATAAATGGCCGGCCACTTGGCGCCCTAGCCTCGCCGGGCCTTATTAAAAATGTTAACACGTAAATTAGACTCTACACGGGCGCAGTGTATTAGCCAACCAATTAAATTTTACAGTTTCCGTACACAATGCAAGGCGAGGTGAGGTGACTTTACACGTCGCGTCGAGGGATGAATTACTATCACTAACTAGACTCATGTCAGATCCACTTGTATTTAGACGCCTGTAAGTTGATTTTCATTAACCGCATTTACCCCACTTCAAACATTAATGACGTTTAAAGTAAATCAGAGCGTGTATTACACTAAATTTCTATCCGATAAAATTGCGTACTTAAGTTTTTTAATTACAAAAAAATAATATTGTACCTAAATATGTACCAAGCTTCAGCCAGTTAACACGGTAAGTTAAAAAGGCATGTGGAAATTGCGACGTAAGGTTGGCAACATTTCCGTATCCAACTGTAAGAGTCCTTACAGACGAGAGATTTCAATCTCCGCTGGAAAAAAATACCTGCCAATAAATCGTATAAATATTTTATACTTTTACATAAAGTAACTAACTTTGCATTATTATGTAACTAATATCTAAAATTGAATTTTCTAGTGATAATTGTATGATAAGTTTAATGTTTACGCAATGTAAAAAGTAAGTTTTGAGGTATTAGCATACACGCGAATATGTCTGTGACGAGCGCAGTCGTTCGTGTGTAAATGTTCAAAAGGTTTTTACCTCGGCTGGTCTAAGTGCACGCCCTCGTGCGACTAGTTGGATGTGTAAAAAGATTAATTGGAGTGTTGCCCGTGTTTCTAACAATTTACGACGCCTTCTGGCGGGCCGGCCGCAGACCACTTCTGCGCAACTTAATTAAGCGAAATAACTTAAACGAGTCACCGTTGCTAATTAGTGCTATCGTCGCGCTGGCTAATTATACGAGTGACTCTTTGTTTGCGAGCCCGCTCACTTCTTTGAGTTCGCGCGCCAAAAGAATTTGTCTTTGCATCGACTTTGAGTAAAGGATGTTTGTTTTGCCCCGGGAGAGTTTCTGTGAAGACTTTTGTGTTTGTTGAACTTTTGCGGCGTTGGTTTTTAAATGAACTCAAGACGTGAATAGCGCTATATAAATCAACTCGAATTGTAAAAGAATAAACATTTATTATAAATATTTCCTTTTCAGTTGAAAATAATTATATTCAATAAATAAAATTATGGTAGTTATTTATTTAAAAAAAAAATGTTAATATTTTTAGATTTCCAAATTCTTATTAATAATAGTATACATTTCTTACTACTAAAATTATTCTATTTAGCGACGTTAAGAGAGCAAGTTTGTATTTAATTAACTGATTTTGATGTAAAAAGAACAGCGATGCGTCGATCCTGCTAAAAGACACAAGGAGAGCTCTCAGTAGCTAGAGCTCTCGAGGTGTCCTCACACACGTCAACAAGTGGCCGGTCGTGTGTTGATGGCTTTATGTCTTCACTTGTCAATGACAACCTTAACAAGTGTGTGATGAGCTTAATAACGAAATGATTGTCATGTTAAAAACATTATTGTATTAGTTTTTTAAATATGTATTCATTTCAGTATTAACTGGCAGGAAAAATAAAGATAAATTTGAATTTAGATTATAAGTACCAACATACCGAAGATTTGACCTGTAACTGACATCGTTAAAATATTACCTTATCTTTTAATTGAATAACTTTTCATTATTTCTGCAAACGGATATTAATGTACTTTCATTAAATTAATGGTTTTTATCGATAGTTTATCGAGTCCACTCGATAAAAGGCTATCGAAAGTTTGACTTTTATAATCGTACTGTTGTTGATTAGAAAAATATATATTTTAGCTTTATTATTAATTAGACATAATTAATACCGCGTTTATTTACAAAACTACATTAGGATTTGTGATAAGTTAGCACAAACACTGATAAACCTAAACACATCCATGGTTTTATTTAATACCTTTTACCAATAAATTTTTCCTTTTTCCTTACTTTCGCTTACTATTTTATTTCGTTTACCTAAACGCATTGACGTCAGTAAAAATATAGACGCATGTCTTAATAAATACGTCCTCTAATGAGAGGGGAAACTTGTGCACTAATCGATGGTTTCCGTAAAATTTAAAATGCTATTTATTATTCAGAAGCTCGCGACTCAATTTACGTCGACTGGCTGGACACCTTCGTGGCACTCGTAATTGCCTTTCGTACGATTGTAGAATAACCACCCTCACCCTTTCAGTGTCCTTTCAGAGATGTTTATCGCGAAGGAAATGGCCGTTTTCCGTTGTCCACAATGCAACCATTAAGGGGAATAATGCTAATGGACCAAGTTCTATCACTGCGTGGTAGAAAAGAAAATCTTTTTTTTACCTTTTTTTTAAAGATTGTATGGTAAAAATGTATGATGAAACATTTTTAATCATTGAGCAATACTGACTAAACAGTGTTAGGTAAACAATATTTATAAAAGCTCTTACTGAGATACCCCGTTTATCTAAGTTAGATAATGGTAATATAAGCTTGAGATAGGGACATAGTGCTTTAATATAAAAGTCGATAAATATCAGAAAAAACTGGAGTGTATCGCACACAGACACGCGTACTAAATTCTGCCGTAACGATGAACAGTATTTACTAATAGGGTTGAAATTTGTATCATAGATAGTAGTAAAGCTTTCATTATAAAGAAGACTTTTCACTGTACGAGGCATGAGGCATCTTCCTAGGGCTGCTCTGTAAACGTGCTATTTAATTGTTACTGAAAGAAAGTCATGTTCATTCCTTTTTGAGATTTAAAAATGTTTAAGTCGAAGTAGTAATTTTTATATGACATAGTATTACAAAGTTTTTGATAAACTCATATCTGCCATCCCTAGTTACATACGCCTCTTTTAAACTACGTGCGAGAGAGATAGCGTTACTTATCGTATGATTCAGGACATCGTGATTGCAAAGAAGGGGAAAGTATGTTATCAGAGGAGCACACGGCTTATGACAGGTGCCTCTTATCATTGGACTTAGATAAGGCGAAAATTAGTTGAGTACAAATCAATACTGAAAGGGGATTTTTCCTTTATTTGTTACGTTGTCATACAAAGGAAATTGTAAGTGAAAATATAAATTAGAAACGAAATCGTTTACGGCTTAACGTAAGTAAAACATTTTTGAAAAAAAGGCGTTCTATTGTATATACAATCTCCTTTATAACTCTATGATGAATAATAAATTATTTGTTTTCTATAATTCCGTCTTCTGTTCAAATTAAAGGGCTGTTTGCACCCTTCGTTTGATTACTGCAATACTTATCTATCATTTCTTATATTAAGTAATTTAAACATCGGTTGTTCTTTTAGTTCTATTTATTAAAAAAAAAATATCCTATACTGGTCGCATTTTATATTGTACCTCATTATTATTAGTAAATCGTTCTTTGAAGTGCAATATTGTAAACTTAATTTGATGTTATTTACCTGCGTGTTTCTATGACAATGTTTTTTTTTTAAAGTGTCTCGGTTCTTGGTAACTTTGAAAAACAAACATAAAAGCCCTTTCATATCATACCATCTTAAAATTAAATCATATTTAAAGATTATTAAGTATGTATGAGTTATATTCATAATTAATGAATGTACAATTAATTATTTAAAAATGAACATGACACCCAAATCAAAACCACAAACAATTATGTCATCAAAATAATGTATGGACGCCACTAAATTGTTCTATTTGTTTTGACTAAACCATTCGGATGCGGCACTTTTCGGTTAGGGTGACACCCCTACCGTGAATTTGATAATTAGGAAATAGTGAATTTACAACCCTTTACTTTATGGAGGAAAAGGCGTGATTGCTATTAATCAATCGATTTACCCTAGTTTATAGGAAAATCCAACTAACATTTGTTTGTTGATTTCGGAGATTATTTTCTTAATTTCGTGTTTTGAATTAAATAAATGGGTATTTGAAGTTTCCGAAATTTTTGATATTTTTTTTTACAAAATTTAGAATGCTTGTCTTTAAATAAAAAACATCAATAATGTAGGTAACATTGGATTTAAGGAAATCATTATAATGGTCATAGAATGTACAACCGCAAAGTAGCAAAATAGAAACAAGGCAGACCACATGCGGAAAAAGAAATTACATCGAATTAGAGCTTGTGAGTGTTGACGCAAATGAATATAGAGTAGGTATATTCTATTATTAATAACTCTTTAGTACTCTTCTTTGTTGAAATGTTCCTACTTAACATTATATTGTACTGAGAAATTGATGAAAAATTATTTCATGAAAATATGACTTTCTGAAAAAAAAAAAGAACAAATACCGATTTGATAGATATTCTTTGGGAAGTAAAAAAAAACAAAAGACACTCACCTGAAGTTTGAGAACCATTTGACTAGCTGTGCTGTGTTGTTTTTGTTGAACTTGATGTCAGGGAAGTACATCTTGAGTACCGCTGAGCTCGGATACCGTACCCAGAAGAACATCAGCTTCGCTTTGCGTAGGTGCATCGGCGTCAATGTTGAGGAGTGCAGTGGAATTAAGGATCATATTGCATTGACAAACATTTGCTTATAAATAAAACCCATTGCATTATCAACTACAAATTAAAAGGGAACCTTATCAATAAATCAAGGGTTTTTCTAAACAATTCAATTATATTTAAATATAAGCTAAACATAACCTAAGATAACCCAACTTGTATTTATTATAGCATTTTTTATCATGGAAACGATAATTTTAATGAATCTGTGATT